>LPNX010111869.1:0-75393 GCA_001517045.1 Pseudotsuga menziesii
AACAGCTGAGTGTGATCTGTCGCAATTGCATCTTTAGATTATAGTTGATTTATGATTTTGGATTCTGAGTGTGATTAGATCAATAGGCAGTTCCATTGAGTTAAGCATTGAGTAGAATTTCCTTTCTGTCAGTACTTGTCGATTTCATTTCTGGTTGATGTATTGAAGGAAGAGTTGAATTTGTAGAGTTAGATGATTTGTGGGATCATGCATAGACAAGGGGATGAACAGAGTTATTAAGAACAGTATTTACTATAATGATTTGGTGTTTGGCATATACTGTGCACTTACCTTTTGAAACAAAAGACTTCCCTGGGTTGACAATGAATTTTGTAAACTCTGTATGTTGATAACAATCTATCTGCATTTAGGGTGCTCGACATTCCCCTCCCTCATTTTATGGATAGTCATGTACCATATCTGCCCAGAAGGAAACCCAATTTTTCAGGAACCAACAAGGTTTCACATGTGGAGATTCAAACCATTCTCCCAGAGAGGAACTTTGCAGGAACTTGAAGACGAAAAAGTACTATTGGAGAACTAGCTCCAACAGTTGAAAGTCTGCATGACTAGATGGAGGGTGTCTCAAAACATCTGATGAAGTCTACCAACATAGTCCCACATCTAGCTAGAGCTCAACCATACTTTGGTGTGGTACATGCAGGGGACCGACTCAAATGCAAAAGACCTCGACTATTATCCATCGGTCGACCACATCTTTCAGGAGCTGTCTCGACAAGCTAAAACAAAAATACTAGTACCAGCGACAGAAAAGAACATCAACTTCTTGATCGAGGAGTCGTTAACTGACCAAGAAAAAGAAGAAGACTATGAGCTAAATATCTACATCAGCACCTTTGCATCAGAGGAGACACTAGTCGGACACACTTGCTGAATTCAAATCATCATGAAAACTATGACAGCACAAAGGGAAAAAACACAGCCAGAGCAACATGTAGTCACTCTGGTTGCAGAAAGTCTCATCCTGACCCAGGAGCCAAGGGGAGGGATAGAACCAGAAAACCCAGAGTATGCTATCATAAAAGGCATCATAAAAAAATTATCGAAAGAGATAGCAGCTGCAAGAAATAAATTAAGGACACAAAAACAACAACAAGGAAAAGGTAAGCACAAGCTTATCATTGCAGAATCCTCAGATGATGAGGATGAAATGGGAGCTACGGCCATTGACATAATAGAATATGCCACAGCAAATAAGGTGCCAGTCGTAACCCATTTTCCAAAGATTTGTCGAGGCAGGAGCACTACCGGGTTGACCAAAGAAATCCAAGACCACCCACATGACGATGCCTGAGAACGTCGTCGATCTTGTGTCTACACCTCCACCTCCATCCTAGACAAAAGTAATAGAGGAGTAAGTTCCATAACAGCGTTCAATAAGCCGACTCGACTTGTGAAAAAGTGCTATTTCAGAAGGAGTGAAGGAAAAGTTCGATAAAGACAGAGGTTTGCAGGCATTTATTGAGAAACTGCCTGAGATATTTACGTCGGCACAAAAGATATCCACAAAATTACCTCTCTTCGAGGTCAATGGATACCAACTAGGCCATGAATTCTAGTCCCGGACCTTTGCAATTATCACTTCGACTTTCAAGAGAAATCCCGACAAAAAAGCTGATGTGACTGCACGTTGGACTGCAACTGTCACTTCGACTGTACCCCAAACCAACCTGCCAGTTGTTGTACCGACCGGAGGAGAAGAACATGTCAAGGACATAAATTGACAAATTAACCAAATGTTCTTCGACTTGGACTCAACTCCCTAGCCTGACAAGCCACCTTTCGACCTCACTTCCACCAACCCAATCACCCTTGACCATTCACCAACTCCATCACCACCACCACCCCTCGACTCAAAGCAATCCCCACCCTAACCATCAGCACCAAATGCATCCACTTCTGCACCGCTTGCATCTAAACAACTAGAGGCAATAGTCATCCTGCCTCCCCAAACATAGAAACCATCAACCACTATCCCACAAACTGAAAACCATAACTTGACTTTTGCAGGTACATAGGTGCCAATACAAACAGAGAAAGAAAAGCATAAGAAGAGGAAGGAGAAATAGAAGAAGGAGCATCATGGACAGCTATCAAAGGTCCATATCAAATTGAAAGATGCAACCTCAGTAACCGATCCAGAGCTAGGAAAACTCCTGAAAACTCTAGCAGTCGAAGCAAAGACGAGGAGCGAACAGAGACATAAGGAACTCGATGACAAGGTCAAAGAATGGGTTGAGTTCCTCAACAAATGTAGAAACCTATCCCATTCAGTAATGCCAGGCCCCGTAGAGGTTGACACTAACAAACCGCTCGAAATAGCATATCAACTATTTGAAAGCATGGTGTCGGCACTCAAAGCACAGATTCAAGAAACAAAGGAGGAACAAAAAGAAGAAACTTCCCAACTCCTAATGGCACAACACATCGCCTTTTCTGAAGGTTATAAAGTGCTGCAAGATCACATGGAGGAGTCTGTCATCACTGAATAAATACTGAGAGACTAGCCTGCTTACTATGGGCAAGTCTATCAGCAAAATCGACAGACTCGACAAGGGATCCAGGCACTGGAAAACAGGAAAAACACTGATGAAGCACTCAGAACCACAATAGAAGAACAAATAGTGCTTGAGACAGCCAAGCTACAAAAACTTGAGAGGGAAGCACATCAGTGGGTGCAACAAGCTATCCCCAACTTGGAAAAAGTCGACATCATTTGCCTGGAAATGAAACGACCTATCGAGACTGCAGAGGAGAAGGACCAGTTTATGGGTCCCGAGATGGAGAGAATTGCTGAAGTCTCCATTTCTAATAAGATGTCGATCTTATCAAGTCTTACCACAGTCACCATCGACATCCAGAAAATATTGCAAAGTTGGACACATTTCCAACATCACCTAACAGTGACAGCCCTAGCTATTGTCAAAGTCTGTGTACAGAAATGACCGACCATCAGACTTCACAGCCCATGAAGACCAGACACATCACAATAACTATTAAGACCAGACAGGAAGAATTTTGTACCTCCCTGTTTCTTCAAGACGAAGAAACATTTTGTTCATGGGGGAGATGTTGGAAGAGCAAGTCAATAAGTCGACTTGAATGACAGTCGACTTAGTCGATCAGCCGACTAAGTTGGTCGTCCGACTAAAATAGAGATTAGGACGACCACCTAAGGTCCTGTCGGTTCACCGAACTGACAATTAGTTATTTTGTAACTGTTTTGTAATCATATATATTAGGCTGTTGAGCTAGATGAGAACTCAATTCATTTCTCTATATTGTATGGAACCTCCATTGCTAATATAATCTATTATTTATTTTCTCTTGTCTTAGTTATGTATGTATGTTTTGGTATCTATTATTGGTAACCTTATGTGATCTGTGAGATTACAACAAGTATTCAGGCACTACCAGAGGGAGTTTCCTCATGTGTAGTGTACATACTATGTGTCCAACGGGCATAATGTTAGAAATTTCCCTAAGCTGATTGCAAAGTGGCAGGCTGGAAACATTCCTCAGTTACAGAATGCATAGACTCAAAACCACCCAATGTTCCAAGTGCGGAACTAGCCGATGATGCAAAATCAGATCCCACCATAGAATCAGAATCAGCTAATGAACCCACCGCTGAATCAAAACCCACCATTGAATCAAGCCCAGAAACTGAATCTAGGATCAATGGTTGCAACAATTCAAGCTGAATCATGAAGGAAGGATGTCGACGTTGGGGTTGTCTCTCACATTGATGCGACAACTAGAGAATATGGACCGCATCAACAAGTTCTGTTCGCTAGAAAGAAAAAGGTAGCATTTGATATTGCGACGGATAAATACACCTTCTTCGAGGCCAAGCATGCAATCGGGAGGAATATGGTAAGCTACCTATTATTGAAATGTCGTCTACTTTTGATCCATCTGTAGAGGCAAGACAATCGCGGTAGCACGGTACCTTGCAGTAGTTCTTTGAGAGTTGTCTATCGCTGGTAAGGAATCTCGAAGCCCTTGTCGATATTGAGAAGTTGTTGTACCACCAGGATAAGACATTGAAGGATTCTGTGGTGAACTCCTTGCAAAAGAGGAAGGCAGGAAAGGAGATGAGGATGAACATTAGATCGGAGATTACGAGGTTGACTCAGTTATTATGGATCTCAGATCAGATGTAAACATTATGACCAAGAAAACTTGGCAGTTGATGGGGAAGACAACATTGATATGGTCATCGGTGCAACTGCAACTAGCAAATCAGGTAAAGGTTCAACCCATTGGTCGCGTCTCAAACCTCGTTGTTGATGTTGAAGGTATGAAAACGTATGTTTATTTTGATGTTATAGAAGTGGTTGAAGACAGAGGTTCCTATCCCGCACTGCTAGGGATTGGGTGGGCTAATGATAGCATGGAGGTTATAAATTTCAAAAAATGGGTTATGACATTTGAGAACTAGGATTTCAGGGTCATTGCTCCCATGGATCCTCAAGAAGAATGCCGGTAAATAGAACCTGTGAGGGATGAAGCTGGTAGAAGTTGGGATCACGCCTATAATATCTCCGAATACTATATCCACCCTACCGTTGATGGTGAGCTTGGATGGCACAGCGATAGTTATACATCCTATGATTCTCATTATGCTTTGGAAAATTGGCGAAATATGCTTTATGAGGTGTCGTTCAGGAAATGCGGGTTGATCACACAGTCTCTTCGTCACGTAGCAACTAAGATTGTCGAGTTGCCAATTTATGAAGGGATTCCAGATTTATCAAAATTCCTTAGAGAATTTGAAGAGAAAGTGTTTGAACCACAAAGGGTATTGGCCCTAGATGTAGCACTGAAGGCTACGCTGCCCCGATGGTGGGCAATGCACAAGCCGACGATCCATGACTGGGGACATTGTCGGAGATTGATGATGGTGCGCTTCAATGATTCGGAGGTCTATCATGCTAGGATATACGATGGATGGAATGACCCCACCAATCACTTGATGGAATGCTAGGCCTTATGGGAATCACAACCTAATGATCAGTGGGTCCATGCTTTTGTTCATACTCTAGACGAGTTGATGAGATCCTAGTATGTAACACCAGAAATGCGTAGAACTATAACCACTTGGGAGGAGTTGTCCGTTTTCTTTGTGTAGGAATTTAGTTTCTAGGATGCCAACCCAGAGGTACATAATGCATTGCAAATCATCTACGACATAGTGCTGAAGGTATCCCATGTTACATACCCAGTTGATCCACATGCGCACTACTTGATGCAATCCATGATGGCATGTTACAATCTATATGGGGAGCCTGAATATGATAATGACTTGCAGAATGTTAATATCCCAGATTCAGAAGGAAGCTGCGATGTTGCAGCACCAGACATACCTATGGATTCGATGAGTCATCCGCTGAAGATCAGGAAAGTCAACATTGGGCCGGAAGAGCACCCGAAATTTGCCAATATTGGGGAATATTGAGATGAGGAAACAATGGCCAAAATCACAGACCTGCTGCATGAATTCCAGGATATTTTTCCAACGCGATTCTCAGAAATGAAAGGGATATTAAGGGACCTAGGAAAGATGAAAATCCCATTGAATCTAGATGCAAAACCTATGCGACAGAGGCCATATCGATTGAACCCACGATACAAGGAACATGTGAAGGATGAGATTGACTGGATGTAGTTCTGGCAAACTATTGTCCAAGATGAAGAACTTGACCAGTTGACCACGTAGGTGTAATAAGCTGAAGGATAGTTGACGACACTGAAGACGTCATTGCGAGAACTGTTGCTCATGGTGTAGATCACGTAGTCTGAGGAGTTGAAGGACCTATAGCAGAGAGCTGCTTGCACCCATGAATGCCAACTAAAGTGATGTGCCCAGTTGGATGAGTTTCAAGAAGTTGGTGGGAGCTAGATGTCAAAGTAGTCGAAACACTACATGCGGTGCAAGAAATTCAGTAGATGGTCGATGGCAAGGCTGGGGAGACGCACCCCATGCAGCAGGATTTCTTCAACTGTCAAAGCATTGTCGAAAGAGTCCATCTCTAGGTTCAAGAGATCTCGCAACAGTTTGAAGTTTTCAAGGCCAAGACATCGGCATATACCCTGTCAACCTGACGTAGCTCAAGGATGACCCACAAGACAGTGTGGGGGGCCTATTGGTAGGGGTTTTGGGTAAGTCTGTTGTGTAGCATCATAGCAGTTGCGCAAGCTCACGTGACACCGCGCAAGTATAGATCTACGCGATGGGTAGAAGAATAACCTCTTTTGAATATTTAATGTATTAATTGACCATGTTTTGTGGACATAGGTCATTAGTGGTTAGAAGTTAGTTAGAAGTGGAACTTTGATGTAAAGGCATAAGCCTATATATAGAGCTAGCTTTGCAGTTGTAAGAGAATCATGATCAACACGCTACAAGTCCAAGTCAATATCTAAGAGTTATCAATCTATTACGATCTGTCTATGGTCTTGATGAGTCTTCTGTTTTGGAAAATCTGCGATCTTTCTGTGTCAAATACTAAATTTTGGGATGTAATCAGTCTCCTGTTGTGGACAAGAACTATTTATTTTGGATTTGTTGCACATAATTAATATGACATGATGGTTGTTGCCTAAATGTTGTCTTCTGTTTCATATTTTCTTTGCTGTGATGTCAATGAGAGGTGTATTGAATCTGTTTATGATTTACTGATGTTGCTGCAATGAACTGATTTTGTCGCAATTCTGATGAATGATGATGAATCTTATTAAAGTTGTTTTATGAATGATACTGCTACGATAATTGAATGATGTGATCTATTAGATCTGTAGTTATGAAGATGAATTGTGATGACTGTCTTAATTTTGTCAAGTAAATTAGAGTAATTTGATAGTTATGTTGTCGAAGCCATGGATTCCGTATCTTCCCTTCTTACTGTCGGAAACTTGGTTCCGACAGCTCTCCCTTGAACATCTCAGGTGAGACTTCATCCACTCTGTGGATGTTACTGGTTAGGGTAAGACCTGTCTGGACCGGTGCTTAGGGAGATCATGTTGGTTGGGCATCGACAGAGTGAGAACCCATGTTGACAAGGATTTGTTGGTGGGTTTTTCCAAAAGTAGTGAGACTGATGAAGAGGGTGGACATAGTAAGGATTGGGAGAACATCTGAGTCAAGAAAAACGAGAAGAACTGCGACATGGAGAGAGAGTTGTAGTGTGATTGAAAAAGGAGACTATGAGTTGGTGCCACAACTCAACAAGGAGTCTTGCGATGAGGATGGGGAGTGTTAGCTTATTTATGAAGATCAAGAGGAGGTTCTAGAACTGTACCAAACCCAAGGATATGACATGCGTACAAATCTATGTACATCCCCGGTATCAGAAGTAAGAAGTAAAAGTGTTTCAAAGTGTGTTTTTTTCAAATCAGATTAATAGTAATTGTCAAGATAATAGTCAAAAATTTCCTACTAGTGGTCCATCTAATTTGGGTTCATCGGTACCCCAAAGGAATAAAATGGATGGGGATGACATGAAGTTTCCTATATTTAATGGAAATGGGTTGGAAGACCTTGAGAAACACTGGTTTTTGTACAAAGCTATTTGGATTGTGTGACAGGCCCAGGACGAGGCAATAGAAAGGGCCTAGATGATCACGACTATTAGGGATCGTGCTCTTGATTGGTATATGAAGTTTTGTGTGGTTCATGCAGAAAAACCTTAGAATTCATTAAATCATATCCGAACTGGGTTAATAGGTGAATTTAATAAACCCAAATTTGAGTCGTAGTGTATTATAGAGTTGAAGGAGATTAAGAAGACATCAGGTGAGTTTGTCTGGGATTTTGACCAGAGATTCAAGACCCTGGTGGCTAAAGTAAGTTTCAAAATGTTCGATGTTGAACATAAGGAGTTGTTCATTGTTGTGTTGTTACCCCATATTCATGCTCCTCTAATGCAGCATAAGATAGTGTCCTATATAGAAGATTTAGAGCTTGTTATGAAATTAGAAGTGTCAGTAGTTGGAGAAACTCGTGTGGGAATGGTGCAAATCCATTCACAATTAGCAAACCTTTTGTTGAAAATACAAGATATCAAAAAGGGTAACAAAATCCATGAAGAAATCTAGTGTATGAGATGTAAAACTGAAGTCCATCATAAGGATTTATGTTCGGCCTTTCTGGATTACCCTGCTTCTGGTGCTCTAAATCCATTAAATTCACAAGGGATTCCATGGTGTCAAATTTGTTAAACAAGAGATCATAGTTGAAAAGAATGTTTGTATTTACAAAAGATAGTAAGTAGACCTACTAGTATTTATTGTAAGTTCTGCAGATCTATTGGCCATGATGAAAAGGACCAGAGAGCATACTAGTTATTGCAAGAAAATACAATGGATACTTTTATCCATAAACTTGAACGTAGACTACTGAAGTTCAAGCTCATAGAAATATTAAATATAAATCAAACTTAATAAAATCAAATTTAGACATGGATGGTATGTAATCAAAGGTGTTGGGAGATCAGATAAAATAATAATCATAGAATTGCATGACATATAATAAAATACAAAGTTCAACAACAGGGGGTATTACAAGCATGAATTTACAAATAAATGAATCTGGTTCTGCAACTAAGGACTGAAAAATAACTGCACTTCATCACAAGAATCTTGTAATGGATTAACATGACCATACACATGATAAAATTGTAATAAAATGCAATTCATAAATAAAGGAAGAACATGCTCATGATCATAATCATTTCAAAGTAATGTTTTGTATTAAATATTCAAAAGAGTATATGTCTTACAGTTGATAACCAAAACTTGATTCCCATCTATGATTCCAACCACTCGGCTGGAACTTTCTCCTTTTTCTATTTAAAAATAATCAAATATTTGAGAAATTGCATCTTCTAGACTATTCGGGTTGTTGCAAGATTTTTGGAACTGAAAATCTAATAATAAACTAAAATAAATGAAATCTCTAAGATGTCATAGGAAATAAGGAATTGCTACATCGCGGCCTAAAAAAGTGATTGAGCCCTCTACCTCCAAAATCTTCAAATGCTCTGAAGATTGCGTGACTTATTCACTAAATATCTTCAAATATGGAACAATCTTATGTCTGCTGATTTGTTCATCAAATACTCAAATGCTGCTCGAAGATATTGATAAGAATCCCTTGAAATCTGGAATGGATTTGCTATTGATTGATATTTTTCCTTTAAATTGAGAATAAGCAAGTGGAACTAATTAACATCTGTAATTAATGTTCTTTTTATAATATTCTTCCACAATCTATATCTTTAGCAACATAATCTCTTTCAATTTGGCCATTCTATTGCTCTTATTCTGTTTTCTTTAGGTTCCCAAAGCTTATCCTATGGAAGCTTGAATCATTGTCTTATTCCTCTATGGACAGACTTGTTGTTTAGTTTATCTAATGGAAATAACTGGAGTACAAGATATCCATTACTGAGCTCAAAGTTTCAAGTTGAGCAAATCGGTAAAGCCAAATTCTAGATTAGCATCATCAATTCAAGTTACTAAATAGCTGTAGATAATTATCTCATCCAATGCATTGACCTGCTTGCTTTAGAAATCCCTGTCTCCAATTATGAAAAGTTATCTGCTCATCTAATTCACACTTACCATTCATAAGCACACCTCTAGAAGAAAACTCCATCAGTACACTTGGGTCCTTGAAACTTTGAAGTCTAGAAACATTTCCATGATAAAGACTAATGTCATTTGAATTCTTAATTTTTACATGTATATCCCTTTTCAGGTTCATTTTGACAAACCCCTAACTGCTGTTGAAAACCATCACTTTCTAAATCCCTGTTTAAAGACTCTGATATGCTTCTCTCATTTAAATTGGAATCATGTACTCCATCTTCTGCCAGTGATTTTGTCTTAAGAAATTGTTTGCTTCCCAGTCAACAAATTGAGAATCAGCGTTGCTCTCATATTGATCACGGCTTACATCATTATCATCATCAGTAACTGGCTTCTATCGTCCATGAAGACAACATGCCCACATTTAACTTCATCATCCCAAAATTCAAACCTTGCATTCGTGGCTAGAAACCCAGTTTTTGGTCCCTCAAAATTGTGAGCAATTGACACTTTTCATTGTTTTGCATAATAAAATTAATACAAGTGTTTACATTCCATAGCAAACACGTATTGCACTTTTGGTTCTTCCTAGTGGGCGTTCTTTGTGGTCACTTCCATTACTGTCAACAATTATAGAACATATGAAATGTTTCTTTCATCCACCTTAATCATTAGGGATTCAAAGTTTACCACTAAATATTTATAATTATTCACAAAAACCATAGTTACCTACACATTATGACCCTGCATTCTTTCATAGAAGGGAAAACAACCCACATTTCTCATCATCTTTGCATATCTGGGAAACTGATCGGCCCACTAAAGATTATCTGGTTTGATTCTGCAAATTATACCACCCAGATTCTTTAGTTTTAGTCATGGTGCTATAAATTTCTCACCAGTTGTTTATCCTATTACCTTGAATGGCTGTCAAATTCCACAAAATGCAAACCATAGCAAAGGAATGATTGCTAGTGTTAACTTGAAAACCAAAAATCCATGCCCATATTTTGTGATAATGTTGCACTGCTCTAGGTACATCTTCAAGATGAGTGATTGGCACTCATTGCATGACACAACCTCAAGGTTGTTGTCCTTATTTTAATGAAACAACTGTATCAATTAAAAGATTTGTACAAAGCCTTGCCACTTGTTTTCATTACAAAAATTGAAACTGGCAGCATTATTACCTTTCACAATTTTCCATATGCTACCAATAAACACTTTGAAAATCAAATGAAAATGAGACTTATTTTGATTTAAAAAATGATATGGTGATAAAAAAAGAAGCATCTAGGGTAAAGTTTTGACAAGGAAAATCAAAATTCAAAGAAAAGCTGGAGAAAATGACTGTGTAAAAATTGAAAATTTAGGGTAAATCTAGGACACAACCCTAGAGATAAGAGATACATATTTAATGAATAATGATGATCAAGTGTAAGATAGGAGATCACTTGCGCAATTACCTCAACCCAGCGGGGTAGTCCCTTTAGAGGTCGAGGATGAGGAGGAGGATTTGGTAGAGGGAGAGGCCAAATTATTTTCTATAATTATGGACAAATATGACACTATGCAAAATATTGTACAAATATTGCATCAACATGTTTGTATTGTAAAACACTGGATCATACTATTGAGAAAATACCCACAACTTATTTCTAAATGAAAATCCAAGGTCACTAGGAATCAGAACCAACTCTCGAATGCAAATAAGAATGTTCAAAAAATTTCAGTTGAACCCCTAGAACCTACCATTTCTTTCTTAATAAGGGGAGGTGTTGTGATTGGAGATGATAGAGGAGAACCATGGAAAAATACGAGAATTCAACATGAAGTATAGAAGAAAGTACCATTTGATGTCCAAAAATAAAAAAAGACTCATTTTCGATGCACAAAATGAGTTTGTGGAAAGAAACCGTGCCTCGATATCTGTTTATTTTCTCATGTTCGACAAAGGTCCATTCATTGACATGCCACCAAGTTTCAACCAATCAATTCCAAATAAGTCGACATAAAATGTTAGCGTTTTGAAAATTTCCTTGAGAAGTAATTCAACACTTGTTAATTATGAAGATTCTTTGGTAGAGCTATCAACTCTAATAGAAGAACCCCATACATGTCCATGACAACAGAAAAATGACAATCATATTCATAAAAGAATGAAGATTGGTGGTGAACTATGAATTAATGCTCAAATAGATGATTATGATATGGATTTTATTATTCTTGACTTGGGGTCTAATGTTAACATCCTAACAATGTGAGCATGGGAAAGAATGGGGAAGCCCAAGTAGTGTGGTCATTCAGCTAGGATTAGCTAACTAGTTAAAAGTTCTGCTTATTGGTCACGTAACAGCGATTCCTATTTAGGTGGAAGGGCTTCGAACCCATGCACATTTTGAAGTAATATAGATTGTTGATTATACAAATATGTATCCAACACCTCTAGGGATTAACTAGGCTATTGAGAACTAGACCATCATAAATTTTGAAAAGAGGATTGTATCATTTGAAGACTAAAAAATGTGGGTAGTTTCTCCAATTGACCTTTTGGAGGGCCAATGATATGTCGAACTAGTAAAAGGTGAGCACCAAGAATGGTATTTGGATAATATTTACAATATATCATCTACAATGGATGACTATATAAATCCTATAGCTAATGGTAAGTTGATTTGAAAAAGTGTTAATCAGTGTTCATTAGATTCAGGGGAAGTATTGGAGACTTGACAGAACCGATTGTATGAAGTGTCGATGAGGAAAAGTGTGAGAATCACAAAATATTTATGATTGGTGGGTATCAAGGTATGTGATATTTCTACTTATGAAGGATTTCCTAATTTGGACATGTTTATGACAGAATTTGAAGGTAAGGTATTGGAACCTCAATAATTGTTAGCTGTTGATGTGGCTTTGAAACCTACACCAGCAACATGGTGGGTTTTTCATAAACAATCTAGTTCACAATGGCCTTAGTGTTGAAGGTTGTTAGAAATTTGTCTTGTTGGAATTTTTCTTATGTTGGTCATAACTATACTAGTTTGACAAATCCTATCAACCACCTTTACAACTGTTGTGCGACATGGATGATGGTTCCTAGATAGGAATGGGTACATTTTTTTATACATACTTTGGATACGATACCAAGTAATTGGTATATGTCAGTCGAGCTGCGATGGGGAATTATAGACTGGGATGAATTTTCTAATAGATTTAAACAAAATTTTAGTTTTGTTGATGACAGTATAATGATTAATGCCACCCTGTAAGTTATTAAAGTCAAATTGTTTTAGGAGGTCCCTATTCTGGTGTTAAGTTTTCCATAAGGGAATGCGACACTTCAAAACTTCATAGAGTGATACAACATAGCTGGGGAATTTCAAGATGACGATCCATGTGAGATTCATATCCCCAAATCCGAAGGTAGCCTAGGCATTGAAAGGATAGGGCCTGTCATTTGATAAGTTTTTGAAGCCCCTTAAAATAAAGAAGGTGAATATTGGCTCTCTTGAGAATCCAAAATTTGCAAATATTGGGGATTACTAGGATGGTGAGACCATGGGGAAAATCGCTGGTTTATTACATGAATTCCAAGATTTATTCTTGAAAAAGTTTTCATAAATGAAAGGAATTGTTGGGGATATGGGTGAGATGAATATTCCCTTGAAACCAGATGCAAATCCTATCAAGAAGTGATAATGTAGATTGAATCCAAGGTACAAAGAGAAGGTTAAAGAGGAATTAGACGGAATGTTGGATGCGAGAATTAGTGAACTTATGGAAGAATCAAAATGGACCATCCAAATGGTTGTATAAGATAAGAAAAGTGGTGAAGTTCATATATTTTTCAAATTGAGGAAATTGAACGATGCTTACCTTCATGATCATTTTCGATGCTTTCCTACATGATAATTTTTCTACACCTTTTACGGATGAGGTCTTGGAGAGAATAGAGGGACAAGAGGTATATTTGTTTACCGATGGGTTTTCTGGGTACCACCAAATAAAGATTGCAAAACAAGACCGACATAAGACCACCTTTGCTATAGAATGGGGTTGTTTCTTGTACACGGTAATGCCATTTGAACTTAAGAATGCTCGTCCTATTTTTTCTAGGATAGTGGTAGCTACTTTTAAATATTTTAGTCATAAATTCCTAAAATTCTGCTTTGATGAATGGACATTTAATGGGTTGATTAAGGACCATATTGAGAGTCTTTAGATGATGTTGAACTATGCAGAAAATTTCAAATCTCTTTAAATTTGAAGAAGTTCATTTTGTGCGCCTTTTGGTATTTTGTTTGGTCATGTTGTCTGTAGAGAAGGAATGTTGATGGACCTTGCAAAGTTTGCAATCATTGTCGACCTACCACCACCATTTTTGGTTAAAAAGTGAAGGACCATGCTGGGTCATACTATTTATTATAGGAAATTTATTAGAGGGTATGCAAAGATCACTGCTCCAAAGGAGAAGTTATTAAAGAAAGATGTCAAATTTCAATGGATGAAAGAATGTCAAAAGAGTCTTGATGTCCTAAAAGAGAAAATGGTTTCAACACCAATATTGATATGTCTTGATTGGAGGAAACAATTTCATGTGCATGTTGATGCATCATCTATCACGCCGGGAGGAGTTCTTGCACAACCAGGTGAGGGATATTTTGATCACCCTATTTCATTTTCTAATATAAATTTTTCTACCATGGAGAAAAATTATACGAAAACAGAATGGAAGGGACTTTTCATTGTATATGTGCTTCAAAAATTCTTACACTACTTACTAGGTGGTTCTTGCACTATGTGATCATTCTGCTTTGAAATACTTGGTTAACAAGCTAATGTTGGGGGGGGGGGCAGAGATCTATTGATGGTTCATTCTCTTCCAAGAATTCGATTTTGAAATTGTTGTAAATCCAAGAAGATTGAATGCAGGTTTTGGAGATCTATCAAGGGTAGAGAACAGGGAAGAACCCAATATTTTAGATGATAATGTTCTTGCTATTTTTCAGTAAAAATGGTTAATGATTATTGTGCAGACATTATGCATTACTTGATTATAGGAAGTGTACCGGTAGGATTTAGTACATCGCAAAATAAATGAATCCCTAAAATGACTATGTAAAAATTGAAAATTTAAGGTAAATCTATGATACAAACCTATAGATAACAGATACCCATTTAATGAATAATGATGATCAAGTGTAAGATAGGATATCACTTGCATAATTACCTCAACCCAGTAGGGCAGTCCTTTTAGAGGTTGAGGATGAGGAGGAGGATTTGGTCGAGGGAGAGGCCAAATTATTTTCTATAATTATGGACAAATAGGACACTATGCCAAATATTGCATCAATATGTTTGTATTGTAAAGAACTGGATCATACTATTGAGAAAATGTCCACAACTTATTTCTAAATGGAAATCCAAGGTCACTGGGAATCAGAACCAACTCTCGAATGCAAATCAGAATGTTCAAAAAATTTCAGTTGAACCCCGAGAACCTACCATTTCTTTCTTAATAAGGGGAGGTGTTGTGATTGGAGATGATAGAGGAGAATCATGGAAAAATACGAGAATTCAACATGAAGTATAGAAGAAAGTACCATCTGATGTCCAAAAATAAAAAAAGAGTCTTTTTCGATGCACAAAATGAGTTTGTGGACGGAAAACGTGCCTCGACATCTATTGATTTTCTCATGTTCGACAAAGGTCCAATCATTGACATGCCACCAAGTTTCAACCAATCAATTCCAAATAAGTCAACATAAAATGTTAGCATTTTGAAAAATTTATTGAAAAGTTTTTTAGCACTTGTTAATGATGAAGATGCTTTGGTAGAGCTATCAACTCTAATAGAAGAACCCCATACATGTCTAGAACAAGAGAAAAATGAAAATCATATTCATAAAAGAATGAAGATTGGTGGTGAACTATGTATGAATTCTCAAATAGGTGATTATGATATGAATTTTATTATTCTTGACTTGGGGTCTAATGTTAACATCCTAACAATGTGAACATGGGAAAGAATGGGGAATCCCAAGTAGTGTTGTCACCTATTCAACTACGATTAGCTAACTAGTTAAAAGTTCTGCTTATTGGTCGCGTACCACCTATTCCTATTGAGGTGGAAGGGCTTCGAACCCATTCACATTTTGAAGGAATATAGATTGTTGATGATATGAATATGTATCCAACACCTCTAGGGATTAACTGGGCTATTGAGAACCAGACCATCATAAATTTTTAAAAGAGGATTGTATCATTTGAAGACTCAAAAATGTGGGTAGTTTCTCCAATTGACCCATTGGAGGGCCAACGATATGTCGAACTAGTAAAAGATGAGCACCAAGAATGGTATTTGGATAATATTTACTATGTATAATCTACAATGGATGACTATATAAATCCTACAGCTGATGATAAGTTGAGTTGGATAAGTGTTAATTAATATTCATTAGATTCAGGGGAAGTATTGGAAACTTGACAGAATCGATTGTATGAAGTGTCGATGAGGAAAAGTGTGAGAATCACGAAATATTTACGATTGGTGTGTATCGAGGTATGTGATATTCCTACTTATGAAGGATTTCCTAATTTGGACATGTTTATGACAGAATTTGAAGGTAAGGTATTGGAACCTCAACAATTGTTAGCTCTTGATGTGGCTTTGAAAGCTACACCAGCAACATGGTGGGTTGTTCATAAACAATCAGTACACAATGGCCTTAGTGTTGAAGGTTGTTAGAAATTTGCTTTGGTAAGAGTTTTTCTTATGTTGGTCATAACAATACTAGTCTGACAAATCCTGTCGACCACCTTCACAACTGTTGTGTGACATGGATGATGGTTCCTGTTAACACCTCTATGTTGAATAGTGGAGGAAGAAGCGTGATTGAGAAATGATAAAAGGATACGTAAATTTGGAAAAATTTGATGGTCTTGATTCCAATTATTAAAATGCGCATTTTGTTTATTTCGTCACACAATATAAAGGTGTAAATTTATGAGTGTGAAAATCTACGGTTGAAAATGGATCCGCTGGGAAAAGTTGCGCAAGAGATAAGTTGTGATGGAAAGGCGGAGGTGGTTAACAAGGAAGAAAATCAACGGCTATGGAATAAAGTGAATAAAATCTATGACTGTGAGACAGTCCACTGAGCAAAGATGCATGCTTGAAAAAAATGAGAAAGGATAGTGAAATATGTAGAACCGATTTTGATCCAACGGTTTAAACAAAAAGTGAAATCTTATCAATGGTCATTATTCATTATGGAGTGTAAAGCTGTGAGATGATTAAAAATGAGGAGTGGTTGGGGAATTTAAACCGCTTGCCATGTGGTGACTTTGGGTGAGTTCCACGGAGGAAAGTGGTAAAGAAAAAACCACTTGGTAAGGGCTCCAGAATAGTCCGTGTATAAAAGTGAAGTTGACCTAAGAAAAAGTCATTTCAATTGTAGATTGCTGGTGAAATAGAAGTGGACAGTGCGCTAACTTTTCCAAAGTCAACTTCTACGTATCCATAGTTACAGGTAAGCCTTGAAACACTAAAACTTTGTTCAAAGAATTGTCGCCATTGTTTATTATGGAGAAAGAACAAGGTTTAGGAGTATTATGTAGAGTATTGAATGAGAGAGAAGAGGTTGTTTTCGATAGGGAAATGAATGTATGTGACCCTGTTCTGTCAGTTGGTAGTGTATCAGTTTCAAAGGAGCATTTGTGGCAGTATAATTTGCAAAGGAATGATATTCTGAGTATTTGTAGTTGTTTCTCATATTATTTTGCAATATAACAAACCCTACCATTTCCCGAATTTGTCGAGTAGTGCGCGAACAGTTATTCTTCCTCTGAAAGAGTTATTATGAGCCATTCCATATCAAAAATACTTTGTAAAGTTGATGCGAAAACTGTTTACGGGATACTAAGTCTGCCTGATAATTGCCCTGATAGTTGTGAGTCTTTGAATGAGCAGGTATTAATCGAAATATATAAAAATTGTAGAACTAAAGTTAGATGAAAATTTTTATCCAATATTCTGAAAGATGGTCAGTTGTTAGAAGGTCTTTTTCTGCCATACAATGTTGGCATTTTCAAAAAGGAGGTACAGTTGGTCATGTCTTTGGTCAGTCAAATTATAGGTTTGGATAATGATATTCATATTAGTGAAGTCAGTTTAGGTTTCTTACTGAGTATAAGTTTAATTGACCCCGAGTCCCATTTAATCCGTTGTTTTAATCTTGATGAGTATTTGGCCGAGGTTATCCATGCCCAGTTGGTCGAATTCCCTAAATTTTGGTTCTTTAGATATCATTCATATTTACTGAACATGTTGCTATATTCTAATGTGTCGGAGTTGCAGTTCTTGTCCACCATTTTCTCTCCGGATCTGCTAAAACAAATTAACATGTTTGAGTTTGTAAATACAATTATGGCTGGGATTTATAAATTGTTGTTTGATGATGTCTTACCAAGGGTGTTCGAAGAAATGAGACTTATGCTACAGTATTCCTCAAAAGACAAAATAGGAGACTGGTTCTTGTATAAAGATTTTACTTTTTTGAGGGTGTATGGGTTCACTAGGGAACCATACAGGTTACCTGTTTTTCTGACTCCAAGAATATTTGCACTTGATTTTATGAGGCAGAGGTTATGTGCAGAAGAAGAACATTTTGGGGCATTCAAAAAGTCTTCCAATGTTAAATTTCCTCTCAAAGTTCGTCTGTTTATTTTCAAAAATAAAAGTTCCCTGTTGGTCATAGAGAAGTTGCTAGAAGGTATGGATTTTCAGAAGGAGCAAAGAATAAATTATGATCCACATCATATTATTTCTCAGAGAAAGCAGTAAAACAAAAATAAACCATTTAATCATCAAACTGTTGAAGGCTTAGATAAAATAGCCAATTTTGCCTATTTTGAAGAAAATTTAGAAATTGATGAGGATAGGAGCAACAAGTTGACTGCAGTGGCTCAAAAACCTGATAATCCAAACATTTTGAATAAGAGGAATATTTCTGAAATTGATGACATGGATGTGGATGAAAATATTTCTCATAAAAAGATCAAAGCTTACCCTCAAGGTGATCAAACTATTTCATAAGAAATAGTTTCAGAGGATTCAAAGAAGATAGTCATGTTCCCAAAGAAGTCTGTATAGATGCATCAGTATTCCTTCGGAGAAGAGGGTGACGCAGAGCCCACTTCTCGTTTCAAATCCAGGACAGAGTTAGTATCAAGTTATGCTGACAAACAAATGCAATCATCAGAGGAAACTAAAAATTTGCTTCCTCGAGTTAGAAATTTAATCAATCAAAAGAATTCATTGATTTCTACTCGATATGTAGAGAAGAATACCCTGAAGTTCCCTATCGTTAGTGACAAGAAAGTGTCTAAAATAGAGGTGAAGTTAGACAAGATCAGTGTCCCCGATAAGATACAACTCCATAAACAGTATGGAGATGTTATTTACTCTGATTTGTTACATGCTATTATGAAAATTAATAAATTACAATCCCTTGTAGATAAGATGGAGACCTGAAGCATTAAAGTGTGGAAAATAAAGCAAATTTGATTCAAATTAAAAATTTGCAGTGAGATGTTGTAAGCTTAGGAACCGAACCAGGTAATATCTAGGTGACCAAAAAGCTTCTAGAGGAAAAAGACAATGCCATTCAAGTATTGAAGAAGAAGCTTAAAGTCCCTAATGCTGAACATGCTTAGTCCTCATAATTATTTACACTTTAGGAAGAAAAAGAAAAATTTATCAAGAGATGATGGATTACAAAGGAAAATCATTGAAGCTTCAAGAAGAGAAAAACAAGTGGGAAGTAGAAAGAACCGAATTGATAGCTCAGATTTCAAAGTTGAAAAAGGACCAAAATGATGAAAAAAAATTATGGAAGAATTGATGATTCAAACTCCTGTTGACACTGATTTACCCCTTGTAAATATTGAAAGACCATTGAATGAATTTTCTGTTGATGATCTATTAGTTCCTATGTCACAAGTGAGCCTAAAGGAAGTGGAGATTAAAGAATTAAAAGAGGAAAATGAAAAAATTAAATCAAAATTGGCTAAGAGCATCGAGGAGAAGAATAAAACATTGAATGATAAAATCCAATTGTAGAAAAGGTTCAGTGAGTTTAAAAAAAAAAGTACAGGAAGAGCTCCTTTATAAGGAGCTAAACATTTATTATGGGATAGATTGTCTAAGGAAATTACCAAGTTTAGATATTATTTAAATTTTATTGCTGATGAAAGTGCACTAGTCAATATAGCTACTCAAATATTGAAGCTGGCCAATGAGTCCATGGAAAAGAAACCTTTGAATACTATTCACAACGCTTTGAATTTCTTAAATTCTTTAACATATCAGAATTTTTAGGACATCAAGATTAAAGACAAAGTAGCAATTGTGCTATGGGCAAAGAAGTTTATTAACAAACATCAACTCATGAAAGTGGTGCAAGATAAGGCGAATACAATGTCTTCGTAGATAAAGGATTTCAGGCTTACTTTTAAAGATCTATTTGATGATGGTCTCCCTTCTTTTTGGGACGACGAAGAAAGGTTATTTTCCTAGGAGCAATATCATAGTTTATTAGTATAGAATTGCATGGACCATTCCAAGTTTGAAGATTTAGCTAAAGGTTTGACAGGAAACATCATTGTAGAAAAATTGACAGAGGAATTTGAGATATTGGAGAAATTTGTAATTATTAAGAAAGGATTTCCTATAGTGTCTTATGAAGCTTATGTGGATTTAGAGGTGTCCATTAGAGAGATGACAGAATATGACACCCCAAATGCGGATCAATGGAAGATCGTGGAGAAATTTGGAAAGACCAAGTACATACTTAATTCATGAAGACATGTGTTGCAGTTCATGAAGCTATTTGTTTGGGATACCTTGCAGTCACTAAGTTTGTTATAACCAGACAATCTGTTGTTTGAATCGAAGCATGTCATTTTTATTCCTAGTTATTATGGATATGGTTACAAACAATTTGATTATCAGATTATTTGGTTATTGATCTTCTTGGGAAAAAACTATCTTTGTATATATTTGAATTTATTTGATGTATTGGGGGTTGGAACCCATATGTTTTGGATGATGTTTTTGAGAACTTATGATTTATGAATAAATAACAGAGCTGAATGCTAGTTGATCTTCAAAGATTCTTGTGTCATTTCTGTTACAGTGTGTGTCTTATTTCCATGTGATTGTCTTCTAAGTGTTTACCTTCCATTCTGTTTTCTTTCATATCTGAACGTAGTGTTTAATAGTTTCAGAATTCATACGTGTTATGCTCTGGCTATTGTTTCAGATATTTCACAAATGTTTCTTCTAAAGTTGATATGGAATTCATCTTGTGATGCTCTATATTGATGGACTGTTCATGTTTTTTTCTTATTCGCCTGAAAATAAATGAATGACTGTGATTGGATGATTATCTTACCTTTGTTGGGATTATGTGTATGAAGCTTTGCATTATCTTTATCTGTTTGAATCCATTTCCCAATGGTTATATGTGTTTTTTCAACCATCTGCATAAATTAAAGTATTGATTTCCTATATCCGTCCTTGTTAAATTTATATCTGAGAGATACCTCTCCGGAATGAAAAGCCAGTTTCTTTCTAAAGTGGTTTTTGCTGTTACCTTAAGATTACCCTCCACAACCTTGGGTATATTTTGAGTGATAACAAATTGGCGCTGTCTCCTGGGACGAAGGTGAAAATCATCCCTGGGAGGAACGTCAAAGTTTTTAAAAGATCAAGAAAATATTTTTGTGGGCAAACAAGAATTTTTTGTCAGTAAAGAAGGTTGTATATTTGCCCTGGCGATTCCAGTTTTAAAATTATTTCAAGATTCAAAAGACATCCTGGCTTCGAAAAGACATACACGAGGTAATTCTAATACTGAAGTTTTACGAAGTTTGGAGGATCCATAAAAATTATTTAAGAAAAAAGATAAAGAAAAAATAGATATTTCTCTGTCTGGTGCATCATCTTCTCAAGATTTTCATAGTATCTTTGATCAAAAATGAGAAATTAGTGTTGAAAAGGGTTTGTTTAAATCTAAATCTAAGTCTGATCTTAAAAACATTGAATTCAACCCTCGTAGATTAGAGTCTTATTTACTTAATTCCCTTTGGAGAGATCTTCAACAGTCTGCAAAGGTTGAAGAAGCACCTATTGTTCAAAATATTCAAAATTCCTCAGTCCCTCCAAATCCACCTAAACCAATGGTAGCCAGATTTGCCCCTTTACGTTTACCTGCTGTATTGCATGATCTTCCCCAAAATTATTCTCAGAGAATTTCTTTATTTGATGGAGAAGGAGGCATAATAGCAAAGCAGGATGTAGCTAAATTTGAAGATTTTGTTGACTTGGAGGAAGTCGATTATGTAGACGTTAAAATGTATTTGTTTGCTCAAAGCTTGTCAGGGGAACTGAAGAAATGGTTCAAATATTTACCAGCTTCATCTATCCTGACCTTTCAAGCTTTCTAGAATGCATTTCTCGAAAGGTGGGATGATAAACAAATCCCTTTGCAGCTTTTGTCCCAACACAATAGTCTCAAGAAAGGAGGTTTTGAATCTGTTCATTAATTTTCAATCAAGTTTATGAGAGTTTATAATTCCATTCTAGAAGATATAAAACCTTCTGCAGCTACTGCTAAACTTCATTATGCTGGGGCCTTTGATAATGATTTTGCTTTTTCATTAAGGGAGAGAAAGTTAGCGAGTCTTGTTGCCATGTTCATAGATGCTTTAGAAGTAGAAGCCAATATGATGGCAAGTGGAAAAATGAAACAAAGAGACATTGATAGGAGGAAAACAAGAGAAGAAAATATGCCTTCTACTTCTTCTTCTGCTAGTAATATTAAATTTGATCATTCAATAGAGAACAAGCTAATCCTCAAATAAAAAATCCAAATTTTAGAAGGCCAAATCCTCCTATGCCTCCACAAAACAGGCAAAAAGATATGAGAAACCCAAGGAATCAAGAAGAGCAACAGATTTGACCGCCTTTCCTTGAGAATTATGTTGCAGATGAAGAAGATCCTGCTAAGAGTGAAATTCATCTTTTTGGGGAATTAGATTCGAAGATATATCTTACTGAAGAAGAACATCACATGTTTGCACAGGAAGGTGGAAAGGAATATTTTGAAATGGAATCAGATTAGTATCAGAGGGGTTACTTATATGCTATGGATGATGTACAAAGGAAGATCACATTGAGAAACGGAGAGGTTGTTGTAAATAAAGGGAGGCTAAATCCAAACCAGCCTTCTACTAGTTCATTAAATATAGAAAAAGGAAAGGAAATACAAAAAAGATCCTATTGTAAATAAAGAAGTTGAGAATAAAATAGAAAAAACAAAAGGAACAAAACAAGTGGTACCAATAGATGTAGAGAAAGTTAATTCTATTTTCAATTTGCAGAATGAACTTTCCAAGCTGAAAATATCTGTTCCTTTTAATGAGTTGTTGAGAAATAATGAGTACAGGGATACGATAACAAGGATGGTTAAAGGTCAAGGAGAATTTCAATCAGACATTTTAGAGTTGACAGATGATAATCCTACTATTTCATTTGGGCAAAAATTTGAAAGTATAGATGATGAAGAAGTTCCTCCTTTTTATTTGAGTTTGAATGTGCATGATATGGTGATACATACTGCAATGTTAGATTCAGGTGCATCACACAATTTAATGCCAAAAGAAGTAGATGAAATTTTGGGACTGGAAGTGACAAGACCCTATAAAGATTTGTATTCCTTTGATTCTAGGAGGGTGAGGTGTCTTGGTCTAATTAAAGATATGGTAGTGACTTTGAATAAATTTCCAACTAAAAAAATAGTAATGGATGTTGTAGTGGCAGACATTCCACCAAAATTTGGAATATTGTTATCAAGGTCTTGGACTTCAAAGTTAAAGGGTAGTTTACAAATGGACATGTCATATGCTACTATTCCTATCCAAGACGGAAGTAGGAGGTTGTATAGTGAGAAAATAACTCCTTATGTAGTAAGTAGTCAAGATAGGCCTGATTTGGGTTCTTCTATTTTCTTTAATGATAGTGTCCAGTGTGTTTTGGAGTCTACATTGCAAATGAAATTTAAAAAGAATGAAAAGGGAATAATATAACAAAATGCTTTGGAAAAAACATAGAAAAAGAGGGTTTGCAGACTATGTATTTTGATGGAACTGTAGCGAAGGTTGGTGCTGGTGCTGGTGCTGGTGCTAGTGTATATATAATTTCTCCTATCAGGGATTTTAAAGCTTTATCATATAAGTTAACGTTTGAATGCAAGAATAATGTGGCTGAATATGAAGCTTTGTTACCTGGGTTGCATGCATTGAAAGATCTAGGAGCACGAAAGATAAGAGTTTTGGGAGATTCAAAGATCTGGGAGCACGAAGGATAAGAGTTTTGGGAGATTCAGAGCTTGTAATAAACTAGGTAAATGATAGTTATCAAACTAGACATCCTCGGATGAGAGCTTATAGAAATAAAGTATGGGATATGTTTGGTAACTATTTTATAGAACATACAATTAAGGTGGTTCCTAGATATGAGAATACAGTAGCTGATTATTTGGCAGTTGCTGCTGGTAAATTTAAAACCCCAAGTGCTGGTTAGAAAGAATATCAAGTGGATATTGTAAATAGACCATCTATACCTGATAATTCTAAATATTGGCAAGTATTTGAGGATGATATGCAAATAAAGATATTTTTGGAATTGTCTGGAGAATTTTTAAGAACTCATATTGATGCTCAAAATGATAACAGTGAAAATTTCCAAGATGCTGAAGAAAGCGAAGAAGAAAATATTAGTACTGAAAAATTGAAGTGAACTTTAGGAGGAAAGGATATCATTCAATTGAAAAGTAATTTGATACCAAGAGGTTTGATTCCTTTAGAGAAACGTTTTGATCAAAATGATGTTGCTACAAATCTGAAAGTGAAACCTACTGATAATGCTATTGAAGATAGAAATATTGGTACTAAAGAGAATCCAAAGATTGTGAAGTTATCTAAAAACTTGCCTGCAAAAGAAAAAGAAGAATATGTGAACTTGATGAAAAAGTATACAGATGTATTTGCTTGGAGTTATGAGGACCATAAGGAATATGATACTTCAATAATACAACATACTATTCCAATCAAACCTAGAGAAAAACCTTTCAGACAGAAGCTCAAAAGAATAAATCCAAAGATGTTACCAGTTATTGAGAAGGAAATTAAAAGATTGTTTGATGCCAAATTTATTGTGACTTTAAGATTCTCAAGATGGGTTTCTAATTTAGTTCCTGTTAGAAAGAAAAATGGAGAAATAAGGCTTTGCATAGATTTCAGGAATTTGAATAAGGTCTCTATGAAAGATAATTATCCTTTGCCGAAGATGGATCATATTTTGTAGAAAGAAGTTGGAGCAGAAAGAATTTCAATGATGGATGGATTTTTAGGATATAATCAGATTAAGGTGATACCTGAAGATCAAGAGAAGACTGCTTTCACCACACCATGGGGCACTTTTATGTATGGAAAGATTCCTTTTGGTTTGATGAATGCAGGGGATACTTTCCAGCGTGCCATGGATATTGCTTTTGCGGGAGAAATAGGAAAATTTGTAGTAATTTATATGGATGACATCACAGTTTATTCAAGGTCTGATAGAGAGCATATTCATCATTTGGAAGAAGTTTTCATAAAATGAAAGAAATTTGGTATATCATTGAATCAAAAAAAATCAAATTTTGCATTGGAAGAAGGAAAGTGGTTGGGCCACATAATTTCAAAAGATGGAATAAAGATTGATCCTGATAGATTCGGTGCAATTTTGAAGGTAGGAGAACCAAGAATAAAAAAAGAAATACAACCATTCTTGGGACAGTTAAATTTTTTGAGAAGGTTCATTCCCATTTTTGCTGAAATATTAATGAATATCACAAATATGTTGAAAAAGGGTCATGAACTAAAATGGACAGCGGAGGCTAAGAAATCTTTTAAAGAATAAAACAAGCTATTTCGGAGGCTCCTGTGTTGGTGAGTCCAGACTTAACTAAATATTTCTTAGTATTTTCTTATGCTTCATAACATACTATTGCTGCAGTTTTGTTACAGAAACATAATGAGAACATGGAGCAACCCATATCCTTTTTTAGTAAGATGTTGAGAGATGGGGACTTAAAATATGATATTATGGAGAAGCACGCATATGCTTTGGTTAAAGCATTGAAATATTTCAGGGTGTATATTCTTCATTCACATATAATTGTTCATGTTCCAACCAGTGCAGTAAAAGGGATTCTCACACAGCCTGACCCAGAAGGAAGAAGAGTGAAATGGATAGCGACATTACTGGAGTATTGCATAGAGATTAGACCTACCAAGTTGATTAAAGGGTAGGGACTGGAAAAAATGTTGACATATTCAAACTATGAATCTTTACAGCTCAATTTTTTATGTAGTCAATCTCATCAGTTGCATACAGGGGTGGAGGTAATGATTGACTTCGCTACATCTCCATGGTATTTTGATATTGTTTGTGTTCTTCAAAATTTACAAGATCTTGCAGGATTAAGTAAAACAAGAGCAAGATTGATGAAGTTGAAAGTTTCTAAGTTTTGTATTTTAAATCAATACCTTTATTGGAAGGATTCGGAAGGTGTGTTACTTAATTTCCTTTTAGAAAATGAAGCCCATCACACAGTAAAAGAATTCCACAAAGGAGATTGTGGAGGACATCATTCTTGGAAGGTAACAACAAACAAAATTTTGAGAGCAGGTTTCTATTGGCCATCATTATTTTCAAATGTGTACAAAGAAACTAGCACATGTCATCAATGCTAGATTTTTTATGGTAAAAGGAAGGTAATTCCCCTCCTTGGTATTCCAATAATAGTAGAAGATATTTTTAAACAGTGGGGTTTGGATTTCATTGGAGAAATAAAACCAAATTCTTCAGGACAACATAAATGGATTCTGACGGCCACAGATTATTTCACAAAGTGGACTAAAGCAATACCTACCAGGAGAGCCACCGAGATAGTAACTATGGATTTTCTTGAAGAAAATATATAGGCTAGGTTTGGGTGCCCTAGAAAAATAGTGACTGATAATGAAGTAGCTTTTAAATCCAAAAAAATGATTATATTTTGTCATAAATATCATATCAGCTTAAATCATTCAAATGCTTACTACCCACAGGAAAATGGATTGGCCGAGTCTTTTAATAAGAGCCTGGTAAGGATTATCAAGAAGTTGTTAGAAGATAACAAGAGAGATTGGCACAACAAGCTTAAGTCTGCTTTATGGGATGACAGAATTAGCACTAAAAGAGCGATTGGAATGTCTCCTTTTCAATTGGTATATGGAACCGAAGTCATTTTTCTAGCATCATTGGGTGTTCCAGTTATGAATATTTTCAGGAACAATAGGAAGAACCAAACCACGTGTAGAGAAGAATAAACCAAATCATTGAGTTAGAGGAGCAAAGGGATAAAGCTTATGATAAAGTGCAGACACACCAGGAAAAAATGAAAAATACTTTTGATAGAAGGGTGAAAGAAGAACAGTTCCAAATTGATGACCTGGTGTTATAATGGAATGCTCCTAAGGAAAATAAACATGGAAAATTTGACCACATGTGGGTGGGTCCTTATGTTATTGCAGGTCATAGACGGGAAAATGCATTTTATTCTGGAAAATCCAAATGGGGTTTCATTGGAGAGTAACCCTGTCAATGGAATATTTTTGAAACACTACCTACCCTAAGGTGGAGGGTAAAATTTGTACCATAGTTTGTAAATATTTATTTTCTTGAAAGCAGTACAGATGATGAACCAAATATTTTTGAATCCTGAAGTGAATTCCCTAAGATTTAGGAGGTTAGCCATTTTTCTTTATTTAGAAAAGATATATCAAAGAAAAAGTAAAAAGTTTGGAGGTTTGGATACAATAGTTAGAGACATGCACCTGGTCTACGCTTTCTTTGATACCTCACAAGGAGGATATCATCCCTAGTTGGAGCCAGTTGTTAACCCCTCTATGTTGAACATTTGAGGAATAAGTGTGATCAAGAAATGATAAAAGGATACATAAATTTGGAAAAATTTGATGGTCTTGATTCCAATTATTAAAATGCACATTTTGGTTATTTCGTCACACAATCTAGAGGTGTAAATTTATGATTGTGAAAATCTACGGTTTAAAATGGATCGACTGGGAAAAGTTGAGCAAGAGATAAGTTGTGATGGAAAGGCGGAGGTGGTTAATGAGGAAGAAAGATCAATGGCAATGGAATAAAGCGAATAAAATCTACGGCTGTGAGATAGTCCGCTGAGTAAAGATGCATGCTTGTAAAAAATGAGAAAGGCTAGCGGAATATGTAGAACCGATTTTGATCCAACGGTTTAAACAAAAAGTCAAATATTATATATGGTCATTATTCATTCTGGAGCGTGAAGTTGTGCGATGATTAAAAATGAAGAGTGGTAGTGTAATTTAAACCACCTGCCACGTGGTGACTTTGGGTGAGTTCCGCGGAGGAAAGTGGTAAAGGAAAAACCACTTGGTAAAGGCTCCATAATAGTCCGTGTATAAAAGTGAAGTTGACCTAAGAAAAGGTCATTTCAATTGCACATTGCGGGTGAAAGAGAAGTGGACAGTGCACCAACTTTTTCAAATTCAACTTCTACATATCCACAGTTACAGGTAAGCCTTGAAACACTGAAACTTTGTTCAAAGAATTTTCACCATTGTTTATTATGGAGAAAGAACATGGTTTAGGAGTATTATGCAGAGTATTAGATGAGAGAGAAGAGGTTGTTGTCGACAGGGAAAGGAATGTATCTGACCATGTTCTATCAATTTGTAGTGTATCAGTTTCAAAGGAGCATTTGTGGCAATATAATTCGCAAGGGAATGATATCCTGAATGTCTGCAGTTCTTTCTCATATTATTTTGCAATTGAACAAACCCTACCATTTCCTGAACTTGTCGAGTGGTACACGAACAATTATTCTTCCTCTAAAAGAGTTATTATGAGGCATTCCACGTCAAAAATACTTTTTAAAGGTGATGCGAAAACTGTTTGTGGGATACTGAGTCTGCCTGATAATTTTTGTGATAGTTGTGAGTCTTTGAATGAGCAAGTCTTATTCGAAATGTATCAAAATTGTAGAACTGAAGTCAGATGCAATTTTTTATCCAATATACTGAAAGATGGTCAATCGTTAGAAGGTCTTTTTCTGCAACACAATGTTGACATTTTCAAAAAGGAGGTACAGTTGATCATGTCTCTGGTCAGTCAAATTCTAGGTTTGGATAATGATATTCATATCAGTGAAGTCGTCTTAGGTTTCTTACTGAGTATAAGTTCAATTGACCCCAAGTCATATTTAATCCGTTGTTTTAATCTTGATGAGTATTTGGCCGAGGTTATCCATGCCCAGTTGGTCGAATTCCCTAAAGTCGGGTTCTTTAGATATCAATCATATTTATTGAACATGCCAATGTGTTCTAATGTGTCATAGTTGTAGTTCTTGTCCACCATTTTCTCTCTGAATCTCCCAAAACAAATTAACATGTTTGAGTTTGTAAATGCAATTATGGCTGAGATTTATAAATTGATGTTTGATGATGTCTTACCAAGGGTGTTAGAATAAATGAGACTTATGCTACAGTCTTCCTCAGAAGATAAAATAGGATACTGGTTCCTGTATAAATATTTTACTATTTTGAGGGTGTATGGGTTCACTGGGGAACCATAGAGGTTACCTATTTTTCTGACTCCAAGAATATTTGCGTTTGAATTTATGAGGCGGAGGTTATGTGCAGAAGAAGAACATTTTCGGGCATTCAAAAAGTATTCCAATATTAAATTTCCTCTCAAAGATGGTCCGTTTATTTTCAAAAATAAAAGCACCCTATTGATCATAGAGAAGTTGCTAGAAGTTATGGATTTTCAGAAGGAGAAAAGAATAAATTATGATCCACATCACATTATTTTCCAGAGGAAGTAGTCAAGCAAAAATAAACCATTTGATCATCAAACTATTGAAGGATTATATAAAATAGCCAATTTGTCCTATTTTGAAGAAAATTGAGAAATTGATGAGGATAAGAGCAACAAGTTGACTGCAATGGCTCAAATTCCTGATAGTCCCAACATTTTGAATAAGAGGAATCTTTCTGAAATTGATGACATTGATGCGGATGAAAAAATTTCTCATAAAAAGATCAAATCTTACCTCAAGGTGATCAAACTATTTCAGAAGAAATAGTTTCAAAGGATTAAAAGAAAATAGTCTTGTTCCCAAAGAAGTATGTACAGATGCATCAGTTTTCATTCGAAGAAGAGGGTGATGCAGAGCCCAGTTTCCGTTTCAAATCCAAGATAGAGTTAGTATCAAGTTATGTTGACAAACAAATGCAATCATCAGAGGAAACTAAAAAATTGCTTCCTCGAGTTAGAAATTTAATCAATCAAAATGCAGAGAAGAATACCTTGAAATTTGTCGTGGTTAGTGACAAGAAAGTGTCTGAAATGGAGGTTAGACAAGATAAATGTCCCCGATAAGATACAACTCCATAAACATACTGGAGATGTTATTTACTCTAACTTGTTACATGCTATTATGAAAATTAATAAATCACAGTCCCTTGTAGATAGGATGGAGGTTCAATTGAACCATGAAAGGGTGGAAAATAAATCAAATTTGATTCAAATTAAAAATTTGCAGGGAGATGTTGTAATCTTAGGAACCAAACCAGGTAATATACAGGTGAGCAACAAAATTCTAGAGGAAAAAGACAATACCATTCAAGTATTGAATAAGAAGCTTAAAGTCCCTAATGATGAACATGCTCAGTCCTCAGAATTATTTACACTTCAGGAAGAAAAAGAGAAAATTTATCAAGAGATGATGGATTACAAAGGAAAATCATTGAAGCTGTAAGAAGAGAAAAACAAGTGGGAAGTAGAAAGAACCGAATTGATGGCTCAGATTTCAAATTTGAAAAAGGACCAAAATGATGAAAAAGAAATTATGGAAGAATTGATGAGTCAAACTCTTGTTGACACTGATTTACCCCTTGTAGATATTGAAAGACCATTGAATGAGTTTTATGCTGATGATCTAGTAGTTCCTATGTCACAAGTGAGCCTGAAGGAATTGGAGATTTAAGAATCAAAAGAGGAAAATGAAAAAATCAAATCAGAATTGGCTAAGAGAATCGAGGAGAAGAATAAAACATTGAATGATAAAAGCCAATTGCAGAAAAAGTTCAGTGGGTTAAAAGAAAAAATTATAGGAAGATCTCCTTTACAAGGAGCTAAACATTTAATTTGGGATACATTGTCTGTGGAAATTACCAAGTTTAGATATTATTTAAATTTTATTGATGATGAAAGTGCACTAGTCAATCTAGATACTCAAAGATTGAAGCTAGACAATGAGTCCATGGAAAAGAAACCTTTGAATACTGCTCAAAACGCTTTGAATTTATTAAATTCTTTAACATATCAGAATTTGCAGGACATCGAGATTAAAGACAGAGTAGCAATTCTGTTGTGGGTAAAGAAGTTTATTAACAAACATCAATTCATGAAAGTAGTGTAGGATAAGGCGAATACAATGTCTTTGCAGATAAAGGATTCTAGGCTTGCTTTTAACGATCTATTTGTTGATGGTCTCCCTTCTTTTTGGGATGACAAAGGAAGGTTATTTTCCCAGGAGAAATATCACAGTTTATTAGTACAAAATCACATGGACCATTCCAAGTTTGAAGATTTAGTTAAAGGGTTGACAGGAAAGATCATTGTAGAAAAATTGACAGAGGACTTTGAGATATTGGAGAAATTTTTAATTATTAAGAAAGGATTGCCTGCAGTGTCTTATAAAGCTTATGTGTATTTAGAGGTGTCTATTAGAGAGATGACAGAACACGACACACCAAATGCAGAAAAATGGAAGATCGTGGGGAAATTCGGAAATACCAACTACATACTTCATTCGTGAAGACATGTGTTGCAGTTCATGAAGCTATTTGTTTAGGATACCTTGCAGTCGCTAAGTTTGTTATAATCAAACAATTTGTTGTTTGAATCAAAGTCTGTAGTTTTTATTCCTAGTTATTAGGGATATGGTTACAAAAACTTTTATTAACAGATTATTTGGTTATTGATCTTCTTGGTAAGAAACTATCTTTGTATATATTTGAATTTATTTGATGTATTGGGTGTTGGAACCCATATGTTTGGACCGATGTTTTTGAGAACTTATTATTTATGAATAAATAACATATCCGAATGCTGCTTGATCTTCAAAGATTCCTATGTCATTTATGTTACAGTCTGTGCCTTCTTTCCATGTGATTTTATTCTAAGTGTTTACCTTCCATTCTATTTTCTTTCATATCTGAACGTAGTGTTTAATAGTTTCAGAATTCATACATGTTATGCTCTGGATATTGTTTCACATATTTCACAAATGTTTCTTCTAAAGTTGATATGAAATTCATCTTGTGATGCTCTATATTGATGGACTATTCATGTTTCTTTCTTATTCGCCTGAAAATCAATGAATGATTGTGACTGGATGATTATCTTGCCTTTGTAGGGATTCTATGTATGAAGCTTTGCATTATCTTTATCTGTTTGAATCCATTGCCCAATGGTTATATGTGTTGTTTCAACCATCTGCATAACTCAAAGCATTGATTTCCTATATTTGGCCTTGTTAAATTTATATCTGAAGGATCCCTCTTCAGAAAGAAGAGACAGTTTCTTTCTAAAGTAGTTTTTTCTGTTACCTTAAGATTACCTTCCACAACCTTGGGTATGTTTTGAGTGATAACAGTTCCTGGACAGGAATGGGTACATTTTTTTATACATACTTTTGATACGGTACCAAGAAATTGGTATATGTTAGTCGAGCTGCGATGGGGAATTATAGACTCGGATGACTTTTTTAATAGATTTAAATAAAATTTTAGTTTTGTTGATGACAGTATGATGATTGATGCCACCCTGTAAGTTATTAAAGTCAAATTTCTTTAGGAGGTCCCTATTCTGGTGTCAAGTTTTCCATAAGGGAATGCAACCTTTCAAAACTTCATAGAGTGTTACAACATAGCTGGGGAATTTGAAGATGATGATCCACGTGAGATTCATATCCCCAAATCCGAAGGTAGCCTAGGCATTGAAAGGATCGGGCCTGTCCTTTGATAAGTTTTTGAAGCCCCTTAAAATAAAGAAGGTGAATATTGGCTCTCTTGAGAATCCAAATTTTGCAAATATTGGGGATTACGGGAATGGTGAGACCATGGGGAAAATCATTGATTTATTACATGAATTCCAAGACTTATTCTTGAAAACGTTTTCATAAATGAAAGGAATTGTTGGGGATTTGGGTGAGATGAATATTCCCTTGAAACCAAATGCAAATCCTATCAAGAAACGATCATGTAGATTGAATCCAAGGTACAAAGAGAAGGTTAAAGAGAAATTAGGCAGAATGTTGGATACGAGAATTAGTGAACTTATGGAAGAATCAAAATGGACCATCCAAATGGTTGTACAAGATAAGAAATGTGGTGAAGTTCGTATATGTTTCAACTTGAAAAAATTGAACGATGCTTACCTTCATGATCATTTTCGATGCTTTCCTACATGATAATTTTTCCACACCTTTTACGAATGAGGTCTTGGAGAGAATAGAGAGACAAGAAGTATATTATTTTACCGATGGGTTTTTTGGGTACCACCAAATAAATATTGCAAAACAAGACCGACATAAGACCACCTTTGCTATAGAATGGGGTTGTTTCTAGTACACGGTAATGCCATTTGAACTTAAGAATGCTCGTCTTATTTTTTCTAGGATAGTGGTAGCTACTTTTAAATATTTTAGTCATAAATTCCTAAAATTATGCTTTGATGAATGGACATTTAATGGGTTGATTAAGGACCATATTGAGAGTCTTTAGATGATGTTGAACTATGCAGAAAATTTCAAATCCCTTTAAATTTGAAGAAGTTCATTTTGTGCTCCCTTTGGTATTTTGTTGGGTCATGTTGTTTGTAGAGAAGGAATGTTGATGGAACTTGCGAAGTTTGCAATCATCGTTGACCTACAACCACCATAGTTGGTTAAAAAGTGAAGGACCATGTTGGGTCATACTATTTATTATAGGAAATTTATCAGAGGGTATGCAAAGATCACTGCTCCAATGGAGAAGTTGTTAAAGAAAGATGTCAAATTTCAATGGACAAAAGAATGTCAAAAGAGTCTTGATGTCCTAAAAGAGAAAATGGTTTCAACACCTATATTGATATGTCTTGACTGGAGGAAACAATTTCATGTGCATGTTGATGCATCATATATCATGCCGAAAGCAATTCTCACACAATGAGGTGAGGGATATTTCGATCACCCTATTTCATTTTCTAATATAAAATTTTCTATCGTGGAGAAAAATTATATGACAATAGAATGGAAGGGACTTTTCATTGTATATGCACTTCAGAAATTCTTACACTAGTTACTAGGTGGTTCTTGCACTATGTGATCATTTTTCTTTGAAATACTTGGTTAATAAGCTAATGTTTAGGGGGGGGAGATCTATTGATGGTTCATTCTCTTCCAAGAATTCGATTTTGAAATTGTTGTAAGTCCAATAAGATTGAATGCAGGTCCTGGCAATCTATCAAGGGTAGAGAACGGGGAAGAACCCAATATCTTAGATGATAATGTTCCTGACGCACAACTATTTTTCAGTAAAAATGTTTAATGATTATTGTGCAAACATTATGCATTACTTTACTATAGGAAGTGCACCGGGAGGATTTAGTACATCACAAAATAAATGACTGTGTAAAAATTGAAAATTTAAGGTAAATCTAGGATATAACCCTAGATATAACAGATACATATTTAATGAATAATGATGATCAAGTGTAACATAGGAGATCACTTGCATAATTACCTCAACCCAGTGGGGAAGTCCTTTCAGAGGATGAGGATGTGGAGGAGGATTTAGTCGAGGGAGAGGCCAAATTATTTTCTATAATTATGGACAAATATGACACTATGCCAAATATTGTACAAATATTGCATCAACATGTTTGTATTATAAAGCACTGGATCATACTATTGAGAAAATGTCCACAACTTATTTCTAAATGTAAATCCAATGTCACTGGGAATCAAAACCAACTCTCGAATGCAAATTAGAATGTTCAAAAAATTTCAATTGAACCCCGAGAACCTACCATTTCTTTCTTAATAAGGGGAGGTGTTGTGATTGGATATGATAGAGGACAACCATGGAAAATATGAGAATTCCACATGAAGTATAGAATAAAGTACCATTTGATGTCCAAAGAGAAAAAAAGATTCTTTTTTGATGCACAAAATATGTTTGTGGACAAAAACTGTGCCTCGACATCTGTTGATTTTCTCGTGTTCGACAAAGGTCCAGTCATTGACATGCCACCAAGTTTCAACCAATCAATTCCAAATAAGTCAACATAAAATGTTAGTGTTTTGAAAAATTTATTTAAAATTTATTTATCACTTGTTAATGATGAAGAGGCTTTGGTTGAGCAATCAACTCTAATAGAAGAACCCCATACATGTCCACGACAAGAGAAAAATGACAATCATATTCATAAAAGAATGAATATTGGTGGTGAAGTATGCATGAATGCTCAAATAGGTGATTATGATATGGATTTTATTATTGTTGACATGGGGTCTAATGTTAACATCCTAAAAATGTGAAAATGGGAAAGAATGGGGAAGCCCAAGTAGTGTGGTCACCTATTCAGCTAATATTAGCTAACTAGTTAAAAGTTCTGCTTATTGGTCACGTACCACCGATTCCTATTGAGGTGAAAGCGTTTCTAACCCATGCACATTTTGAAGTAATATATATTATTGATGATACGAATATGTATCCAACACATCTAGGGATTAACTGGGCTATTGAGAACCAAGCCACCTTAAATTTTGAAAAGAGGAATGTATCATTTGAAGACTAAAAAATGTGTGTAGTTTCTCCAATTGACCCTTTGGAGGGCCAACGATATGTTGAACTAGTATAAGGTGAGCACCAAGAATGGTATTTGGATAATGTTTACATTATATCATCTACAATGGATGAATATATAAATCCTACAGCTGATGGTAATTTGAGTTGGAAAAGTGTTAATTAATATTCATTAGATTCGGGGGAAGTATTGGAAACTTAACAGAACTGACTGTATAAACTGTCGATGAGGAAAAGTGTGAGAATTACTAAATATTTATGATTGGTACGTATTGAGGTATGTGATATTCCTACTTATGAATGATTTCCTAATTTGGACATGTTTATGACAGGATTTGAAGGTAAGGTATTGGAACCTCAACAATTGTTAGCTCTTGATGTGGCTTCGAAAGATACACTAGCAACATGTTGGGTTGTTCATAAACAATCTACTTCACAATGGCCTTAGTGTTGAAGTTTGTTAGAAATTTGCTTTGGTGAGAATTTTTCTTATGTTGGTCATAACTATACTAGATTGACAAATCCTGTCAACCAGCTTCACAACTATTGTGCAACATGGATGATGGTTCCTAGACACAAATGGGTACATTTTTTTATACATACTTTGGATATGATACCAAGAAATTGGTATACACCAGACGAGCTGCGTTGGGGAACTATAGAATGGGATGAATTTTCTAATAGATTTAAACAAAATTTTAGTTTTGTTGATGACAGTATGACAATTGATGCCACCCTATAAGTTATTAAAGTCAGTTTTTTTTTGGAGGTCCCTATTCTGGTGTCAAGTTTTCCATAAGGGAATGCGACACTTCAAAACTTCATAGAGTGTTACAACATAGCTGGGGGATTTGAAGATGACAATCCACGTGAGATTCACATCCCCAAATCTGAAGGTAGACTAGGCATTGAGAGGATTGGGCTTGTCATTTGATAAGTTTTTGAAGCCCCTTAAAATAAAGAAGGTGAATATTGGCTCTCTTGAGAATCCAAAATTTGCGAATATTGCGGATTATTGGGATGATGAAACCATGGGGAGAATCACTGATTTATTACATGAATTCCAAGACTTATTCTTGAAAAAAATTTCATAAATGAAAGGAATTGTTGGGGATCTAGGTGAGATGAATATTCCCTTGCAACCAGATGCAAATCCTATCAAGAAACCATCATGGAGCTTGACTCCAAGGTACAAAGAGAAGGTTAAAGAGAAATTAGACAGAATGTTGGATGCAAGAATTAGTGAACTTATGGAAGAATCAAAATGGACCATCCAAATGGTTGTAGAAGTTAAGAAAATTGGTGAAGTTCGTATATGTTTCAATGAGAGGAAATTGAACAATGCTTACCTTCATGATCATTTTTTATGCTTTCCTACATGATCATTTTTCCACACCTTTTACGGATAAGGACTTAGAGAGAATAGAGGTACTTGTAAGAGGTATATTCTTTTACCGATGGGTATTCTGGGTACCACCAAATAAAGATTGCAAAACAAGATCGACATAAGACCACCTTTGCTATAGAATGGGGTTTTTTCTAGTACACGGTAATGCCATTTGAACTTAAGAATGCTCGTCCTATTTTTTCTAGGATAGTGGCAACTACTTTTAAATATTTTAGTCATAAATTCCTAAAATTCTGCTTTGATGAATGGACATTTAATGGGTTGATTAAGGACCATATTGAGATTCTTTAGATGATGTTGAATTGTGCAGAAAATTTCAGATCTCTTCAAATTTGAAGAAGTTCATTTTGTGCTCCTTTTGGTATTTTGCCGGGTCATGTTGTCTGTAGAGAAGGAATGTTGATGGAACTTGCGAAGTTTGCAATCATTGTTGACCTACCATCACCATTGTCGGTTAACAAGTGAAGGACCATGCTGGGTCATACTATTTATTACAGGAAATCTATCAGAGGGTATGCAACGATCACTGCTCCAATGGAGAAGTTGTTAAAGAAAGATGTCAAATTTCAATGGACGAAAGAATGTCATGTCTTGATATGTCTTGACTGGAGGAAACAATTTCATGTGCTTGTTGATGCATCATCTATCACGCCAGGAGGAGTTCTTGCACAACCAGGTGAGGGATATTTTGATCACCCTATTTAATTTTCTAATATAAAATTTTCTACTGCGGAGAAAAATTACATGACAACAGAATGGAAGGGACTTTTCATTGTATATGCACTTCAGAAATTCTTACACTACTTACTAGGTGGTTCTTTCACTATGTGATCATTCTACTTTGAAATACTTGGTTAATAAGATAATGTTGTGGGGGGGGGGGGAAGATCTGTTGATGGTTCATTCTCTTCCAATAATTCGATTTTGAAATTGTTGTAAATCCAAGAAGATTGAATGCAGGTCCTAGTGATCTATCAAGGGTAGAGAACGGGGAAGAACCCAATATCTTAGATGATAATATTCTTGACGCACAACTATTTTTCAGTAAAAATGGTTAATGATTATTGTGCAAACATTATGCATTACTTGACTATAGTAAGTGCATTGGGAGGATTTAGTATTTGTAAAATAAACAATTGGTTGTAAAAGATACATACTTTCAGCTTATAGCTGGATAATTATATAAGTTAGGACTAGATGAGATATTAGGTCACTCTGTCTTGGAACATGAGTGACCGATGGTGTTAGATGATGTTCATGCCAACATGGCAAGGGGACACTATGCAGGAAAATTGACAACGAGAAAATTTTTATAGGAAGGATTATGGTGGCTTGCCCTTCATTTAGATCCTCTTGACTACTGTCATAGTTGTGATGTTTACCAACGCATATGGAAACCATCTCGACGGGATGAAATTCCATTGGTACCATAAATAACTTTGCAGACAATTGATAAGTGGGTTGTCGATTTTTTGGGTATTCTTAATCCACTAGGTAAATGGAAAGGTGCTCAATATATAATTACTATGGCATATTACTTAACCAGTTGGGCTGAAGTAGCACCAGTCAAATATTGTACTATAGTGACTGTTTCTAGGTTTTTTTTATCATTTGGTGGCTAGGTTTGGTTGCCCCAAAATCCTAACAAGTGGCCAGGGTATATAATTTATTAATAAAACAATAGACAAACTAACTGAACAATTCCATATCCAACATAGGAAGACAAATCCATATCACTTACAAGCCTTTGATAAGGTCTTGGAACACACACTTAGCCATATTTGTAATTGTTAGTTTTTAATCATCTAATCAACATGAACTTGGATCGTATCTAAGAGAATAAAATGCACAACAATAATACAAGAGACAAGAGACATAATGAATTTTCCTCTCGGAAACCATAAACAAGAAAACCTTGCAACTTCCTTAGAGAGATAATGAGTACCAAAAGAAAAAGTAAAACCCAAAGATACAAAGATGATCTCCAACAGATGTTCTCTCTCTCTCTCACTCACTTGTGTGAGTTAATCCTCTCTCAATCATGTGCTACTGTTGAGTGAGTGTGTGTTTCAAATAGAGAGTCTCACTCTCTATTTATACTTGTTTTCCACTTGACATTTACTCTATAGGTTTGAATTCACTAGGAGAGTATAATAACCCTAATATGACTCAATTGTGGGGTCTATTGCCCCGACTTACAATGCAGGGTTAACCTCAATGAATTTACATGACTTTATTATATTAATGACTCTCCTGATCAGAGGAACAAACATATCCTTTGGGGTACAATAAAATGCAATGAAAAATATACAAGTGAATACATTACGAAGTTACTAATACATCAACACTCCCTCTTAACTAGGAAGGTATTCTCCTGACACAGTTCATTAGCATAAGTATTCATCATTGGATCATCATCAAAGCCGTATCATCATCAAATATGTATCATCATCATCACTGTTGTCGTGATCTTGAGCAAATGGTGCTATCTCTCAAATATACTCATCATACGAAGTTCTACAGTGCCAACTATTTTTCATGTTGGATGTAGGAATAGATTCTATGTAGGTATTTATCTACAACAGCAACCCTTTTTCATGCTGGATTTAGGTATCAACACTTCTATCCAACCATGGGAGGCCCAAACTAGCACCATGTCAGAAGGATTAGCACTTACATCCGACCATGGGAGGCCCAGCCTACCACCATGTCAAAAAGGCTCAGCACTTACATCTGACCATGGGAGGCCTAGCCTGCCACCACGCCAGAAAGGCTTAGCAATTTTATCCGACCATGGGAGTCCTAGCCTGCTACCATGATGGAAAGGCTCGACTCTTTCATCTGACCATGGGAGGCCCATCCTTCCAACATGTTGAAAAGGATCTACACTTACATCCGACCATGGAAGGCCCAGCCTGCCACCATCTCGAAAAGGCTCAGCACTTAAATCCGACCATGGGAGGCCCAACTTGACACCATGTCGGAAATTTTCTACACTTACATCTGACCGTGGGAGGTCCATCTTGCCACCATGTTGAAAAGGATAAACATTTAAATCCGACCATGGGAGGCCCAACTTGCCACCATGTCAAAAAGGCTCTCGGACTCATCACTTCCCCTTGGAAGGATCCTCGATCTGAAGAACACCAAGCTTCTATCTGAAGAACTCAAACTTCACTCTAGCAATTTCTAGCATAGAATCACATCAAGCTAATTACGTCCAAGGATAAACTGCGAGTTTCACTAGGACTAATTACGTCTGAGGAAAACCTACATGACTGATTACGTCTGAGCAACCTATGAGCTTCACCAGGATTTTATGCTCAAACAACCTGTCTCACCGGTGATGCTAGAACTCATCAGTCCCTCTTTCGAGATATCTCCATCTAGATCACATAATAGAGCTTCACTGCTCCTCTCTGCACCACACAAAAATGCAAGTCAGATCAATCAAATAAAATAGTAGTTTTCAAAAGAAACATAGTACCTCACAAATAGTCAAGAAAGTGGCAACATATTGTGCCTCGACTGTACTTAGCACCATGTAGGACTGTATCCTACCAAACCAGTAGCACATACCAGATCTCATACTGAAGAGGAAACCCAAGGTGGTCTTCTTCTCACTGGGTGCTACCAATATAAATCAACATAACCATGCAGGTTAGTCTTCTAATTTGTATAATACTTGAGTCCATACTAAACTTTACCCTTTAGGTACCTCATTGCATGCTTTGTAACATGGTGAGCAAGTCACGGACCTACAGGAACTGGCTCAGGTCGTTCACAATAAAGCATGTGTCTACTCTTGTATTCGTCAGGCACATCAATGAACAAATCATTTTACGATACATTGTGGCATCAATCATTTCTAATGAAGCATCACTCAATAGCTTTGCTACCATAGGTGTGGACATGGCCTTGCAGTTCATCATCCCAAACCTCTTCAGGATCTTCACTGCATACTTCCCTTGTATAAGGGAGATTCCATCCGCACTCTACCACACCTCCATGCCTTGAATGTAATGCATCATACCCAAGTCCTTCATCTCGAACTCAACAGCAAGTCTCGTTATTTCATCTTTAATCATTCCATTTTTCCTGTTAGGAATAGGTCATTAACATACAACATAAGCATCACTGGTCTTTGGCCTTCAACCTTGAAGCATAGGTTCGAATCCACTTTGCTCTTAGTGAATCCTGGACCCATCAGTAAGTTGTCAGTCATGTTGTACCATGTCGAACCTCAGGATCTTCTTCAGTCACTCCCTATGAAGAAGAGCATCATTCTCCCTCTGCCTTTCATACTCTATTTGTTGAAACATTCTGTAATGGAGTGACAAGTAGCTTCCTCTGTTACTAATATTCTATGTATCCATCTAGGATCACTAGATACCAAGATCCTTTATCTTGAACTGTGTTGAAAAGATTTTCTCATACCCATTTGTGAGCTTGTCATCCTAATCCAGAAGGATATTAGTGGCCACCCACCTATTCCACTTGGTCCCCCACCATTGTTTCTTTCAGTTTTCCAGTTTCCTTAATTGTAGCACAATTTACTATTTTTGGCAGTTTTTGGGTCGTAAACTTCCAGAGTCATTTTGAGGCCCTAAACGACGTTTTTTCGTCATTGAATGGTCAAGAAAATATGAGTTTGTTCTAAATTCAGTACTTTTTGTTTATGGATGTATTCCTTAAATAGAACTTTCTAACGATGTATCATGCGCGTCAAACGGAGGTAGTATGTTAAAGTGACGACCCCGACAAATTGATGTACCCAACTGGGCCCACATTCTGGCGTTTCACCTCCTAGGGTTAATTTTTTGGATGTGTAGGGTTTCCATTGTTTCTCAATAACATATAGGCCTTTGATCCTCATTCTAACATAGAGTTCAGAGGCAGGTAGCCACCACATCTCTTCTCAGAGATAAGCTACGGGCACTCTAGCTAGTTTATTTCCATTCTGTATGTAAAGAAGTTTCAGCTATTGATTAATGAAATGAAGTGTTATTTCCACTGCATATTTGTTTCTATGGTTATTTGTGTATTCTGTTGCATTCATGCATAAATCCAGATCACATCCTATATAGGATTTCATCTTCAACCTTGTAGCAAACATTAAGATCTTCATCACTCTAGGTGATCTTCAAGCTCCTTATGTAGCTGTATGTTCTAACCCATGGGTTCCTTCTGAGCACATACAAGGCCTTCTTTAATTTGCACACATGATTCTTCCTATCATGTGTCTCATCTCCCAGTGGCTGCTTTATGTATACTTGACTCGTCATTGTTGCAAATGTCTCTTTGTAGTCTATTCCTTCTTTTTGTTAGAAGCCTCGTGCTACGAATCTTTCCTTCTATCCCATGATGTTGCCATCTACTGCATGTTGGATCTTGTAGATCCATATGGAATACACTATGGACTTCCTTTTAGGTATGGACACCGCATCCTAGTCATCATTCTTCTTGAATTGGTACTCTTTGATCATAGTCTCCTTCCCTTTCTTCTTGTCTACTTCTTCATAGATGGAAAGCTCTGCATCAATGATGTTGCTCAACAATGTCACATAACTAGAGTGTGTCTGAGGCCTCTTGAAGCCTCATCATACTAGGTTTCATTTTTTATTATCTATTGTTCCCAAGGTAGTATTTATCTCTCGAGATCGATATACCATTCTCTTTATATTCCGTTGAAGATTTTTCTTTCCCTATGGAAGCTTCAGGTTCATTTTCATGTATGCTTATTGGAGTGAATCTTGAACTGTTGTCACTTGTTCTTCGGAACAAGTCTCATCCTTCTTTTCTTGTAGGTGATTGTACATGATCTTTCCTACAAGGAAAATGCACCAGTTTTATGGTTAGAAACATTTCATAAGGCATATTCATAATGGCAAATTATTATGCTTAAAGATATAATCATGCAACTATTTAAGCCAATACAACATGCATCCATATCTCTATAACACCCTGGTTTTGACCCCATGGTATTAAATTGCATATGATGTAAATATTGTATTAAATCATGGTGTGGAGCTCAAGGCAAAGGCCCTGCCATGGATTTAGTGTCTTATGTATCGGCGATTAAAATCGATGCCGATGGTTTATGTGCTAGCCAGGTGTTGGGGCGCACCTTAACAAGCCCTTAAGTTGGGTAACCCCGTGATTTTTGTGCAGAGCTATGACTCAAAATAGTATTAGGGGTGTTGGGGGTAAGTCAAAGCCCCTTTTTGTAATAAACCCATGGTTTAAGTCCAGGGTTTAGGTTTTGGGGTGCCCATGGTTTAATTCCATGATTTTGTAATAGTGCACTGTATAAATAGGCACTCCTGTAAATAAGTCAGGTTAGGCTTTTATGTATAAGGAATTACTGCGAAGCTAAGGCTATTTTGTAAGAAAAGGTTAAGTCCCAGCTGTGTGCATAGACAACCTCTGCAGCTGTGTGCGTAGAGGGTTTGTGTAAGAGGTTAAGAAGATCTGCAGTTGTGTGCGCAAAAGCCTATAGCTGTATGTGTGGCTTTAAGGACTTGAAGGGATCTGTAGCTAAGTGCGCAGATCAGAACTGTGATTTTGTAGAAAGAAGAATAAAACACAGTTCTGTGGATGTAGCCCCTACACTGGGGGTGAACCATGTTATATCTGGTGTTGTGGTTCTGTGTGTTATTTCTGTTATGTTCTTTTATGCATTGATAAATATAGATATATCTGATAAAGTCAGATCACTGCTTAATTAAATAGCTTCGCTATGAATTCCCAGTAAAGGGTTAAGCAAGTCACTGTGTGTTTATCTATCTGCAAAGCTATATATGTGAATGTCGGAGCTCTATGTTAGTTGATTCTAAGTTATTAAAGATTAAAGGTACAGTAATATCCCTCTTCTGCTTGCAGAAACCTGATTCTGCGGCACTCCATAGCTGTTTCGGGTGAGACTGCAACCTGTTCGCAGGTTGTTTCCGAAAGGGCCAACACTGTGGGTCTTTTGTTGGTGCGAAGAAAAATGTATAAACCCGGATCTTCCCTATTGCCCAACACCAGGCACAATGTGTTGAGACACCATGTAAAATGATACATTAATAAAATATCACGACTAGCTATGCATCGCAACATTAAAGATATGGGGCATGGTTTCACAAGGAATAGGGAGGGGGAATTATTGAAACTTTTGATCCTATGTGGAAAAGGCCAAATGTCAAGGGGAAAAACCCATCAAGTTGTCAACCATCCTTTTTGTCTTTTATGTCCAGTCATATAAAATTAGTGAAGGAAGTTATTGCCTTGGGATGGGAAAAGTATGGAGGTCAAATTCGAATTCGGGGAGTTACCCATTTTTGGAAAAAAATTTCTTGGATTCTTATGCAAGTAAATGTGGGGAAATTCCTTCCCAAGCCATTATTCACCCATGCGTTGGCTTCCTCACACAAGTGGAGATAGCTAGGGCATTCTCCCTCACGTTTTTGTTATTTCCTTCATTTTTCCCATGGATGGAAATTCGATTTGGGCAATGCTTAGTGGCTGGGATCCTCCTTGGGCGTTTTTGTTGTGGTTTTCCTCATTGCCGTAGTGGGGGAAATCTTGTTTTTGTTTTGTTTAGTGAATGTGCAGCAGTGATTCACGTTTTGGGGGTTTCAAGAGGTTGTTTTTGGTCTTCCTAAGGAAGCTGATATTGTTGGGCATTTTCCCCATGATTTCCTGATGTTTTCCTCACTGTTCCATGCCGATAAATTCATTTTTATGTTTCTCAATGGTTAGGGAACCATGATCTCCCAATTTGGGTGTGAATGATGGCTGTTTTTGCTCTGGTAATGCTTAGGGATGTTTTCTAAGTTCAGATTTCAACTTGGGGGTTTATGGTGGTCGAGTGGCCTCCCCAATGCGCAAAAATATTTTCTAAAAATGTATTTTCCCTTGCAGGGTTGTTTTCCCTCATCCATTTTGTTTTAGTTTCCCATGTACATTTTGATAATACCCATATGTTAAATGGTTGTCCATTCTTGATTAGCAGGTTTTCTTGGTTGAGTAAGTCCAAGGGACCCATATGTCATTGGTTAGTTTCCCTAGCAGCCTAAAAAACCCAATTACTTATTGGATTGACTGAATAGTTTGTGAAACCCAACATTGCATTGGCTTGACTGTGGATGTATGGTTTTGACTATGAGTGAGCTGGTTGTTCCCTAGTACCTTGTGGAATCATGCTCAGCTCAGGGGTGGTGGTGATGCTAAAAGAATGATGAGCACACTAGCCGATGGTTGGGTGGAACGTTCCAGCGACATATCTAGTTGCAGGACAAGCTTAATTCAAGATAAGTATTCTTGTGTATTTTATCTCTGCATTTGTACTTTCTTATGAATTATTATGAACAGGTTGAATGCTTGAATGGATGTTATTGCTTCCGTTGTATGTTGCATGTTTTATACTTAATGCATGTTTATGTTTCAATGTTCATGGGGCTATTTTTCCCGTTTGACAGCAGCCATGTGTTGGTTGTGTCCTCTCCATTGTCGGGATGAGGGATAGGGGCGTGACAATCTTGTATACACAAAATTTCTAGATTCCTTCCATCTCTACCATGACATTATTGAGATTGTGCACTAACCCCAATATATTAGTAAAGAGGTTTCATACTAGATAAATAGCAATGGAGTGTTGTATAGCACTATAGGCTACTTACCTATAACATGCATATTAGTAGTATAATGTTCATTAATGTAGACATTCTATCATGCATAATACATTTCACAAGTAAAAAATGTCATATAAGCAACTAGATATATAGGAAAAGACAATTCAAATACTTATGTTTATTTGTTTCGTGGGTAGACTCCTTCTTGAGCCTTCAACTTCATCATCTTCTTCATTCATAACATCATTATTTCTTATCCAAATGCTAAGATGGATAAGAGGTTATTCAAGAATTGAGCCCTTTGTATTCCTCATCGCTTAAGGGATCTTATTTGAATGGTGAGAGCTTGATCTTCAGTTGCTCCCATCTTCTCTTCTCTTATTATATTCTTCATGTGTGCACTCTTACCAGAATCTGTTGAAGGTAATCACTTCCTACTGGCACACATTCCTTGACTGAATGAATCCCATGATCTTGGGAGGCCATTCAAGGTGGTTATAACAATATCTTATTCTTCTTTTATTTCTTATTCATATCATTGAACACTTCCTCTTGGTTTCTTCAATGATGACACATGAGCAATGAGATTATCTTTAATAGAATTGGCAATGATTCTCTTCACTAGTAGAAAATGAGGAATTAGCTACTAGGTGACTAAAAATTCTAGTCACCACAGGTTTTTCGAGTGATTTTCTACTAAATATGAGCAATTTTGATTGACCCACCTATAAATGGCTAAAATTAATGACTAATTTAGTCACTAGTTAACAAATATGACTAGATAACATGTGACAAAGTTAAAAATGAGTAACATAAACGACCAATTTAGTCATGACATAAAAAATACGAGCTAGAAGAATATGAATTAGTCATTTATGTTAGTCATTTTTAATTGTGTCATGGAAAATTGCAATTTTGACAATAAAGTGTAAATTTTGTAAATTGTCTACCTTCTATTAGTAATATTGGTGCCAGGCACCTCAATCTTCAGAGGTCCAACAAAGAAATTGCATGAATTTGCTCTGGACCATCTTTATCCCTGTTGCACCATTGAAGCAAACCGTTAAGCACAATTTAGGTTCCTACATCAATTACGAATTTGGTACTAGAACGAGTACCATATCGATACCTAGAAGAAACATAGCTAGTTGTTGATCCTTCAATGTAAGATTCCCAAGTCCTATACTTAGCACCTAAGCAAACTTTTACATGGTTGTGACACCATTGTGAAAATTTATGTTTCTTTTTAATAATTAAAAAATCTAAAGAAAAACCTTGAAAAGCAAAAGTGACGGTCCACCATCAGTGATAAAATTTGAAGGGTGAGTCTTAATTTTAATTGGAAGGGTATTTATTCTCTTAGCACTTCAGAGATGAAGGGAAATATAAATAATTGTACTTCAATAGACAAGTATAAATTAACTAAACCTCTTGATCAAAAAAATGCAAAAAACAAATATTGTTCTTTCAAATTTTTACAATTTTAAACAATTGAGTTGTTTATTATCTACATGAAAAAATGATATATTTTCAATGAAACTCATTTTTAACACATTAAGTTGTCATGTGTGTATCATTAATTTTACAGTTCAGTAACATAACAACTATTATGTTGTATTTTTTAGAGTTGTAGCACACTTCATTATACAAAAAAAATACTTAGACTGTGCCATAACCATATTGGGGAATCCACATGAAATCCAAGATTGAGAGATGTAAGAATGATAAGGATTGGGAACCTAAGAAAAAATAATACACAACTCATAAAACATTAAAAAAAATTCCTACATAGCAAGCAAGTTAGCAAAGCTAGCATAGCTAGGGTTGGGGCATCAAAAAATTTTGTTCAACACTTGTCATGAAAGCATACATGTATGTTATGAAGGGGCCTAATTCAATTAAATCCTAATTGCAACTCACTACATGTCTGAGTCTCAACACTCTGCCTTTTAAATTGAACCAAAATACAAAAAGAAATTTATTAATGGGTAGATTTGAGAAAGTTCTAGGTGTGAGTAATTAAGGTCTCGGGGCTCTAAAATTTGTCGTGTTTTGTACCAGTCCACGATTCAGTGAATCGATAATCATGGGTAGGACTTTGAGTTATTCAATGAAAACAATTAATGTGACGTATAACCTCTATGTCGAAATAATTTTCGATGTTGATGCAGGACACTACCCTCTTTATTGTCTTACCAAAAGGAATGATAATGAGGAAGAATACCTAAAATTATGGACTTCACCTTCAAAGAATTCCTTGCAATCACTTTGGTAAGGAGTGATAATAAGATCACAACAATCCAACATGTCAAATGTAAGTTGATTGTGTTAATTAAGGACTTATATGTTAAATTTAATATAAGACTTACTTATAGTTGTCTCTTACTCTTTGTGTCTTGACACATTTAATATTTTATGGTTGTCTTTGCACCTTGACCCAATTTGTATTATAAGGTGAGGATGTGCATGCATAATAATCTTTGGTTTTGACTATCAGATGAGGATTTAAAGAGAAGTGGATGTAAAGACAAGTATTTTTTATATGTATTTTGGTAGCACTCAGGACACATGTTGTGACAAACCACAAATGTTTGGAAGGACAGAGCGAGATTACATCATGATCATGCCACCCATAAAATTCAAGATTATCCTTGAGCCAACAATTGTTTTTTAATTTTATTAATAACCATTTTTTATCCATATTGTGTGCCCAATGGCACCTCTCTATAGCAATGCATAAATAGACTTCTACAAGTTTGCGATCCTAACTACATGCCATTATTTTTATTTGCATGACATCGAGTGTTATTTATAGTTGGACTTATCAAAATGGCCTTTTGAATTTCATTTCGATGAAAAAAGAGTGGACATTGGTAGCAAGGTTCACATAGGTAGTAGGAACAAATGTTTGAGCTCGTTTCAGGCCTATTAGTAGACTAGTAGTTGTTCTTTTTTGTTATAATTGTAGTTGTTGATGCATTGTCACACTTTAGATTGCAACCCTAAGTGATTCGGGAGTCAAAGTCACATCTCGATGGCTAGTGCCTCATAGTCATCAATGATTAATTTCCAACTTGCACAACTAAGCGGTGAGTGGATGAGTAAGTGATTATAATTTAAGATAGTTCCAATATTTTGAATGATGAGTTGAACTTTATAGCATAGTAATTTCAACATATTGAGAAATTTATATGTATGGGTAATTTCAAATGTTAGACTTCTAAATGTTGCCCTTCTTTTGAAATGTTGATATAAATTATACCCTTCTTCTTCATTTGAAGGGTAAAATTCAGATCTTAAAATTTTTTTGAAGAGCAATTTTATTTACACTTATGGAAAGGGCTAGAACCCTTGGGAAGGGTTCAATTTTGAACGTTGAATGGGAGAAGAGGGGCGTCCATGGAGACATTAAGTCCATCAAATTTATGCTAGACAAGGACTTCAATGCCCATCCAGGTGACTTAATTACCTCTCTTGGCTCATTGAAAACGAGGAAACATCTCCCGCTGTGACCACAAAGCTAGGGCACATGGTTATTGGCAGTCCAAGTGCAACGGCTACACCGATAAGGCTACTGTAGAATTTGATTTTTTCATTTTTGGGGTTGTGTTGGTCGTGGCTAGGAGCGGGTTGGTTTTGCAGCGAGAGCCCAAATGGAACAGGACAATTTGATGGATTTTATATGCGGCCTTTATGGACAGGGAAGAGTTACGAAGGCATCGAATCTCATATTAAATGGATATTTTGATTAATTTTAGATGAAATGAGCATTGATCTTGGGGATTTCCTGCTCGCATCTAGATCCAAGGCTTCTCCCTTCAATAAGACAAGCACTGCAGGTTCTGATAAATCCAAATAAAGAGTTGATGCCACTTTTATTCTTCGAGGCCATTGGCTATCTATGTCATTTTCCTACCCTTAGCCCCACTAGATTCTCACTCTTCGTTTCTCTCAATATTCTAGCAACAATTGAATTGTGTCAAATGCACCAAGGAATTCTTGCAATTGAATTCATCTTATAGCAACAACAAATTCTTAGATCCAATTCCTAGATCCAGTAATGGGTTTCGAGTGTTTTCGGTACCAATTAATTTGAAGGCATTAGTAGATCTAGCGCTCGAATTGGAGTATTGTTGACGTACCATTTTGATGGGCTTGGGAAGCTTTGCCGATAGTGATATTAGTGCATAGATTGTGGAGCTATGTTTTATAGAGTTTTTGACTGAGATCTTGACCCATAATTTTGTTTTATAGATAAGTTTCAGCAGAGATGCATCTGTGAGAGGGAATAGAGAGCTCGGTGGACACAATTTAACATTTAAACAACTTAGATAGATGGCACACCAGGCATCTAACTTGTGCATCCCAGGAACTATGAAATTGACAATGGTGATGCTTTAACCATCTGTGCAAGCACCCAAGCCGATGCAACAAGCTAGCTTTCAATTTTAGGAGAGCAATACAATAGACCATTATTTGGGTAATTCCTTCCTATAAAGAAAAGATGTGATGAATCTCAAGAAAACAACCAAAATGATGCAAAGAGAACAAAATTCGCCAATGTCAAGAAGCTGAAATGGATGATTTCTACTCAGCTGTGGAGTCAAGATTATTAGACTCAAGAATGCAAAAAATAGGTAAGGGAATATATTACCTTTCATTCTTATTGACCTTGCAATGTCTGTGCTTGTGATCTTAAAATACAAATAGATATTGGCATTAGATTAGTGTCCATCCTTACCCGATTTGTGATTACCTTGCTTTTGATATGTAATAGGGATTGATCTCGGGCATTTTCAAGCTATGTATCATTACTAGTAGGATAATTTTTGAGAATCAACAACTTTGAAGTGGGGAGGATGACTTAAATTTTCACTCTTGTGGGATGTATGTTCTATTTCTCTTAATTGAAATGTATATATTTTGTATTGAAAGAAAGATGCAGATGCACTAGTAACTGCTCTTGAAAGTATGATGCTAATTAATGTAGAATTCTCTTTCTCTCAACTACTAATGGGATTGATTTTTAGCATTTGTGCCCCGAGCTACTTTGTTTGTTGCTCGTAATGATAAGAAAAGTAGGGCCATGTGAAATTCACTCGATGAATTCTTTTGATTCACGTGGCAGGATACTTCAATAATATTTTTTTGGCACTAAATGAAGCAATATATATATTCTTGTATGATAATGAGAGTACTGCTAGTCTTGAAATTAACCTTGGCATTTGTGTAAACAATTACTTTATGAAGTCAACATGGATCGTAATGAAAGGATGTGCATAAATCTATGTATAGGTAGGGGGAGATATTCAACATGCATGCAAATGTGTGTGCTTGTAACACTAAGGAAATAAAAATTCAAATAAGAATAAACTTCTTGTTTGTTTAGATTACAATTTACAATAGATGCCAAAAAACCAAATTTAAGAGACCATTGACATAATTAAATTTTTATCTATAATTAAACTAGCATATATATATCTTAGCCTTGGATCTGAGAAGTTTGTAAGAGATCCAAAAACATGGTGGTCTATGTTTTGAGTTTTTGATCCCTCATGATGCTTAATAGATATGGGGTTATGATGAATCTTAAGTTCTAGTTGTCTTTAACATGTCAACTATGACAATAAGTACAATGATTTTTAAAAGCAAGCTAAGTATATGCTTTGAAAGTCAATATGAAGTTCCCATTGTAGGTTTTATACAGTAAATAAACTATGTCTTCTACAATTCCTGGCAACATATAGCATTAGGTATATGCATGGAATGACCATGATAGATACCATATTCAAGAACATAACCTTATGTTATATGCTATAGAGAAAAAATTGGTACACAAATCCTACCAACATATAGCATCAGGTATACACATGCATGATGCATACCATTGGAGAAGGTATGCCACATGATTTATGAGAAGGTATAGAATTAGTTACACACATGCTAGAGGGACCATGCTAGAGGCCATATTCAAAAGTCTCAAGTTGATGTTATATGAATTAGAGAAAATAATGGTATACAAATCCTTCTGCCATATGATGTATACCACATGCATGTTACTTGAGCAATAATCCATTTTACTTTACATCTAGCTGGAAAAGTACCAATTTTACAGCTCCTATCAAGGTACTTCATCACAGATTACACCTTAATAGGAAATCACAGTTTTTTCTTCACACACAGTGGCACCACATCATATACATTTAAATTATGGATGAGATCATTTTGAGATTGTACCAAAAATTACTTGTTTCTAACAAAAGGACTAACATACCTAAATACTTATGGATTGTTGTGAACATGTTATTAGGGATTCTTTTATAATGCTGGTTATGTCTTAAGGTAAAAGCAAAAATAAAATATGGAAAGGAAATGACTTGATAAGTAGTATCAGCATCTGATGATGCTTTTGTTGAAAAAGTGCCCAAGAAAGGAGAACCTGTTATGTCCAAAGTACTTGATATGCCAATCTTAGTATGTATTATGTAAGATAGGGATTTTGAACATTAGTTGGGTGCAAGTGGGATAGTATATGTTTTTTCATATATGTTTGAACTTAGTGAAATGATTTTTATTAAATATGCTTGTGTATGAAATGGTATATGGAAATTTTTAAACATACTCACCTATGTAAAAGTATAGATTTAGACAAAAATTAATTAATGAATTCCGATGTGATTGTTTGGTTTGACACGATGTTAATGTCAGAGTAGAAAAGTTAAAAAATCTGAAATTCTAAACCTCGATATTTGAATTTGGCATTTGCACAATGGAGATAACATTTTTTATTGCTTTCTATTGCTTCAACTGCAACTATATGTCAATGTGCCCAAATGAGTAAGAAGTAGTGGGATGGGGTTATTTTGACATTTAATGTTGTGGTTGACCACCACAGATGAATTTCTTGTCGAAACATCTGCACCGAATATTGTTTTGTTTCCTTGTAGGAAACTATTTTATAATACAAGAAAAATTACACAATATGAAAGATACAGGGGTTTCTATTTCCTACTAGATGGGTTGCACAACTTGTTTTTGAAAAACTGCCTAAACATTTGGAGAGGATCCACACTGGACTAGTTAATGGTTGAACGGATGCTAAGATATGATTAATTGATTTCAGTTTGGCAGTAAACTAAGTTGGAAGGTCTCATGCTCGTGGGAGGGGATGAGGAGAAGATTTCCAATTTTGGAAAGCAGGGTGTGGAGTCATGTCGGGGTCCATCACATATGAAGTTTTAAATGTGTAAAAAGAATAGAAATTTAATAAATCACACATGAAGTTTATCTGAAACAATAAACCTTAAAACAATGATTTCATGGTCAATGTTGTTAAAGACTCAATAAAAATTGTGATTCAGTTTCAGTAGTTATAAATAACAAAATCATAGTTTTGTGAATTTATATTGGTGAGAGGATTGGCTTGATATGATGTGAAAATTAGAAGAAAAAAAATTAATAAAACTCATTTGATTCTATTTCAAAACTATGGGCCCAACATGTTAACCTAGGAGTTGTTATTGGGCCCACGTGTTTTTTTTCGAAAGTTGTTTTTTTGTGTCATTATTTTTGAGGGGGTTGTCCCTAAACACCCCTCCAGTATTGTGGACTGTTGCTCAGGAACATCCTTAGCAGCTGGTTTTGTTTTTGTTCCTATCCTAGGTATGGGAAATGTGTTCCATTATTGGGTAAGCATTCTACAGGCCAGTGGACATACATTGCTTTGCAACATACATAGTAAATCATGGTAATAGATAATGCAGAGTTTGTTAAGTCTTTCTGTATTTTGAGCCATTGCTAGTGCATGCTAAATAAAGAAGTAATCTGCAACCTATTTGTCTCCCAATATTAGAAATTTAGAACCTATCTATCCCCTCATGTTAGAATTGGTTTACTTTTGCATACTTGGTAATTGTTCCATGTCATCCTGGCCATATCATGATTAGTAAAAGCAGTTTTTATTTCATGTTTCTTTCAGATAATATTTTTTAGTTTTGTAGCTTTCTGGATCTTTACCCTGTCAATTATTTACAATTTAGGGCTTTAATATATTTACAATGTGAGAAATTCAGTGTTGTGTTGAAGTACTTTTCAAAGTTATGTAACTGTATATTAACTTTTTTTTATTGTGTTTCAGGTTTTAAATATTAAGAAACAAATTGAGCAAGTTTAAGGAGCACAAAATTACCCAAGTGAACAGCAGTTGCTGATATATCAGGGGAAGGTGCTCAAGGATGAAACCACTATAGAAGAAAACAAAGTTAGTGAGAATACTTTCCTTGTGTTTATGCTATCAAAGGTAGTTTTTCCTCTTGATGTGTTTTGGAGTTTTGGTGAAATTAATTATATTTTTTAACACATGATGTAAAAAATGTTTCCTGTTTGTTTTGTTATTTTAGAGTTTGTTTTACTGATGTGATTTTGTACTTTTTTTGCTCACAATGCATATGGATTTTTTTGAGGAAAATAAATTGCTTGCATTGCAATGTTTCCCACTGACTTGTCAACCTAGATGTAGACATGGAAATTTTTGATTGTATGTCATTTCTATTATTGCCATGAATCCTACAAGGACAATTTTTATGATAGAGTGTATCATACTTTTGTTCATGGTTACCTATATTTCAAAATTTAAATGGATATTTATATTTATATTTATGTTTTACCATATTTATATTTTACCATGATCTCTTCTTGTTTAACATGGTATGATTCGTTATCACTATAGTTCTTTGTGATTGTGAATAGATACATTTTTTCCTACATTTAGTACTTAAATGTAGGTTTAGAGTCCTAGATGACTAGTAAAAATGGATACACTGCTTAACTTGTATTTCTTTCCAACAAACTTAGTCTCAAGCAACTCAATTGTGCCCATAAAATAAGAATATGTTAACATGGCCAATATGCCTAATTTTGTTGTAGATGATCTCTGATTAGACAAATCACAAGCCCAATCTAGGAGAGAATAGAAAGCCGAAGATTTATAAGTCAAGGTGAAGGATGACCAGCTAGTGGTCATGAACTCATGCTATTGGCTAAGAACACCACCCTAGTGACTATGAGCCTACCTCACGTTAGGAACTACACACACACAAGCTACAATAATCCCATCCTTGTAGCTTTAATTGCATCGATGACTCTAAGCACATGCTCGTGAACTATGACCCATGATGATATTTGTGATATGAATTGGTGACTTTGACCTGCATTCGTGTGTGAATGATTTGTGCATGCATGCTTGCAATATTAAACTCTATGAGCTACAATTGAGAACCTGTGCCATTGACTATGTATAGCTATGAACCAATGTTATCAAAACCAATCCGGTTTTGCCAACATGAACTATGAAACTTATGAACACAAGGTTGACAATGAACCCCCACCAATGATTCTACACCAAGGCCAATGATGGTGCACCTTGAACAACTTTGGTGGTTGTAAACCTACCATTACAATCTACAACAATTGATTTTTCACTTATGTCCAATGGGTATTTGTCCATGACCAACTAAAACACAAAACCAATAATTGTGGACCGCGATTGTTGGTATGTTGACACTGACTAAACTACAATAAAAAAATATGTTGTTTTGGTTCAAATTTTACCCAAGGTGCATCTTTTCTCTAAATTTTGTTGCAAAAACACTAGACCAAGATCTACCATATTCAATACCAACAATCAACAATTCGTACTTTAGATAGGGTTTAATTTATGGTTTAGACAACAATTATGTTGGAATTAGATATTAGGGATTGATCTCGGGTATTGAGTATTTTTTGTTTTCCTTTTTCTTCTAGCATGGGAAATATTCCTTAGAGACACTGAAGTAGCATGATTATCAACTCAGATCTGACTAGGAACAATTCTCCCCCACAAATTCAAATCTATTTTCCAATTCTAAGTAGAGAACTAGAGGATCATTCCTACCATTTTCAAGAGAGAGACACAACAATCCATCTTGGTTTGCAAGATCTAATAATGTTATTTGTTGAATTTGTTGATAAAGTTCATTTTTTATTTATTTGTATGGTTTACAACTTCATGTTCTACCTTGCATCTACATGACTTTGACATGTGCATTGTCAAAAACAAAGAGGATTTAACGATTGATTCTAAATTTGCAGAGTGCTATGGCAATATGTCTAATGCTTGGAAGGTGTGGCTTAGTATTGTGTAGCATTCATCCATTGTTTTGCTATATAATTGAATTTTCATTGTTTTCTTTGATTGAATGAAATAGATTAGAGTACTGCATGATTTATTTAGTGTTTTTTATATTATTTACCCATATATAGTGATATTTGTATTCGTTGATTGAATGAAATAGATTAGAGTACTCAATGATTTCTTTAATGTTATTTATTATTTACCCATATATAGTTATATTTGTAACTTTGTATAGAAATTTCTAATATAACGAATTTGGTACCAATTCCTCTGCTTGTTAATTTCTTTGCATTCAGGAAAAAAGAAACATTGATTTGGAAAATCGATTCTACTCAATTGAGTTATTTTATACTTATTATCTAAAAATTAAAATCATTCCTTTGGATTACATCCAAGTGATGAATAATTGCATTTTATTGCCTGAAACAACATGATTATAGTTTTATTATGTTCACAATTAAATCATTATACAAGTAGAAATTTGGCCTTAAGCCATAAAAATTACCCAAGGCTTGCACTTCATAGTGCGACCTCTTAGCGGAAGGACAACTAATTTGATTTCACATAAGCAGAATTTACAAAAAAATAGAAACTTGGTATGGCAATGGGTCATTCTAGACTCAATTACTTATGAACAATGTTGACAGATGAGAGAAGTCAAAGTAAGCTCCAAAATTGATCACAAGTTAGACAATCACTAGTCCAATTGGTTAACAACTTGCTCCCTAGATTGCAGATACTCTTACCTTGGAATTATAGTAAAATTGCTTATACTTATCCATATAGATTTGAGTTGGACCTCTAGAAATATTTAACTACTTTTATGACAAATATTTAGTCATGAGAAGAGAAAAATATTACTCCAAAATTGATCACATACTAGAAAATCACCGATTCAATTGGCTAAAGATTTGTTCCCTAAATTGAAGTTACTGTTAAATTTTCCAAACCCTAGGTGATTATTGTCCTTATGTTCTCAAACAAACACAATCATGTTATTAAGTTGTGGAAGTTTTATTTCACATAGCAATAGTCCCACATATAGATTTACAAACAATAGTTTCTGAATTTGTGTTGAAAGACAAAGTGGATATGATCTCATTAACAAAATGACATTCATTGGAAGAACAATAAGTTTATTGTTCAAATCCTATGACAAAGATTCAATGATTTCATTTATTGAACTAACAAAATTGGGCTTTGATTTTGCTTCATTTCTATCATTTCTATCCTACAAAATCATAAACAGTTTGGTGAAGATCATCTTCAAAGTCGAGGGCCAGTAGGCTTCATATTCCTCCTCATCTTCATCCTCATTGTCTATCAAAACTGATGATGCCCTAAGAAACCCATATCCATGTGGGGATTCCTGAGTATCATGATAAACTGTGCCACATCCTTCTTCAATTCGATGACTTGTCTTTATTTAAGTTGTTGTAGTGCCCTGCTTGGACTAGAAATGGGTGTTCCTCTTGATTTACCAACCTTGAAAAATTAGTTTTTCTTTGTACTTTCCCATGAAGTTTCTCAATCTTCGCCATTTTAAACTGCCAAATATTACAATACCGTGGATTCACTCTCACATACTCAACACAGGTCACCTTGGGTGATGAAGGTTATACTTGTGTTTGATCTTGGCAATGGGAAATTTGATGTCTCAGGTAGGAAAATGTTTACTCAAAGTTTGTTAGCTTTTTGGCGTTTTGCCTAGTTTTATTAACCACATCTGGGTGTATAATTTTTGAAGCTGGCATTGTTTGGGTGTGTGGTCTATATCGTTGCATTTACTTGGTATAGCAATCTTGCAATCTGTATCTTTGTGCATGATTCATTAGTTATTATCTTTGTGCATGATTCATTAGTTATTATCTTTGTGCATGATTATTGGTTCCTTATAAGGATCTATGCGTAAGGTATTCCCTCTTTTTGTTCTTGCATTCAGTCCATGTTAGCTTATTTGATTTTTGGGTCATATTTTAGGTTCAATCCGCAAGGTATTTTTTTAACTATGTTTCCTAGGAAATAGTGGATAGAGTTATAAATATATTTGTAATGTTGTTCCTCTGTAGGTTAATTTATTTTAGATTAAAGTTTTCTCTGACTTTTTTATTGTGATCATGCAAATTGAACTCACATGTGGTTATTGGGTGTAGGGAAAAAAGAGTTTCCAGGGATCAATACCCTCCTTCTAAATGTTCAATACTCCTCCAAGTAGGTCCTCCTCCAAAGAAAGTAACCGAGCCCTCCATGTGTGCAATTTAACCATTCCACATTTCTCCAACTTCATAAGGAGAAGTGCATGACATAAGCATCAAGTCAAAGTAGGGAAATCCATGATTAATCTATCTCCATTGTGTATAAAGTATGCTTTCTAAGGTACAACCAAGTGTAGGCAACATTCCATACATTCCACATTGCATGAAGCACCACTAAGCATGGTGTAAACACTTTCGAAGTAACCCCAAAAGCTAACACATGAAACTCTTTAGCAGGATTTAGAAGCAAGAGGGGGGGATGAGTGTGGAGTTGGGTGATGATGGCATTTAGCTTGTGAAATGATTGGGTTCCATTTCCATCTTGTCATCATCAAATGATGTTCTTGAAATGCATGATGTTTTGTTTGTTCTTGGTTTGAAGAAAAATATTTATTCAGTCTTTTATATCATAGATTTTCTGTTTAGAGTTGCATTTGAAGGACAACAATGCACTATTATTGATTTTAATTTATCAAGTCCAAGAACTTTAGTTAGAGGTATGTGAGATGGTGGCCTTTACAGGTTGCTTGCTAATCCTCTGGCACTTGTACATGCCGTAGAGAATCAAGTTGATCCTTCTAGTTTTGAGGAGGGAGATGTAGAGCATGCATGATGGGATTGCATGGAGATAGGTTGAAAACCTATCATGGAATCACTAATTAATTCTAGGCTTGCAATTGATGGGAGTGTTGAAAGGTACCATGATGGGGTTGCTGGATTCTTCTAGAAAGAAGGAGCTGACATTGATGAGATTCTTAATTGACAATAATCTGGGCACTGAGTTGTGAGCATGTTGTTGAACAAAGAAGAGGCCCACTGAAAGTTCATTTGTTGCTATCTCTTTCAAGCTCCTCAAGAACCAGGTTATCCCATGTTTATAATGCCCTTTGAACTGAAGGAAATGGACATGTTAATATGTTTCTTGTTTTATGATTAATTATCAAAAAAAGACATGCCAATCTACTGTGAATAAACCTGATGAATATCTTGCATACCCAACAAAACCACAGATGACCCAGATCAGATGCTGAAAAGACCAAACCTGTTGACTTCTCATGTTGTTGTTGACAAATTTTAGGGTTGTTTCTGTAGATTCATTGCCAGAACCATGAGCATGGAATCCACCATCAATTATGGGACTAAAGGGATGATGCTATTGGTTGTGATCTACCATTTGATCCATTAAAACATGTAAGAGACTCCTCTGTGAACCATGGAGAAGGACAATAAACAACTGCAAATGGACATCCAACCAAGATGACTCTTAAAGATGGAAAATAGACCTCAAAATATGCAAAAAATACCCCTTAGGTTGGCAGTGATCTAGGGTAAAAATAATGGCACTTTAGGCTAGAAACATCCTCAATAGCAATGCCTCAACATCCTGCTGCCAAGAAATGGCTAGAACACACCCTCTTTTGCTGTAGCATTCTCCTCATAAACTGTGCCCCAAGGGTGCTTCTAAAGGTCTAGAGTTATTTAAAAACCCTTATTCATAGTTCATCATCAAACCACAGTGATCTTAATTGTAGATCATTCATTATTGCTTCTACAAAAAACCACCATATGCTGCCCAAAAAATGTCCAAAAATGCACAAATTGTCCTGTCACCAGCAAAAAATTTACATGTGGACACCATGCAAAATGGGGGGTAACAGAGTGAAGCAACTAAAGATCACATCTCTATCCATATTTGCATGAAAAATTATATTTTAACTTTCAGAAATGAATAATGCTCGTCCTGCCCCACAAGGACTGGGATTCCCCTTACAAACGCCATAAAAAAACCCCAAACAATTGACCTTTTTATGCCAAGAGCTCCAATCTATCTTGGAGCTATTATTTTGTGTGGCACATTAATAAAGTCATAAACAAACTAAATTTTATATAAAACCTGAAGAGGTGTAATTGTTTCCTCTTGGAAGAGCATGGTGTTCCTGGCAGTTCGCAATGCCCAAGATGACACTTTGGAGAGATATTTATGATCAGTTACCTCTATGAGTCTTCAAACCAATTCTTTAGACCTTCTGCTAGTGATCCACCCCCTGCCAGTTTCCTTTCCCTTCTTGTCAATGTGCCAATAGCATCCCACATGTTTCTTCCAAAGTGACAATCCATTAACTACTGGTAGATTATCTCTCCATCATTTCGACATAGAACACTGTAGCCTGGACCTTGCCTTGAACGCCACTGCAGAACCTCCCAAGTTAAGGATTTACTGGACATTGCAAGCCACATAAATATTTGAGCTTTCATGGGAGGTTTTAACTTCCACATAGGTTTCCACCACTAGCACACCTCCTCTTCTTCATCGTCCAAAAATGTAGCTATATAGCCAAGTCAAGTTGTCCAGTCACCATTTATAGGATTTTTGGACCAGATTAATGCATATTCAGGTTTAAGTCTGATTGAGCTATTCAACAGCCTCTGAGTAAAACAATTATATTGTGTAGCTTCTACTCCTTCCAGTTCCAAGCTATTTGCACTCCATCTTTGATGCCATAAAGAGTGGATCAAGTATGTCAGCAAAGTAAAAAAGCAATGTTTCCTTAAATGAAAGATCTATTTTTTTGGCATTTTGAGATCGCCTTCACAGCCTATCCAAGGATCTAATCCTATCCTGGATTTTGCTCCATTTCATATCTTCCAAAACAACCATCGACTCAGTAGATGAAAGGAGAGTACGAGGGATTTCCACATAACTGAAGCATTTATAACATTCATGAAGCATTTATAACATTCAAGGGTTCAATATATTTATGGGTCATAACTTGATGCCACAAGCCTTTATATTTAAGCAATCTCCAAATACTTTTTGCGGCCAAAGCCTTTCCAAAATGATGCATAAATTTCAATCCTCAACCCCCAAAAGATTTAGGTTGGGCGATTCTCTGCCATTTCACCAATAGGATCCCCTCCTTTTCCTTCTTGATTGTTCATAAGAATTTAAAACATTTTATTCTTATTTTCTCCTGGATCCCAACATGGATGTATGCCATTGAGTGCCAATAAATGGGTTTTTCTTCCAACATTGATTTGATTAATTTTAATCTACCTCCAACAGATAACCAACCATAGCACCATTTAAATATTCTCCTCTCAATCTTCTGAAAACGTCACTTCTAGTGTCTAAACCCATGATCATTACGATAAGGCACAAAACCCAAATATTTCAACCCTTGATTACAATCTATGACTTTGAAGGGAAGTCATTGTGAGATTTCCGTATCTACCCTTATGCATATCTCATTAAGGTAAGTCTTTGAAAAGGGTTGTTCTCAAACATTTTACATGGCCACTCGCTTTCAGGATACCCACCATCGGGATACCCATTGCCGGGATACCCCCCTTGCAAGATATCCCTCGGCTGGATACTCCCCTTTTGGATACCCTTCTTCCGGCTACCCTCCTGTAGGGTACCCTCTACAGGGTGGTTATCCTCCACCAGATCATAATGCACCACATGGTTACCGTTAACATGTGCCTCCACCAGGAGCCTATCCTTCTCCATATTGTGGCTATCCACCTCAAGGTCCCTCTTTAGGGCATCCTCACCAAGGTATGTTAGTTATCTTTTTTATTCAACTCTTGTGAGGGATTTCTCTAGAGCCATAGTGTTAGCTTGCTTTATATTTTTCCAAATGAATTGGCAAAGAATAAGTTGTAACATTTACTGATTTGGTTCATTTTCCATTTTTTCCAACACTAAGTTCAAATGTATAAGTTGTAGAGAACTGATGCATACTAGTTGTTCTTAAAAGTTTTATGTATTATTTAGTAGCAAGTAGTAATTTATGATAGTCTAGAGATGTATAACTCTATTGATTCTAAATGCATAATTTTTATGTTTGAAATAGATGTATGAAATTGTCTCCTTGATCAATGAGCTTCTCCCACCATTGCCACAAGGGACTATCTGTCCTCCTGTTAGTTGTGGCATAAAATCGAAGATTTCTTTGGGAAAGGATTCTATTGGAAGTAGTACTATAAAGAAAGAGGATACAAGTGGAACTGAGCCAGAGATATATTCCTAGGAAACACTATTTCGTGATCAACCAGAGCTTTTGGCACAGTTTGGAATATATATTTTTCCAGTTTTAGTTTTAGTACAGGTCAGTGTACAAAGCATCAATCTTGGAGATTTTTGGTTGGATTTTTAAAAGAAGAATTGTAGGGTATAAGTTGTAAAACCATTTGGTGAAACAAGTATATGGCTCAAGTGTGAATGCTCTTGTTCGTCACAAATGACTTTATGTTATCAGCAATATGATGTATTTCAATACTCCTGATATGCTGTAGTCTCTACTTCAAGTGACAAATATTTCGAGGTACTAAATGGATGCAGTTTATTATCACAAAGTTATTCAGTTGTTAGGTTGTCAAATTTGTGTTATAAACATTGCTATTGTGTGCAGTGTTTTAGCAAGAGTTCTAGCATGGAAAGATCCACAAGTATTATTACATTCCTTACAAATAGCGGAGGTTCTTATGCAAAAAATACCTTATATCTTTTCCAAAACGTTGTTAGAGAAGGTGTTATTCATGCTGTAGACACGCTAATATTATCAAATCAGTCAAGTCCAAATTCAATTCATCCATTTCCAGGAAAAGACCAAGATGGTTCAATGGGGGTGCCTCCTAAACCCAGGTGTAATAGGCGATGTACTGGTGGATCAAACAGTGAAGCAAATGGAATGGGAGAACCCAAAGGCATGAGTACTGGAACTGCTGGTTCACCTCCATATTCAGGAGATTCATTGATTCCATACATTAATTCAGGTCTTTGGGCAGTTGTTAGTGCTCATGCTAAACGTTTTAAAGATACTTACTTTCCTGCTGATTCGGGTGCTATTAATGCTAGAATTACAGAAAATATTTTCAATTTGAAAAGCTTGTGCACAAAGTTGAATGGAAATCTGTTGGATCCAAAAAGTAAATCAAAGGGTAAGGTTAAAATTATTGGGCATGCTTCCTTTGCTAATGAAGAGCAATTGCAGAGTGTTGTTGTAGATATTCTTGCAGAACTTAGTAAAGGAAATGGTGTGTCAACTTTTGAGTTTATTGGAAGTGGGGTTGTAGCATCTCTTCTCAATTATTTTTCATGTGGTACTTTCTCTAAAGAGAATGTGACAGAAGTGGATTTGTTGAATCTTCAACAACAGGCACTTAAAAGATTCAAGTTGTTTATTGAAATTGCTCTTTCTTTGGATTATGAGGAAGGAAGAGAAGCTCCTATGAAAGTTTTGCTCAACAAACTAAAAAACACATTAGATTCATTAGAACATTTTCCAGTTATCTTGAGTCATGCTCCAAGATCATCTAGTGGAAATGAGAGCATTTCAGCAGGACTGAGTGTTTTAGATCAACCCTTTAAACTGCGGCTTTGTAGGGCACAGGGAGAAAAGTCTCTTCATGATTACTCATCCAATTTTATACTCATTGATCCTCTAGCTAATTTGGTTGTTGTTGAAGAATTTTTGTGGCCCAGAATTCAACGAAGTGATACAAGGCATAAGTCTTCCTCGGGTGTAGGTGCTTGTGATAGTGGTGCTGGGAAAACTAGCATGGCTGGAACATCATCCCCATCAACATCTACTCCTACTGCATATGATCATTGTCCTTGTACAAGATCTAGGCCTTCAATGGGAGCTGGGAATTCTTCTAGCAAAGGTTTGGATGATGTACATGCAAGTTCATCCTCAGGGAAGGGAAAAGCTGTTTTGAAATGCCTTGCAGATGAGTCAAGGGGTCCGCAGACAAGAAATGCAGCTCACAAAAAAGGAGCATCTAACAGGGATTCACAACTAAAGCAATCACAGGGGAATTCAGATTCTGAGGTATGTTTATTGAGAGGGATTTATTAATTATTGGTGAATCCTCAATTTGAGAAGTTTCACTAGATGATGATGAAAATATATTTTTGCTTTGCTGAATATTCATTTGTGAGGGATGTATTTGGGAGGCATATTCATAATGTTATTTAGTGTGAGGACATGGTTTCTTAATTTTTACCTTCCATCCATTCATCCACCCATCCTCATATCCCATTGCTTATTAATATAATCAAATATTGAATGTCAATTACTTCCATTTTAGAAATAATTGAATGCATAATCAAATGATTTTTCCTAGTCTATTTGCTTGCTTGCATGCATATATACGTGTTTTGTACTAATGATTCACATCTTCACTGCATGGGAAAAAACCAAGCTCTACACTTGCCACCTGCATGATAACCCAACCAACTAGGCCATTATGGTAATTATTTGATTGACAGATATACAAATAGATACAAAACCAATGGTCAAGTAGATATACAAATTTTTCTTTAATCTTACTATTGCCACATTAACTTATTTTTTAGCAACAAGAACCAAAAGTAGTTTGATAGATTTGGTTAAATATGAGGCTATCATTTGACATGCATGTACATGATGAAAATTCTCACATAAAGGGACCTCTATTTGAGTGTTGGTTGTATGGACAAACCAACTCTAATACACATTTAGTTGTTTGGTTGTTGAAATTGTGGTGTGTCATAGTTACGCAGATTTACCAAGTCTTGGATAAGCTTGATATGGCAAAAAAGACGGGGACTTATTTTTCAATTTGTAGAAAGCAAATATTTTTCAAATAGATGTTGGCTGTAAATAGTCTTTGCTTATGATGTTAGATTACACTAGAATATTTTCCTTACTGAATTCATCCTATAGGAAGTAAATATCTAGTATTCACTTTATGAAATAAAACTTAATTTCCTATGATGAGCTTCTCTAGACCATATCCCTGTTGATGTATATGTAACTTCGGAATGTATTCTTCTATGTATCTTATGTATTGTAACCCGATGTTTATTCCGGGATGTTTCTATTATGTATTTGAGTGATGTGGTCATGCCCCGATGTTCCGATCGGGAGGATTAATAATGTAAACAAGTCATGTCAAGTCATTAGGTAAGTCCCCACAGTTTCGGGGCACTCGAGTTATTATACACTAATTAAGGTGTAGGCTCAAGTAGTAATTGTTAGGTTGAGCCTACATGTGAAAATGCAATTCAAGTGAATGGATGAATATAAATAGAGAGTGAGAGTCTCTCTATTTATCACTGGTGAAATACATCACTTGCTCTTCCAAGTGTGGCACACTACTGAAGAAGGAAATTTTGGGACTAGATAGAAGACAGAACACTACTATTGTTTTGGGAGATCTCTTATTGTTTTGGAGCTGATTCTATCTGAGAGGAAGTTGCGAGGTTTTCTCCTTTATGGTTTCCCCGAGGAAAATATCTTTGTGTCTCTTGTCTCTTGTGATGTGCTTATGTTTTATTGCTGTGCTTGTTATTCTCTCAGTGAAAAGATCCTAAGATCATAATGCTAGCTTAATGTGATGAAAAAATAACATGGTATCAGAGCTAACCTGAGAAGAAGACATTGTGCAGCTACAGGAACTAGGGATTCCTATTTTTTGGATCTTCCTCCACATATTTTCAGCAAAAGTATGCTAGGATGACTCTCCATTGAAGGGTGCATCTTTCTATCGATGCGGAATTCAATTTCAAGCGTTTTCAGTTTCGATGTGGAAATTAGGGCTTTCTACAGAAGAGGAATTTTTGAATGAGACAAGCATAGGATTGTTCTCCTCATCAAAACCGAATTTTAGAGACATAGATCAAGAAGTTTGGTTGGGTGAAACTCCAGGAGAGTCAAACCCTAGTTTGACCCTGAGCTAGGAAAAACCCTAAATACTAAAACTGCTAAGTTTTGGTACAGTCGCTATATTCTGAGATTGGTGAATTCTCAAATGATGAAAATTGTAGGGGAAAAATATAAACTCCTGATGAACAATTTGTCCAAAAATCAGCCTCATATTCTCTATATTCTGGGAGATATGATCTCTCCAAGTTAGGGTTCCAGCCTCTTCCAGAATTCATCCCTAAACAGGACATCTAGGGAGATATTCAATATCTTGGGATACCGAGGTCCAAATGGAATTCTTGAAGATTTCCCAGAAAGGAGACGGAATTTAATTTCTGTGGTATTAAAATCAAACTCAGAGGATGAACCAGTAACATGTGGCATTCCGTACAACTTCACTGTTCTGAATAGTCTTGTAACAGGTCACCTTGGGAAACGGATCATAAATACCAAATGGTAAAACCAATTCTGATGAAACCTATGGTTTTGGATCAGGGACATGTGAGGTTACCTCCATGAGAAATTTCAGACACATAGGATTAGTAATTTCGGAGATATTACAGAAACAGTAACAGGCATTTCTGAAGGAGAAATCAGAAAATTAGGGCTTCCTGTTTCGGGAGCTTCCCTCCACTGTTTTTAGAAAAGGAGTACATTGGACAGCTCCATTTGAAGAGATATATCTGTTTTTCCAATCAGATATGAAATTTTCTAATTTTTTAAAATTAGGGTTTCTGCGACAAACCCTAGATCAGCGAACTCCGGGACAAGGACGGACACCTCAAATCGGTAAGATCTAATCTTTTGAATTTCCATTTGAGGTTCTTATTTGAAAGATGTCTCATCATACCAAGCTTGATGAAAATATTGAGGGAGATGATAACTTCCGAGCTTGGAAGCATAGGATCTCCCTGGTCCTGGAAGCGAATGAATTAGACTCCTACATTCATGAGGAGGTTCCAGTTCCAGAGGGAGATGAGGAAAAATCCTTGCATAAGAAGAAGATGGTTATGGAAAAGAGGATCATTGCTGATTCTATCAAGGATCATCTTATCCCACAGGTGTCCTCTCTCAAGACACCCAAAGCTATGTTTTATTCCCTAACCAAATTGTTTGAAGGAAATAACATCAATCGAAAGATGACCCTGAGGAACCAGCTGAAGAATGTGAAGATTCAGAATGCAGAAACCATCCAGTCTTAATTCACAAGAGTTTCTCAAATCAAAGAGCAACTAGACGCTGTTGATGAAGAAGTGAAGAATGTCGAGATTGTGATGACTACCTTGAATGGCCTCCCTAGGTCATGGGATGATTTTATCCAAGGAATTTGTGCGAGAAAGAAGCTGGTAAAATTCAGCAGACTATGGGAAGAATGTTCTCAAGAAGAAGCACAGATAGCAGCTCGAGAAGAGAAGATGGGAAGTGAAGACCAAGCTCTTACAGTTCATTCCAAGAAGGGAAGAAGAAAGCCTCATTACTCCAAAGGTAAGGATCCTCATCATAAAGACAACTTTAGAAGAGATTTATCTAAAATAAGATGTTATACATGTGATGAAAGAGGACACTTTGCAAAATACTGCCCTAAGAACAAGGGCCACTCTCATAAGAAGAAAGGAAACAAAAGAAGACATCATGCTCATGCTGCAGAGGATGATGAACCAACCCAGAAGAAATCCAGATATGAAAGTGAAGATTCTTCAAGAGAGGATGAATATGTTCTGATATCAGCCCTCACAGGTAACATTACTCATGGTAGTGATGATTGGCTTATAGACAGTGGGGCCTCCAAACATATGACGAGATTCAAGGAATCTTTTGTAAGACTGTCAGAACATGAATCACCTCACAAGGTGAAACTAGGAGATGACTACCAATATCCAATAAAAGGTAGTGGGGAATCTTCATACAAGCTAGACTCTGGTAAGTCTCTAACAATGAAAGAAGTATTGTTTGTTCCAGGACTTAAGAAGAACCTTCTATCAATTTCAGCCTTGGATGCAAAAGGAATGTGGGTTGCATTCATCGATGGTCAAGTCATCATGTGGCCAAAAGGAAAGAAAATTGATGATGCGGTAGTGATTGGAGAACAAGAAGGAGGCTTGTACAAATTCAAGGGTCATCCAGAACAAGCCTTGATCCATGAAACAGTAGAGCCAAATGAGCCTTGGCATAGAAGGCTTGCACATGTGCATTACAGAGCACTACCTATTGCAAGCAAAGTTGTTGAAGGTCTTCCAGAATTTCAAGCTATTTGAAGGGAAGAACAAACATTAGAATATGACCTAAAGAAACCAGTTGAGGAATATGAAGAAATCAACTTTTGAAGAACCTCTTATCCACCTTAGCATTTGGATAAGAAACGATGCGACTATGAATAAAGAGGATGATGAAGCTGAAGGCTCAAGAAGGAGTCTACCCTCGAAACAAATAAAGATAAGTATTCAATTGTCATTTCATGATATTGTTTTGTTATGCATTTGTTTATATTTAGTTGATGTATTATGCATGATAGGATGTTTGCATTAATGATAGTATACTACTAATATGCATGTGATGGGTAAGTAGCTCATGGTGCTATACAAATTCTCCATTGCTACTTATCTAGAATGAAACCTCTTTGCTGACATATTGGATTAGTGCACAATCTCAATGTTGTCCCGGTAGAGATGGAAGGCATCTAGAAAGTTTCAGTGAGATATGGATGAATGTTGTATTGGGTAAAGTAGTTGCATGATCATATATTTATGCATAAGTATTTTCCAGTATAAATATTCCTTATGAAATGTTTCTAACCATACAATTGCATTTGACTTGTAGGAAAGACCGCATACATAATCTCCTACAAGCAAAGAAGAATGAAGACTTGTTCCGAAGAGCAAGTGACGACATTTCAAAATGAAGAATAATCTAATGAGTACAGTGACATCATTGATGCAGAACCTTCCAGCCACCAAGAAGAAAGGGAAGACCAGTTCAAGAAGAATGATGTCAGGGCGCAGTATTAAGACCTAAAGAAAGTTCATAGTTCCATCATGCAGTAGATGGAAACATCATGGGATACAAAGAAAGATTCGTAGCATGAGGCTTCTCACGAAAGGAAGGCCTAGACTACGAAGAGACATTTGTAGCCAGTAAGAGTTGAAACACATACACGATGAGATTGATGAAGATCTTAACCTTTGCTACAAGGTTGAATATGCAAGTCTATACACTAGATGGTCACATAGAATATTAGTAGCATAGGAAGCTACTTGTCACTCTAGTACAGAATGTTTTCAATGCATAGAGCACAGAAGAAAGAGGGAGTATGATGCTCTGCTTCCGAGGGAGTGACTACAGAATATATTGAGGTTCGACATGGTACGACAGGATGGGCAGATTACTGATGACTCTAGGCTTTACTGAGAGTAAAGCGGATTCCAACCTTTGCTTCAAGGTTGAATACAGAAGACCAGTGATGTTCCTGTTATGTGTCGATGCACTGTTGTTCTAGGCATGGAAGTGTGGCAGAGTATGGATGAAATCTTCCTTGGACAAGGGAAGTATGCAGTAGAGATCCTGAAGAGGTTTGGGACGATGGACTGCAAGGCTACGGCCACACCTATGGCATCAAACTTGAAGCTATTGAGGGATGCTTCATCAGAGTCGGTTGATGCTATGATGTATCGTCAGATGATTGGGTCATTGATGTACCTAACGAACATGAGACCATATATTTGCTTTGCTATGAACACCTTGAGCCAGTACTTGACAGATCCGAGAAGTGTTCACTTGATTGCTGCAAAGCATATTCTGAGGTACCTGAAGGGTACAATTGATTATGGGCTCAAGTACGATGCGAATCAGAAGATTAACCTGGAGGGTTATGTTGATTCAGATTGGGAAGGCAGTGCCATCGACAGGAAGAGTACTTCTGGATGTTGCTTCAGTATGGGATCAAGTGTGATCTCTTGGTTTAGCAGGAAGCAATCCTGTGTGGCACTGAGTATAGCTGAAGCAGAGTATGTCGCAGCTTGTTCAGCTAGTTGTGAGGAAGTATGGCTGCGGAAGCTACTGTCTGATATATTTGATCTCCCGTTGGATGCTACTTGTATACATTGTGACAACCAGAGTTGCGTAAAGTTGTCAGAGAATCCAGTGTTCCATGACAGGTCGAAGCATATCGAGATCAAATATCACTATATCAGGGATATGGTGCAGAGAGGAGCAGTGAAGCTTTTGTATGTTGCGACGGAGGAACAGATAGATGATGTATTGATGAAGCCATTGGCTAGGATGAAGTTCGAGTACTTCAGAGAGAGATTTGGTGTTGTCCAGATCGAGGCTTCCTCCAAGAGAAAGTGATGAGACCCATAGCCATTCTAACATGGTTAGAGGATTGGTTCCTTCCATGGTTAGATGTAAGGGCTGAGCCATTCTGTCATGGTGAGAGGATTGGTTCCTTCCATGGTCAGATGTAAGGGCTGAGCCATTCTGTCATGGTGAGAGGATTGGTTCCTTCCATGTCAGATATGAGTGCTGAGATCCATAGCCATTCTGACGAGTAGGTCATATGTAAGGGCTGAGCCATTTTGTCATGGTGAGAGGGTTGCTCCCTTCCATGTCAGATATAAGTGCTGGCCATTCTGTCGAGTAGGACAGATGTAAGGGAAATTTCCATTCTAGGAATGGAGGCACCTGGTCAGTTACCAGGATCACTCAGTGTAAAAACTGAGTAGCCATTCTGATGTGATAGAGGGATGTGTTCCCACTTGATCAGATGTAAGGGCTGAACCATTCTGCTCATGGCTAAAGGATTAAGTTCCTTCCATGTCAGATGTGAGTGTTGGCCATTCCGACGAGCAGGTCGGATGTAAGGGCAACTGCCATTCTCTAGGAGAATGGAGGCGCCTGGTCAGTTACCGGGTAGCTCAATCAAGGAGGACTGGGGGCCAATCTATTATGATTGTTGGGATGTGTTCCCCTCATGATCATATATGAGTGCATGCCCTTCCATCATTGTGAGCAGGATGTGTTCCCGCCTGGATGGATGTAAGTGCTGAGCCTTGTCACAGATGATAGTAGGTGTGTCCTATCATGCTAGTGACTGTAAGTTCTATGCCATTTCACAGATGATAGTAGGTGTGTCCTATCATGCTGGTGATTGTAAGTGCAGAGCCTTTTCATAGATGGTAGTAGGTGTGTCCTACCATGCTGGTGATTGTAAGTGCAAAGCCTTTTCACAGATGGTAGTAGGTGTGTCCTACCATGCTGGTAATTGTAAGTGTAGAGCCTTTTCACAGATGGTAGTAGGTGTGTCCTACCATGCTGGTTATTATAAGTGCTGAGCCTTTCCACAGATGGTAGTAGGTGTGTCCTACCATGCTGGTGGATGTGAGCGTTGTGCCTTTCCACAGATGATAGTAGGTGTGTCCTATCATGCTGGTGGTTGTAAGTGCTGAGCCATTTCACAGATGATAGTAGGTGTGTCCTATCATGCTGGTGAATGTGAGTGTTGGGCCTTTCTGATGGGATTGTAGTTTACTACATGATCAGATGTGAGTGCTGGGTGTGCCTTTCTGACGAGCAGGTCAGATATAAGTGCTGGGCGAAGACCTACATGAGGGTAGGCCTACAACTAGCATGAAAAAGGGATGGCTCTGTAGAACTTCCTATGACGAGAAGAATCATGAGATAGCACCAATGTTGATCCAGATCGAGTGATGATCCAGATCCAGTAATGATGATCCAGCAATAGTGATCCAGATCGAGTGATGATCTAGATCCAGTCCAGTGATGATGATCCAAATCGAGTGATGATCCAGATCCAGTCCAGTGATGATGATCCGGATCGAGAGATGATCCAAATCCAGTGATGATGTTCTATGATGATCCAGATCGAGAGATGATCCAGATCTAATGATGACTTAAAGATGAAGATGACTTGAAGATGAAGATGAAGAAGACGAGATGATCTAGCTGATACAGAGAAGAAGACCAGTGCTGAAAATTGTGTCGAAAGAATACCTTCCTAGTTAAGAGGGAGTGTTGATGTATATGTAACTTTGGAATGTATTCTTCTATGTATCTTATGTATTGTAACTCGATGTTTATTCCGGGATATTTCTATTATGTATTTGAGTCATGTGGTCATGCCTCGATGTTCCGATCGGGAGGATTAATAATGTAAACAAGTCATGTCAAGTCATTAGGTAAGTCCCCATAGTTTTGGGGCACTCGAGTTATTATACACTAATTAAGGTGTAGGCTCGAGTAGTAATTGTTAGGTTGAGCCTACGTGTGAAAATGCAATTCAAGTGAATGGATGAATATAAATAGAGAGTGAGAGTCTCTCTATTTATCACTGGTGAAATACATCACTTGCTCTTCCAAGTGTGGCACACTATTGAAGAAGGAAATTTTGGGACTAGATAGAAGACATAAGACTACTGCTGTTTTGGGAGATCTCTTACTATTTTGGTGCTGATTCTATCTTAGAGGAAGTTGTGGGGTTTTCTCCTTTATGGTTTCCCCGAGGAAAATCTCTTTGTGTCTCTTGTCTCTTGTGATGTGCTTATGTTTTATTGTTGTGCTTGTTATTCTCTCAGTGAAAAGATCCTAAGATCAAAATGCTAGCTTAATGTGATGAAAAACTAACAATCCCCATGCAAAAGGTTTGGTTAAGATATGTTAGATACCATCAAAGATACATATTGAACTTAATCACACATGTATTCCAATTACATCATTTAGGTTGTCCATGTTAACAATCCATCCCTCCCTGGAAAGGAGTTTTCATTGAATAACCAAATTTAGTGTTTGCATTAATAGTAGGGTTTGGACATTTCTCCAAAATAATGTTTATGTCTGTATTTTGCAGGATGAGGACTTGGATATTTCCCCTACTGAAATTGATGAGGCTTTAATAATTGAATATGAAGACATTTCCAATGATGAAGATGAAGAACATGAGGTATCTACACAAACATCATCTTATGATTGGAAATAATAATGATGTTTCACTAGAAACTTTTAAATGGTTGGAATATTTTTTTGGCTTACATTGTATGCCTATTTTTTGCTGATTTATCTTTGCATTTTTCTCCTTGATGCATTCTACCTTTAGGTATTTGGGGACGATTCACTTCCTGCTTGTGTGCCGGAGAGGGTGCATGATGTTAAGCTTGGAGATGTTGTTGATGATGATGTTGTGGCCTCTTCAGTGGGAAAAGTCCAATAACAAGCATCTTCTGGTTCTGGACGAAAATCAACCATATTAAATAGAAGCGGTGAATCTGTTGATGTCAAGATAGGAAGCCCTTTTGGTTCGAAGGGTTCATTGTCTTTTGCAGCAACTGCAATGGCTGGGCTTGCATCTGTTTGTGCTAGAGGTGGAAAAGGGAGTAGAGATCATTACTCTTTGTCTGTTAACAGTATGACTGATCCTTCGAGGTTGGACTTTTTTCCATGTGGGAAGCAGCTTAATAGGTCACTAACAATATATCAAGCAATCCAATGTCAAGCAGTAGTAGATGAAGATGATGATGAAAAGCATACTAGATCAGATTATGCTCCAGGCGATGGGCGAAGACTTTGGGATGATGTTTACACTATTACATATCAAAGGGTTGATTTCCAAGAGGAGAGGGATTTTGTGGGAGTATCTGGAACCTCTTCGCTCCGTAAAACTTATAAGAATGCTACAACTGGCAGCTCCATCTCTGAAACATTATGGCAACAAGCATCATTTCTAGATAGAATTTTGCAAGGAGATCTTCCATGTGATCTAGAAAAATCAAATCCAACCTATAATATTATGTTGCTACTACATGTTTTGGAAGGTTTGAATCGTCTAGGACCTCGTTTAATGGTTGAAGGAGCATCAAATGCCTTTGTGGAGGGGAATATTTCTACGTTAGATCAACTGAAAGTGGTGGGTCTAGTTGTTCTACAAGAAGAGTTCTTAAGCAGCAAGTTAACTCCAAAGTTGGCACGCCAAATTCAAGATGCTCTGTCATTGTGTAGTGGTAATCTACCTTCTTGGTGCCACCAACAGACTAAAGCATGCCCCTTCTTATTTCCTTTTGAGACAAGAAGGCAATATTTTCACTCTACTGCCTTTGGATTATCTCGTGCCTTACAACGCTTGCAACAGCAACAGAGTGCTGACAATCCAAATGTTACCAATGAAAGAGAGTCGCATGTTGGCAAATTGCAGTGTCAAAAGGTTCATGTCTCAAGAAGTTGTATATTGGATTCAGCTGCAAAGGTAATGGAAATGTATTCTAATCAAAAGGTAGTCCTAGAGGTGGAATATTTTGGGGAGGTTGGCACAGCTCTAGGTCCAACTTTAGAGTTCTACACACTTCTAAGCCAGGAATTGCAAAAGAGTGCACTTGGCATGTGGAGGACAACTTCTTCTCCTACCGTGTCTACTATAGATAGCGAAGTCGAGAGGTCTGATGGATCAATTGAGTCCTTTTCATCTTTGGATAAAATTAATAAAGAGTGCACAGGTGGAAATGCGGAATTTGTTCAAGCACCTCTTGGCTTATTTCCTCGTCCATGGCCACCTAATACATATTCCTCCATTTCAAGCCAGTTTTCTAAAGTATTAGATAATTTTCATCTTTTGGGACGAGTTATGGAAAAAGCTCTACAAGATGGTCGACTTCTAGATTTACCCCTCTTAACAGCTTTTTATAAACTTATCCTTGGATAGGTAACACTAATTTGACTAGTAGGATTAAGCACAACAATTATGAATTCCTAGTTAAGTGATTTAATTTTGGAACATGCATTTACTGATTAAAACTAAAGTTAATGAATTTCTATCATTCGTAGGAGCTTGATTTATATGATATTCTATCCTTTGATCCCGAGCTTGGAACAATAGTGCTAGAAATGCAAGCCCTTGTTAGAAGCAGTTCTTGGAGGCCATGCTAGGTGATAACAGGAAGATATTATCTAAACTATGTTTTCATGATGCTAGAATTGAGGATCTTTGCCTTGATTTTACACTTCCTGGATATCTTGAATATGCTCTCAAGGTAGGGGAGAGTGACACCACGGTGTGTTATCTAAATTGGAATTTCTCAGTGTTAGGTATAACTCTCGATTGATTATTCTATTCATGGCTAAGCATTCATTTATACATTCATGTGACGGTTTGTTTAACCTTCCGTCCAGCCTTTTCGGCTTCCAACTATTCCTATTTATTTATTTACAATATTATAATCCCTAACGGATTATATTCTAACAATCCCCCTCTTAATCCGAAGGGGTGTTCGTAAGTCCGAGCATGTTTCTGAACCTTTCAAACTTTTCTCGTCCAAGCGCTTTGGTGAAGATGTCTGCAACCGTATCATTTGTGGAAAAATGTCGAAGATGGACTGTCTTGGCCTCTACATGATGTCGAAACAAATGATACTTTGTGTTGATGTGTTTGGTTCGATCATGGAATCTAGGATTCTTAGCCAGCTTGATTGCTGAAGTATTGTCGACCAATAATGGAGTGGAGTTCTCTTGTTTTTCTTGCAAATCTTCAAGTATCTTCCTGAGCCATACTATTTCTTTCGTTGCTTCAGCT
>LPNX010111869.1:76304-93593 GCA_001517045.1 Pseudotsuga menziesii
GATCTAGCTATCTCTCAATGGACTGGTCATTTTTATTAGTTTCAAGAAAAATGACATCTCTGGAAATAACAAATTTCTTGTTTACCTCATCATACAAATGATATGCCTTGGAGTATTCTTCGTACCCCAAGAAAATGCATCTTCTGCTTCGAGCACCAAGCTTGTTTCTTTGCTCCTTCGGAATCAAGGCATAACAGGTGGAACCAAAAAATCTGAGATGCCTGACTGAAGGGAGATGGCCAAACCACATTTCATGTGGATTCTTGTCCTCAAGAGAATTTGAGGGACTTCTATTTCTCAAATATGCTACACATTTTACTGCATCACCCCAAAACATTAGTTTTACATTCTTGAAAAATGTCATAGAGCGAACCATATTCATTATGGTTCTATTCATTCTTTCTGCTACCCCATTTTGTTGAGGATTGTAGGGAACGGTAGTCTGATGTGCAATTCCATGTTGGCGAAGATAAGCTTCAAAAGCATTTGAAGTGTATTCTTTTCCATTATCACTACGAAGTGTACCAATTTTTGATTGTGCTTGTTTCTCAATTAATGCATGAAAGTATTTGAATGTTTGAAATGCTTCTGACTTTGTATTTAAACAGTAAATCCAGCACATTCATGAGTAGTCATCAACAAATGTCATAAAGTACTTATTCCCATTTGCTGAAGGAGTTGGCATTGGGCCACACAAATCAGAATGTACTAGTTCTAATTTCCTACTTGCTCTGAAATTAGACTCATGGAATGGCAGCTTACTATGTTTCCCTAATATACATGCATCACATTTTTCCTTCTCTTTAGGAATGGTGGGCAAGCCAAATACACCATTCTTTTTCAACAAGCAAAGACTGTTATAATTTAGATGACCAAATCTTGCATGCCACAATGAGCTAGATGACATATTACCTTCTCCATGCTGAGAGAGGTAGGCATAGTTCTGAAATCTTGCGGATGAACCCTTGAGCTTCAGTAGCTTTCCATATTCGTATCTAGTCATGATGACTTGGTTGTCAGAGGACTTTCTTATTTCAACGATTCCATCAAACATGTGGATGGAATGGCCTTGCTGTCGAATTTGCACCATGGATAGCAGGCTTCTCTGCAACTCAGGAAGATAGAGAACGTTCTTCAACAAGAAATCAGGGAATCCAGGCATCTTCAGTCGAATGGTGCCCATTCCCTTTGGTTTAATACTTGACTTATCTACAAAGTAAACTATGCCATCTATTGATTCATTAAGTTCTTCAAAACAATATTTTCTGAATGTCATGTGTGATGTTGCACCAGTATCAAGCAGCCAACAATCTTTGTAAGATGAAAGAGAAGTCATTTCATTAAATCCAAGATTACAATGTGCAACAATACAAGAATCGGAAGATTTACTAGCATCTAGGTCATCTTTCTTCTGGTTGTGGTTGTCTTTGATGGAGTCCCATGAAGCCCAACACTAATCTGATGTGTGCCCAGTCTTTCAGCAATGCTTGCACTGCAAATCTGATCTTTTGCTTCTGCCCCCTCTGCCTCTGAATTTTCTTCTTCCTCGTCCTCTCTTGCTGCAATCTCCCTTGGAAAGGTCTTTGGATTGGTCTTTTCCAGCTAGGGCAGCACCAATACTAGATGCCAAAGAGTGCATCTTTACAATCGTTAGTGTAATTTACAATAATAAACTTGATATGACAAAGAGATATAGGAAAATAATAACCTTGCAGGTCTACAGTCTCTGCCAAGGTGAGTACAATGCAATTTTACAGGCTCCTTCAATACAAAATATATCAGTCAATATCAGTCTCAGTATCACAATGCAATATATCAGTCTCAGTATTCAGAGTTTACACAGGCTCTCTTGATTTCGTAGGCAGCTCCACAGGTTTAGCATCATTTCAGGAAGTAGACATCAACATGTATACACCAGCAATCATAGAAAAGTTTCCAGACTCAACGCATATGTACCATTCAGCATCAGTCAGCATATATTAGTCAAACACAATATATCAGGTCATAATATATCCCATGAGAGAGCAGTTTTCCAACCCTAACTGCGTTGCATGTGCCTCATCAACTTCTACAATGGCAATAATATTGTAAAACTGGCATAAACCTTCTCTTTGGTTACAAAATAAGCACAAATCCAACTAAATATTGACTAGCTTCAAGCAAGGAGAGAACAAATGCTCAACCGCACCGCCCTTAACTGCTTTTATAAATCTGCTTGGGTTGGTTTCAGGCAAGTAATAGAGGATAGATAGAGCACACGTGGAGGAAGGCTTCGCCGTAACCCCACTACTGATAGGTATTATGCAGTAGGGGCAACAGGTCGTAGCAGGTCGCAGCTTCACTTAAGATTAGGGTTTACTTCAAAAAAATTAGGGTTCACTTCAATATTCACTCATCATATATATATGATCAACAATATGAGGAACGCATATATATATATGATCAACGCATTTTATCTCTCTAGCGCACAAAATACGATCAACGCATATATATGAAATCAATGCATATTATCTTTCAAGGCCTGCAGCACAAGATTATAATTCGGACTGATATATTATATATATAGCGTGACTGCAAAATATTGAGACTGATATATCAGTATCCAACGCACTTAACGAGGAAGTAGAGGGAGGAACGTTTGGAGTTTCCCAAGAACATTCAACAGCTTCTTGTAAAGATTTCTGATTCAATGTCACACGAGCCCAGTAAGCTCCTGCGAGGGAGATGAGATGGAGATAGAGGTTGCAGGATATTCAATGGAGGTCTGGCAAGCCAACTATCTCCACAATTTTGCAGCTCTCAAGGAATACTACGCAGATCACAACACAAAACTTCACAAAACTTCATAAGCGTGAAAGGATTAGGGTTAGGGTTAGGTATTGTTTTATACCATTAATGCATGCAGGCAGATACTTGAGGAGAAAACGCACACAATGAATGCGCGCAGGGGAAGACTGACTGAGTAGGCTGGCAGCAGGCACACTGACTGAGCAGGCTGGTAGCAGGCACACAGAAAGGCATGCAGGAAGGAGTTATGAAATCCAAGCTCTGATACCACTTGTTAGGTATAACTCCCGATTGATTATTCTATTCATGGCTAAGCATTCATTTATACATTCATGTGACGGTTTGTTTAACCTTCCGTCCAGCCTTTTCGGCTTCCAACTATTCCTATTTATTTATTTACAATATTATAATCCCTAACGGATTATATTCTAATACTCAGGCTCTTGTGATTCTTGTTGATTATTTTTTTTGGGTTTCTCAGGTCAAAACTCAAGTTTGAAATGTTATATTTTTTTTGGTTCAGGTCAGCATTGATAACTTGGAAGAGTATCTTCCACGAGTAGTTGATGCAGTAGTCAAAATAGGGATTATGCCACAAATGGAGGCATTTCATGCTGGATTTAATCAGGTGTTTGTCATTTTGGATTTTATTTAAAATTTTGGATGGTTTGCTGCTAAGTACATCCATTGTGCACTATGCATCATAATGTTGATGAATACCACAGTATATTTCACATAATGTTGATTATGACTAACACCCTCTGCTTCTTTTGTAGGTTTTTTCACTTTGATCGTTGCATATTGTTGCTGGAGACAAACTGGATTATCTTATCTATGGTTGGTGTGAGCTATGGGTGGTATGTTTTATCACTTCATTGTCCAGCATTTCTTCATAATGCTGGGGTGTCTTTTTGTAAATCATTAATTTAGTAGAAAAATCGTTGTTCACCATTCCTTTATAATGCTGGGATTCCTTCTTGTAAATTATCAATCAGTAGAAAAATGCCAACTAAATGTGTGATTCTTTTATAGGATGAGAAACTTGTGGATCACATCAAATTTGACCATGGATAAACAACTAAGAGTCCTCCCATTGTCAATGTAATCAAACTATTTTCTAAATGGCTATTTAATTTCTTTTACCTAGGCCATCATCAGTTCACTCATTGGATGAGCCTGCAGCTTCTTCAAATCATGGGGGAGTTTACTCCTGAACATCAACGTGCATTTTGTCATTTTGTGACTGGTGCTCCAAGACTTCCTCGTGGAGGTCTTGCTGTACCAAATCTGAAGTTGACAATAGTTCGAAAGGTAAGTTATTTCAGAGGAACATTAGTTACAGATCTTTGCTTCTGTTTGTTTGATTGCAGTATTTGACAATAGCGGATGGAGGGGTGACTAGACCTGCTTTTACTGAATATGTTGATGGATATTTTCCCATTGTCATGACATGTGCCGATTATCTTAAGATTCCACCCTATTCTAGTGAGGTTAGTCTCTTGCTACTATGCACCATTTGATTGCTACAAATTAAACATTTTTCAATGTGTTTGATTTCATTGTCTCTTCCTCTCTGCAGGAAGTGATGCGAGCTAGATTACTTTATGCAATAAGTGAAGGATAGGGTTCATCCACTACATAGTAATTGTTACCAGTTTTTCCTATGGACAGCATAAGATATATTAAATAAATTGAAAATGAATAGTGGAAATATAAGTAGCCAATAGCATAAAGTCCAAAGATTAAATGCCTAAAATATATTATCCAGCGCAATCATTTTCTTTAATGTAACTGCTACCATTTTACTACTCTGGCTGCAATGATTTATATTTTTTTCTTTCAAAGTCATCTAGGTATAATTTTATAGTGATATCGGGGTTGCTGAACTTGTAATTTCATGAACTTTCTCTGATAGGGATCCTTAATCAATACACTATGCTGGGGTTTTCAGCAAGGTCTCCATTCTGTAGTTATTTATTCCTATGTATAGAATTGCTGAGATCCAGAGACCATTTGAGGATTGATCTTAACCAAAACATTAGATCCTGAGTATATTTCTAAGTGTTCAACTACATGATTCATTATTACATGTATTGCAGTCAATGAATTCTCTTAAACATGCACACTTGAGTACACACAATGAGTAATAACATGGAATCTATGATACCGAACCTTGGGCCATTTGAATGTACAAGAAAAAATGTTGTGAATGGATTCAACATGATAATGAATATACATAAGTCAGCTTTATGTGAATGCTAGATATTTCTTGTAAATTGATGTGGATGGCTTTCTCATTATAACAATCGTCTTAGCTATTGTTAATGAATGCTGCAGTCTTCTGTTTGTTTTAGAAGTTGTTGTAATTCATTTATTTATATCATGTGCAGGTTAGTGCTATAAATAGTGCTTTGCAAAATCCTATGAGTTTAATTCAAGGCCCTCTCGGGACACAAGAGACTGTCACCTCAGCAGCTATTGTATACCATTTAGCCAAGCACGGTCAAGGCCAGGTAACAAGTGAGATATTTGGTGGATTTTTAACCAATGCTAACTGAATTGTCATTATGTTTTCATATTCAAGGTTTGTGCTTCATTACTGAGGCCTTACCAGTCTTTTGTCTAATTATGCTTCCATTAGTAACTATACTAGGTTCCTTCTCTTTTATGGAAGATATAAACTCGACCATTCTAGATTGCTATTATTACTTGCCATGATCTTGAGCTTTAACCTCTGACCTATTTTTGTCATCAGTTGACATTAATACAATTTCACTTCATTTATTTGATTCAAATCTTGGTATGTACTCCAAGTAATGTTGTTGTTGATCAACTTGCAGAGAAAATTAGTGCCACGGGTTTGAAGGTGTCCCTGATATCTTATATCTAATTATATGAGTGTCTTCTTAAAAATGTTTTAAAATACATGTCTTGAATCTCTCGTTCAAGGCTTTCTACTTTTTGAAGTCTGATCATAGGAAACATGCATAAGAGATTTTTTTGGCTATATTCTAAATGCCAGATTAATATAACACGGAAGTTTCATTGCTTTGACAATAGGTTGTCAGACTATGTGCAAAATCAAGGGAGGTAGTGAGTTCTGTAGTTGAGCATTTAACACTGCGTTATCATGTTGTTTTTTCAGATTCTTACCATTATATTTTCTGGCTATTTTTCTTTGTTATTGTTTTTACCTAATCCCAAGGCATTTACATGCTTTGTTTCTTTGTAAAACAATTATAGGTTAGGCACCTTGACACTTCAGAAAAAAGTGAATTGTACAAACTTCAGCAGTTGAAAGACGAACAAGCTATGGAAAGTCCAATCCATTCATAACTTATGTATTATTTGTAAATTAGGCATGTAATATTTATCCTCTAAAGATTTGCTAGCCAATTGTTGATATTATTTAAGCAAGTGGATGTGTATATGATGCTTTTGTCAAATTGGAACCAATTTCTTGTTTGGTGTCGAAAGCACTCCTGGGGTTGGTTGTTGTATATGCTTTGAATAAATTGAACTGAATGTATTTTCTTGTTAGGTATGTCATTTCTTTTAACGTATGATAATGAAAAGGAAGATAACAGAGGAGCCTTTTGTAATACCTTATTTGGCCAAGAAAATTACTCTCCTTGAGCAAGTTTGAGCTAAATGAAATGTTGTATGTATTTTTTTGGTAATGAATTCTATTAATTACTACAAATGATACATTTTCTAACATCTCATATAGGTGAGCTTTCAAGTGTAGATGAAAATAAATACAAAGCACTCAAGAGGGGGACATAAAGAGAAATAACTCAGAGTGTTGATGTCATCTGTTGTACTTGTGTTGGTGCGGGTGATCCTAGGCTATCTAATTTTAGGTTTCATCAGGTAGTACTAAAGTTTAGAGTTGCAAGTGGGATTACTACATATTAGTATGAGTTTTTTAACTATTTGATCACCTACATGTTGGGTTAATGTTCAGGTCCGTATTGATGAATCAACTGAGGCTACTCAACCAGAGTTCCTAGTTCCTTTAGTTCTTGGAGAAAAGTAGGTAATAACCTAATCTAGCCTCATAGAGTTGCTGTCGAAGATATTATGTAATGAGAAAATGATTTCCATTGTATCTTCTTTTGCAGAACTTATTATTGTACAATAGAAAATACAATATAGGATTGACATGCAAGTTGGTCTTTTTCTTGCTAAATTTAGGTGGTGCTAGTTGGGGATCACTGCCATTTGGGTCCTGTGATTATGTGCTAGAAAGCCACTCATGTTGGTCCTGCACAATCTTTGTTTGAGCGACTTGTACTGTTCACTATCAAGATTTTTAGGTTACAGGTGAGATTTTATTTGTATTTTTGTTTGTTTGAAATAATCACACATTCTTTCCTTTTATGCAAATTTAGGAAGCAGTAAAGTGTACTTGAAATTTGCTAGATTGTGTTTGTTAATAAGAATTTTGAAGCAGCTAGTTGTCTAACCTTAAAGAGACGTGGTAAATCTACTGATGTGATGTCTGTTCTCAAATCTTACCTTCGTCATGGTGATTTTTTTCTTGTCTTTATTACTTTTCCTGTGGTGCACTTTTGGACTGCCCTTGGTTCTGATAATTATTTGTATCAGTCTAGTTATGGATATATCTAAGGCAGGTTCACCAGAGATAAAATTACAAACATGATTGAATGTTTCACACTAATTTTCATATAAAATGTGTCAACTATAATGTTGGGTATGCTTTTATTATTTCATTCAACTCTTTTTGAAATATGTGTTGAATTTATTTTGCTTGCTTATTTTGGTAGCCTTGAGACTTCTATGAAAATATGTTTCATTTTCTAGAATTGGCTGATATGGTAGATTTGTTGCGGCCTTTCACACACCTGAGTCACGTGGCAGAAATATTCAAGCAACTCGATGTGTCCTTGGGGGCAAGTCTCGAGTCAAGGCTGTCACCTTGTTCTTGACTCCTTCGTTTAGGCTAAACTCCTAACGAAGCCAAGGGTGGTAGACCTTATTAAGTTACTAAGGCTAATTACTTAGTGTGATGGTGTTAAACTGAATGAGTTACTTAGGAGTTTTGAAATTAACCAGTGGAAACAAAAGATAACAAGATGCAAGATTTAAAGCATATAAGCACAAAAATGACACTCAATATATATATAATTGAAAGAAATAAATCACCAGTGCCTTAAATGGAGTCAACAGAGAAAATAATGTGCTTGCATGCGCTTGAAATAATGTTTTGCAAATGTCTCTTGGTAGATTTTAAATTAATGTGGAATGTGAATGAATTAAATTAGGCAAAAAGGGGTCTCCAGATATACCCGAGGGGTACTTGGAGTATGTCCAAAAGTGAACTTTCATGGCTACATGCAAGGTGTTTTTCGGATGGAACGGAGTCTCAGAAACTATTTTTCATAACGCAACCATTAGGGTGTGACAAAGATCGGCGCCTCGAGGTCACTTTCCAGTTGTTCCCACTCCTTTAGGTATTTTGCCACTGCTTATAGTTCGTTCAAGGCGTTGGATTTTCGCCTGTTGGTTTGTCAATTTGGGAGGTGAGGACTAATTAATCTAGTCACTCAAGTGCTTTTGATGCAGCATGACTGATTAGACGAACTGCAACCAAGTTTAGAGCATACACACCGGAGTCTTGGCAATTTTAGTAAATTTTAGACAAGGTGTTCTTATTAAAAAGAGAACCCCCCAGGAACCTCTTTCAGTCCAAGTGGAACTCAATCGAGGAATCAAGGAGGGGTTGATTTTATTATGATTACTGAAACAAATGATGATAGAAGATGAAGCATAAACAAATAAGAAAACCACAATTTTATAATTAGACTACGACGAACCTTTCTTCACCTTTTGGTTCAAAAGGAGGCTCGTGGGGTGAGTATTAAAGTTACTTTGAAACCACCAGATATGGAATATGGAAATGATTTTAAATCAAATTATACTACCCTACAAACTAGAACTACACTAGATTGAAAAAATATGAACGAAAAGTAAAAAATGACATGGACGCAAATCCCCCCAAGGGGATGGTGAATAGGCTCGAAAGAGCCTATTCAAAAAGATATTTTGTTTTTATTAGCAGCAATTTAAAATATCAAAAAATTGAAATCGATGCACTTTGGTCCTTTTTATCTAGGATCCAAGGCCTTACAACAAGCTTGTAACAAGCTAAACTTAAATCACAGCGGTGGGGTGAGCTTCTGGGAAGCTCTGGTTCATCCAAGAGTCGAAAAATGGGCAGAGTCTCCTTCTCTTTTTTGTTAAACCTGCTAAAAAATAGAGAGCAATTAAAATCAAATGTGCCCAAACACACTTTAAAAGTGTTTTGGTTCACCATGCTAGTTATCGAAAAAAAACTAAGTAAAAATTGTTAAACGGGGGTAATCTAGTTTTGCAAAAAGGAACCAAGGAAAGCAAGCTTTCCTTGGGATCTTGGCTTGCTGTTTGGGAAGCCAATGAGATATGCACTTTACTTGCAGAATATGAAACTTTAAAGAACAACAAGGGAAACTACCTTATTAGCAAGCTACAAATTTCCTTTATAATGCTTGCAAAAAAGAGGGTAATTTTAACTAGATCTCTTCAAATATAACTTTATATGCAAAAAGAAACTGAGATCTAAACTCAAGGAAGGATATTACTAACTAGATCTATATGTGATTTTCTTAATGAGACATATCTACGCAATAAGACTCTTTAATAGTAACCAATTTGAAGAGAATTTAAGATTTTGAAGGAGGAAAAGGAGAAGAGAAGTGCTTGTTGCTGAAGCAAATCTACAAAAGAAACTTGTTAGTGAAGCACCAAGGGCACAATCTTCGCAATATTTGTTGGAAAAATAGTGGAATCAAACATGAACCACCACTCTTCCAATCATGGCAAACCTGTAAGCAAAACAACAAATCCCGCAAACAAAACCATTAAATCTGAAGATACATATGAGAAGTAGATGATACATCATGCAAATAATCTTATTTAGCATACAAATATTATCTCATTCAAACATATGTAGCAAAATAGGAGTAAGTAAGCTTACTTACAATGATCTGCTCCTATGATTCCAATAATCTTTTAGGTAGACAATAGTTTAATGCAAAAATTCAAAAAATAGCAGTTCACCTCAAAAGCAGCATGATAATGATGATCCAAACATGAAAAGTACTCCACAATTTAGCCTCCAAAGATTCTCTTCATTTCAACAACTGATGATCAATACAATATTACAATAGCAAGCCCTTCAATCCAGCTCTCACTAGCTTGGAAGAGGCATCATGAGCTTTATTTATACAAAAATGGGAGATCCAGCCCAGGGGGGCGCAAATCCCAAGGAGATAGACCACTGTAGCTAAAGGAGAGTCCATCAATTCCTGGTCTTTGTCTAACTGAGCCAAATCTGAGTCTCACTGAGTGCAATTGTTAATCGGAGAGCTGATATAACTGACACCTCAACCTGTTGACTGAAGAATCCACCAAAACTCATTTAGATGAGCCCACATGTGTGGAGGAGAGAGAGAGGGAGCAATTCCCCATAAAGGATGTTGAAGTTCAACTTTGGATCTATCCAGTTCACCTCCTTTAGTTAAGGATTTTTCAGATCTAGTCAATCTAGTTTAGATCTGACTGATTTCAATCAAATCAGCTGAGAATCCATTGATCTAAGATTTTGGATTTGCTCCATTATTCATCAATTTATTAATTAAAATAATCAGTAATTGATTTTTTGGGGCTTTCTGACCTGAGTGATGGAAAATCACTCAAAACTAGGAAATAGTGGGTCTATAGGTTTACTGGGTGCTCTTAGCTTGAAAATGAGCACTTACATGACTGAAATTGATTATTTGGACCACTTTTATTACAAAACCAATTTTTCCAATTAAAATATTAAAAAATAGCCTAAGTTTTTGGAAAAATTAAATTTTAATAAAAAACACTGAAAAAATAAAAAAATTAAAAAAGTTGAAAAAATCTAGGGGGACTTAGACATGTTCATATGACTCGACCATGATGCCTAGCATGTTTATACATTGACACATAGACTCTAATAACCTCAATAGGCCTAAATGCCAAGATGAGCACCCCAACTTTGGAGGTATGGAGTGAAAAACTTAGAAATTATCAGTCGTTTATTCAACAACTAATAATAACTAAGGGAAAAAACACTCTAGGATGATCATATTGACAAATAAAGTCTAAGAGACCGAGTCTTTTACAGACACTATCATTCTAGAACATTTATATGAACATGTGATATAGTACAACAAGGATTCCCAGAAGCAAGACTCAAGGTCTTCTGAAGTCCGAACAAGTTATCCTTGTCCGTTTCACCAGACTCACTTGATCAAAAAACATTAAGTACGACTTAGGTGGTAACAAGCTTATGCTTTGCAACACTCAATTTGAAATATTTCACTTTCATGTATTTTTATATTGTCACTGATATTTTGTTTTCTGAATGGCAAGCTTTGCTTACCTTATTTGACTTTTACTTTGCTTGATTTCATATAATGATATTTTTCTCATATATGCAGACACGTCAAGGGACATTCCATAAATTGGTTGACTTAATTGGTATCACACCCATCACAGAGGTATTCTATTCTCTCTGGTAACATGAATGGATATGACAGATAGGGAAAATTGTACATAGCTCTCAGGAATTAGTTTATCATAAAGTGACTAGTTACTGGTAAGTTGTAATAGTAATAATTATGTAGTTTGTAGATTTCTATGTATCATAAATTTGTTTGAATATCATCATTGTCAAGCAATAACAACTTCTTAAAGGGTGCTAGCTCAATGGTAGAGTGCCTGCGTAATTATAGGTAGGAGATTGGTGGTTTGATTCCTCCGTGCCCTATCATAAATTTGTGACTACAGAAAAAGACTAAATTCGCATATATACGACTATTAGTAGCTAATTTCCTATATCTTAGTCATATCTAGCTTAATCATTAATATGTTATCATCTAGTAGTTTATTTAGTCGTATATTTGGTCATTAATTGTTGCAATCAGTGACTAAATCAATGAAAAAATCCATGACTAAATCAATGACTAAATCATTGACTATCAATTACTAAATCTATGATTAAATCATTGACTATCAATGACTAAATCATTGACTATCAATGACTAAATCAATGACTAATAGTCGTTTATAGCCTGATTTTAGTCATTTTTTTAGTCACTAATTTCTCATTGTGTACTAGTGCTTGGCTCTACCTTTAGCCTCATCTCCCTCTAGATCGTAGATGTAATGCCCTGGTTTTGACCCCGTTTGCATTAAAAGGTACATGATGTATATATTGTAATAAATTGTGGTGTGGAGCTAAAGGCAAAAACCCCACCATCGATTTGGCCGTGTTATGTTTCGGCAATAAGGATAGTTGCTGATGGTATATCGTGCTATCCGGCACATTATAGTTTTGGCATCATGTAAATATGCACATCAATTAAAATAAACCTACATCCAGCTACGATGATGCAACGTTAAATGAAAAGGGCATGATTCCTAAGGTTAAGGGGGGGTTGTCTAACCCGTGGGGGTCATTGGGAGTTGCCATGTGTCGACCACCCACTAAACTTTTGTTGTTTGATTAGCTACGATTAGTTATGGCTAGGGAGTGGTGGGTGGCGGCACTGCCAGTCTTTGCCCCACGTACACTCCACAAGCGAGCTCGCTCTTCCTCACGCAGGGACAGGGGAATGGTCACCACTTTCCCACTCACTCCACTCTTCCATTCATGGTTTTGGTCAGGCTTACCCTCATGCAGAGACATTCGGCTTCCTCTCACACTATTGGGTTCTCCATCGTGAGTCGTTTTGGACCATCTCCCGTAGGCATGGGTCGGCTCTGTTCTCCCTTCTCTCGTCGATTGTTGGTTGTGGATCTGTTTTTCCTCCCACATGGAGTTGTTCTATCTTTCTCTTGTTCATGCAGGGAGCTGTGTCTTCTCCACCATTATCAAACTGTGTAACGTTCTGTTACCCCATCGTTGAATTGGGGCTATGTTTTCTTCCACCATTCTATTGGCTACTTTCTTCTCCCTCACGTACAAATTGGGAATCGGTTCCTTTCCCATTTCTACCTGTGTAGTTATCCAGCGTTTACATTGGGGATTGTGTGCTGTGGGCTCATGGATATTGGTTGGCTGTTGATTTCCACATTCGTTGGCTGAGTTTTCCCCTGTCTGTGCTGGGAGTTTTGCTTCTTTCCCATTTGTGGATGGTGTAAGGTTGCCATTGTTTCATGGTAAGATTAGGGTTGTTGCTTTACCCCGGTTTTCAGGTTGCACTGTATGCAAGTATCTTATTGGGCTGCTGCTGAGTTGTTTTGGCCACACTATGGCCAAGAACAACTCTGAATTGTCTTGTTTGACTTGACCTATGTTCCCTTATCATTTGGGTGGTCACCTTGTCCTCTTTGTTTTCTTCATAGAGCTGTGAATCAATTGTTTTACTGTGGTATGCAGTGGGTAGCCTTCAAACTATTTAGACCAGGATTAGAGGCTGGGTATGCCTGAGAAACCTGGTGTTGGGAGCCACTCAGATAAAGGAATACTGTTGGCTTTCTTCTCCACCACCCTTAAAGAGTATTGGAAAGGGAAGTAAGGGCCTGAGGGACTGCGAAGCAGAGAAAGGACTGATTCCCGGTCTTGGGTGTGTGGATGTCTTAGAAGTGAGGTTAGCTCTGGTGTAGGCATCCTTAGCTCTCCATTGAGGCCACCAGCTTAGCATTTAGCCTTTCCTAGCTCCTTGATGGCCTGATAAACCCCATTGTGGGGGCTTGGTTGATTTGTGTACCTTGGCTATGTGTAAGCCTGCTTTGACCCTTATTCCTTGAGGAATCATGCCTAGCTCGAGGGTGGCAGTGTTGCTGAGATATTGATGAGGACGCTGACGTATGGTTGGTTGGAATGTTATAGCGACGTAACTAGTTGCAGGACAAATTCTGTTTAAGATAAGTATTCTTGACTATTTGTCTCTGCATTTATATTTACTAATTAATGAATATAATGAACATGTGGTATGCTCAAATGAATGTATGTTTGCTTCCGCTATGTATGTGAAGGATTATGCATCTTAGTATGTTTTATGTTTTAAGATTTTTATTTCAGCATTATATGTCATTTCATGTTCATGGGGATATTTTCCCGTATGTTTGGTGATAGTAGCATCCTCTTCGACGGTCAGAGGGTAGGGGACGTTACAGTATGGTATCAGAGCTTTGGTTGCAGCATGGGCCTGAATGGGCCATGAAGATGCACTGATAGAGCTTATGTTACAGCATTTGGGGCTTAGAGGGCCATGAGAAACAGTTAACAGAGGCAGGTTTCCTACTGCGCAGAAGAAACCAAGAAAAATGGGCGAAGACAAGAAAATTCACAAAATTTTCTAAGTTCCAGAATGTCAGCTCATCGGAAAACTTAGTGACAAGTTCTTCTGATGCAACGGAGCACTTAATGGGAAGGCCACTCGATGGCGGAAGGTTTTGTGAAATTTTGTTTAAGTGTTAAAACCGTTGGCCATCGGAACATGTTAGTAATATTCATCGTCGATGAATAGCGGAAGGAATTAGTGGTTCAAGCACCGCCGTTGTAGAAGCCTAGTGCACTAATACTCCTATGGATACAGGTTCCGCTTACTAATGCCGCGATGGTTGTGTTTCAGTCATCGATCAGAAGGGATCAAGGGATTGTAAACCTGGCATTGCGAATAGCTAGAGGACTATGCTTCTGACGGATAGAGCCTCTGACCACTGACACAATAAAGAAAATTCAAAATTTTCTCTAAGGCACGAGATCATCGGCCATCGGCAATGTTAGTGGATTGGGTTGCCGATCAGAAAAGGTTCAATGAAGGTGAACCATAGTTGCAGCTGCTTAGTCAACCATTCCATCGATGCATTAGTCTTCCACTTGCTGATGCCAAGGTGTTAGTGAATTATGGTTCCGATAACTATGGTGGCATTTAGTGCTCAGGAGTGCCGACACTGCGGAAGTATGGGGGTTTAATCTACCAATACCAACCCGTCCGATGAAACAACATATCTGATCACTGATCGGAAATGATTAAAGACACCGCTTGAAAGATTTAATTCCTGTGGAACCTCAATTGTGGATGTCAAAGGGACTAACCGTCCAATGCATAGGGCACCCGTCTATCGACGCAACGGTTAGCTAATGCTATCATCGATTAAATTCGGAATGATAGATGACTAAGGACCCGATATGGCAGACGAAATTAAACAAACAGGTTGTCGATAAGACTCGAGATAATAGACCAATGCAAGCCCGATACGGTAGAAGGAAATAGACAAGCAACTTGCCGATGTAGATCGGAAGCCTAGTCGGTTCACCTGCGGAAACTGTAGAAATATCACTTTCCGCTGTTGCGGATGCTCAAGGGACTGTGGACCCGATGAACAGTCAGTTTTCTCACCGATATAGATCATAATTTTAGTCAATTTGACTGTCGAAATGCCGGAGAGAAGTAAGAAAACAGACCGCAGATGAACTAGGTGTTTTGACCACTGAAGTATCGAAACGATAGCTGGTAAGAGGTCCGATTGGGCCTAAGGAAATTGGGGTTTTCGAGAGAATTTTCTCAGTGATTTTTCAAGCAGTTTTCAATTGTGTTTCAGTAGGCTCTCAGTAGATTTTAGCAGACTGTCAGTAGTCAAAGGGATGAAAAGGAAGAAAACCCTAGGTGACTGAAGTAAGCATTCCCGACCAAAATACAATTGTGTGTTTTGCCATCATTCTAAGAAGTGGTGTGGTTTTCACACCTGAGGTCAGAATGAAGCATGTGGATAAGCGTTGGAAAGCTTATCCAACAGGGAATAAGGGAGAGTTAGCAGAATCTGGGTGTGGAGCAAAAAAGTGATAGCGATTACTTGAAAAGCAATGTGTTGCTGTCAATATGGACAAATCCGGGAATCGCATGCCTAAAGGAATCAAGACCATGCAGTCAATCCAGCTATTGTGTGGAAGAGTAGTTCCATGCAAAGATGATGGACTTAAAAAGGGAAATTTCCTTAAACCCTGCCTTGCTAATTATGATTACAAGTTTCATACATGAAATATATGAGGATATTCCTAGCATGCATAAGATATTACATGTTGGTAATACATTTATAATGAGCCACTAATGATAATTATTGCATTGGTGTTGGAATTAGTGGAAAACCAATGACAACCTGGACATGGCTAAATATGTTGTTGATGCTAATGAATGTGACTAGAAACCATAGGGAGAAAGGGATAAGGTAACAAGTCTAGAATCAAAAGCTGTTGAGCAAATTCTGCAAACTCCTGCAAAGGACCAACCAAATGGGTAATGTCAAGGGTGTAAGTATGACCCATGAAGGTAAGAGTTTAATTATGACAATTGCATGGAGTGGTAAAAGCAAGAGGTCTCATACCATGTGGGTATTTGAATTTTATACTGCATTCATAGAGAAATGTGTCATGCCTGCATTATGTTGTTATGTGCTTAGTAGCCAAAGGAAAGTAAGCACTGATGATTTTGATTATAGTCATGCATCCTATATGAAGTAGTCATGGTTAGGCCATGCATGGTATGTGTGAATGCATAGTATTCCTGATACAATGCAAGGTAGCATTGAGTGGATATGCATTAAAAGATTTTGTAAATCTGGCAGTTATGCATTGAATGGATGCATATGAAGGGCATGAGTAACTAATTACATGAGTATGGGTGTAAATTGTTGTGATGCATTGCATGAATGCATTGAGATAGTGCATGTGATATTATGAACAACCAATGGTTGAAATGATGAATTGAGGAAAATTCTGGAACCATTTCAAGAGCTGTTATGAAAGCAGGATAATAAGTGCATAAAGAGGATAGCCATGATCAATTGGCAATCGAAAATGCTCTATGGACAAGCTAGGTGGTACAATGATATGCTTGTGAAGTAAGGATTATCTAAACAATTCATTTAAAATTGCATAAATGATGTGACTATACCTTGCAAATGTTAGTATGATAATTATTGCGTGAAGTAAATGAGTTTTGGTAATATTGATGTGATTAACAACTGGAAGCATTTGAATTTTATAAATTCTGAAAATGCTTCAGTGATTGTTGCAGCAATGAAAATTTATATGCATCAAGACTTACTAAGTGTTTGGCTGACTGAGGTTCAGGTTTTAGGTGGATTGTTGGGGCATGGCAAAGTGGGTAAGACCATGACAAAGGCCAAAATATACCATGTGAAAGAGCCAAACCTCGTGAGAAGAGTCTCATGGCTGTGAAACTAGTTTGTATGCGTAATGAGTTGTAAATTTGAATTTGTGAATTTCGAATTTAAGAAATTGCTGACAACTACTAATCACTATTGTATTGCATAAGATTGTGTCAGGAGGACGCATTCTAAGTGGGTATTCATGTTATGCTAGTAAGCATAAAATTATAATGGGCATAGTGGTGCTGCTTACAAGAGACCCACAAATGAGGATCACCTCATTGCCAAGCA
>LPNX010111869.1:94925-118855 GCA_001517045.1 Pseudotsuga menziesii
TATGTATCGCTGGAAGCGAGGACTATGAGAGCATCCTAGGGGTGCATGTGGACATGTGACTGTCCTAAAAAGCTCAGAATGAGTAGAAATGAAAAAGGTTCTAGTGAGACTGTGAAGTTCCTAGCAGCTAAGACAAACCATGTGGGGAGCTCCCAGGTTGAGAGGTCTGAAATAGACCAGAGACACTAAGTGTCCTGGCCAAGAGGGATTGCTCCAACATTCACGGTGAAGTGAAAGAGGCCGAGAGCATGAAAATCCACAGTGGTGGTGTGGGTTCCAGGATGGAACAGGACAAAGAGGGGAAACAATATTGTTGCTCTCTCTTTCCTCTTTGATTATATATGCATTGTGAAAACAAAAGATTGTTGAATGCATGTATGCCTGAAAATGGAATGTGTGTATTTGATTAAAGTAAATTATGAATGCTGTAATGGTTAATTTCCTGCCCAAGAATGGACATGGATGAGCTCATGTGCCTGTTGGGAAGGCATGAAAAATATGAAAGTCTCCTTGATGAGGCTTGGACTGTCATTCCAATTGGGCAATTAACTGACTGATTTTAATGCCTATATTATGCTTGGTCTAATAGAATTTCAATGATGCATTTCACAGGTGAGAAAGGTGAAATCTAGTGGTGCACATTGATCATGGCAGCAGACCAAAATTCGCTAGACTTTGCTGGAAGTCTCCTTCAAATGATTTCCAAAACCCTAGATAATCTTGGGGAGATGCTCAAGATACAGAAAGGAAAAATGAGGTGAACCACCATATTTTGCAAGACTCTATTTTTTTGCAAAAGGAGGTGAAAAGACTTCTGGGAGAAATGGGCAAGGGAAAGGAAAATGGATAAATGATGGGACATTCCTCCAAGCGATTTGTTAAGAAACATCCCAGGCATGAAGACTCAAAGGAAACTGAGCAGGTAAAGATGAAGCAGCCAACAAAATGTTGGAAATGCAGAGGACATCATTTACGCCGGGACTGCCCAATAAGGGAACATAAAGAGGGAGCAGCCACAAAGTTCCTAGACTTCATGATAAGACAAGAGCTAAGAACCAGCAAGAGAAGTTCGTGGAAGTCGAGGGGCTTGGTCCTGAACGTTCAAAGTAAATAATTGAATGTGGGACATATCTGTAAAATTTTGAAATTTTGATGTGCAAATTGTATATGTATTCCTATTGGAACACTAAGGACGGTGTTATTCCAAGGGGTAGGGGATTGTAATGCCCCAGTTTTGACCCCGTTTGCATTAAAAGGTACATCATGTATATATTGTAATAAATCATGGTGTGGAGCTAAAGGAAAAAGCCCCACCATCGATTCGGCTGTGTTATGTTTCAGAACTAGGAATTGTTGCCGATGGTATATCATGCTATCCGCCACATTATAGTTTTGGCATCATGTAAATATGCACATCAATTAAAATAAACCTACAGCCAACTATGACGAAGCAACGTTAAATGAAAAGGCCATGATTCCTAAGGTTAAGGGGGGGTTGTCTAACTTGTGGGGGTCATTGGGAGTTTCCATGTGTTGACCACCCGCTAAAATTCTGTTGTTTGATTAGTTGGGAGCAATTATGGCTAGGGAGTGGTGGGTGGTAGGACTGCCAGTATTTGACCCACATACACTCCACCAGCGAACTCGCTCTTCCTCATGCGGGGACAGGGGAACGGTCACCACTTTCCCACTCACTTCACTCTTCCATTCGCAGTTTTGGTCGAGCTTACCCTCACACAGAGACATTCTGCTCCCTCTCGCACCATTGGGTTCTCCATCATGAGTCTATTTGGACCATGTCCCGCAGGCAGGGTTTGACTCTATTCTCCCTTCTCTAGCCAATTGTTGGTTGTGGATTTGTTTTTCCTCCCACAGGGAGTTGTTCTATCTTTCTCTTGTTCACGCAGGGAGTTGTGTCTTCTCCACCATTGTCAGACTATGTAACATTCTGTTACCCCATTGTTGAATTGGGGCTGTATTTTCTTCCACCGTTCTATTGGCTGCATTCTTCTCCCTCACGTACAGATTGGGAATTGGTTCCTTTCCCATTTCTACCTGTGTAAGTTCTCCAGTGTTTACATTGGGGATTGTGTGTTGTGGGCTCATGGATGTTAGCTGGTTATTGATTTCCACATTCGTTGGTTGATTTTTCCCCTGTCTATGTTGGGATTTTTGCTTCTTTCCCATTTGCGGACGGTGTAAGGTTGCCATCGTTTCATGGTAAGACTGGGGCTGCTGATTTACCCTGGTTTTCGGGTTGCTATGTATGCAAGTATCTTGTTGGGTTGATGCTGAGTTGTTTTGGCCATGCTAGGGCCAATAACAACTCTAAATCGTCTTATTTGACCTGAGCTATGTTCCCTTATCGTTTGGGTGGTCACCATGTCGTCTTTGTTTTCTTCACAGAGCTGTGAATCGATTGTTTTATTGCGGTATGCAGTGGGTGGTCTTCGGACAGTTTAGAGCAGGATTAGAGGTTAGGTATGCTTGAGAAACCTATTGTTGGGAGCCACTCAGACAGAGGAAGACTGCTGGCTTTCTTCTCCACCACCCTTGAAGAGTATTGGAAAGGGCAGTCAGGGCCTAAGGCCCAAAATGTGAAGCAGAGAAAGGACTGATTCCTGATGTTGGGTGTGTCGATGTCTTAGAAGTTAGTTTAGATCTAGTGTAGGCATCCTTAGCTCTCCATTGAGGCCACCAGCATAGCATTTATCCTTTCCTAGCTCCTTGATGGCCTGATAAACCCCACTATGGGGGCTTGGCTGATTTGTGTACCTTGGCTATGTGTAAGCCTGCTTTGACCCTTATTCCTTGAGGAATCATGCCCAGCTCAAGGGTGGCAGTGTTGCTGAGAGATTGATGAGAAAGTTGGCCTATGGTTGGGTGGAACATTGTAGTGATGTAGCTGGTTGCGGGACAAATTTTGTTTAAGATAAGTATTCTTGACTATTTGTCTCTGCATTTATATTTACTGATTACTGAATATATTGAGCATGTGGTATGATCGAATGAATGTATGTTTTCTTCCGCTATGTATGTGAAGGACTATGCATCTTAGTATGCTTTACATTTTAAGCTTCTTATTTCAGCATTATATGCCTGTTCATGTTCATGGGGCTATTTTCCCGTATCTTTGGTGATAGTAGCATCATCTTCACCGATTAAAGGGTCGGGGACGTTACACTAGAACTTCCTTACTGAAATAATGATCCAAGTCAATTTCTTCAAGGATCATGGAGGTCCTATAATTCCATACTCGGAAGTTGTCAGTTTCACCAAGATTTTCATCAAGCTGGTGTGATTAGTCATTTTTAAATGAGAACCTCAAATGTAAATAGCAAAAATTTAGATCTTACCGATTTGAGGTGTCTGTCTTGGTTCTGGAGCTGGCTGATCTAGGGTTTGTTAGAGAAACCCTATTTCTCAAAACATGGAATTTCAAACTTCTGATTGGATAAAAATATGGCCCTCTTCAATTTCAGCTGTCCAATGTACTCTTTTACTAAAAACAATGGAGGGAAGCTCCTGGAATAGGAAGCCCTAGTTTTCCAATTTCTTCTATAGAAATGACTGATATTGCTTCTAATATATCTCCAAATATTTGTATCCTTAAGGTATGAAAATTATTACTGTGATATTCTTATAAGTATTCTTTCCAACCCCATAGTTTAGAGCAGAAATGAATTCTCCAAGTTGGACTTATTATGAGTTTCCCAAGGTGATTGTTTGAGGGACTGTTCAACATAGTAAACTTGTATAGACTTCCACATGTCACTGTTTAATATTCTAGGTCTAAAAAAATTACCAAGGAAACTAAAGTTCATTCCCTACCTGAAATATCTTGTGAAATTTTGTTTGGACCTTCCTATCCCGAGATATAGGAAATCTCCCTAGGTCACCTGTTTATGACTATATTCTGGAGGAGGATGGAACCCTAATTTGGAGGAACCATATCTCTTGAATTAGAGAAAATATGAGGCTGAAATGTTTACACATTGTACAACATGGATTTTTCTTTGTCCTGTAAACATTTCGGCTTCTGATACTTCTCCAATATCATGTTATAGGGAAAGTTATAGGATTACTAAATTCAGTCTTCTAGGGTTTTTTGGCATGAAAGCCTAATTTTCATTAGCTGCCATTGCAACTGTATTTCAGTTGTACAGTGATCCGATCCATAAATTGATACCCCAATAAATGCACCCTAGTGAGGTGCATTAGCCTAGACCTCCTTGATTGATGATCCACGGACAAAACACCTTCAACTAGGAAGCCCTAGTTCCTGCATATGCACAATGCCTTCTTCTTAGGTTAGCTTTGATACCATGTTATATTTTTATCATTTATTCAATATGATCGAGGATCTTATCTGAGAGAATAACATGCAAAACAATAATCAAAAGAGACAAGAGACACAAAGAATTTTCCTCTCGGAAACCATAAAGGAGTAAACTCCGCAACTTCCTGAGAGATAGAATGAGAACCAAAAGCAAAAGTAAAACCCAAAGATACAAACATGATCTTCGACATCTGTTCTCTCTCTCACTTGCGAAAAATACTCCTCTCTCCCTCATGTGCTACTGTTGAGTGAGTGTTTGTTTTGAATAGAGAGTCTCGCTCTCTATTTATACTTGTTTTCCACTTGACATTTACTCTACAGGGCCAAATTCACTAGGAGAGTCTAATAACCCTAATATGAATCAACTGTGGGGTCTATTTCCCCAACGTACAATGGAGGGTTAAACTCAATGAATTTACATGACTTTATTATATTGATGACTCTCCTGATCGGAGAAACAAACATCTCCTTCGGGGTACAATAAAATACAATAAGAAATATACAAGTGAATACATTCTGAAGTTACAAATACATCAACAATAATATGAGTCATGATGACTGGGTTCACAAGATGCTTGCAGTATTATGGGATTGCCGCACGGCATGTAAGAAACTTACCGAATAGACTCAATTTCAATTAGTTAATGTGAAAGAGGTTGAAATTCCTATAGAATATATTCTACCCAATCTAAGAATAGTTGCAATTACTAAGATGACAGATGTCGGTGCGATCAAAGAAAGATTATCTCAGTTAATGCAATTGGAATAATATCGCTTAATTGCAAGATATCACCAACGAGTTGAGAAAGAGTGATATAAGGCTTCGCATGGTCGACATATTAAGTTTAAGCAATTATAGCCAGGCGATTTTGTTCCTCTTTACGACGGTAAGTGTTTAGAACATACTGGTAATCTTTGAACACATTTGTTAGGGCCATATGTTGTCAATTATACTACAGATGGGGGTGTAGTCCAGTTGCAGAAGTTAGATGCCACACCCCTCAACGAGTTGTTAAATGGAAATCAACTAAAACCTTATCGAGATACCCGTACTTCTCTCGACTGAATTATTATCGATTGAATTTGTAATATATATATATATAGTTGTTGAGATCCTATATATAAGTCTTGAAATTATCTATGAAACTTTGGTATAGTGGATGTCACATTCCAAGCTAAATTTATGTCACAATAAAATTTGGTGTTGTGCTTTTCTATTAATTCCATAATTAATGCGTAGTAAGTGACTTATTTTATAGAAATCGAAGTGGTGGATTAATGGCATCTTGTCATAAATGATCGAAAATATTTCAGAGTGTGAAGGGATTAACCACCACCTTTTCTAATTTATTGAAGATCAAGTCAGAATAACTACCCATGTAATTGGACCGATTTACCGCATGTGTAGACCTATTTTTCCTCCAAACTAGAGTTAGTTTCCTTATTGTGCTGAAATGTGAAGTGTATTGCACAAAATATCCGTCTGTAACTACTCTAAGTCTAAGATTTCTACCATGGATACTCCTGTGTCAAGTTCCATCACCATTAGAGGATCAACTATAGATGTTCCATCGACCATATCTATGAGGAACTAGAGGTTGTCTCACGACCAACCACTATGAACCTTCCAAGAAAGAAATGAACAATCGGTCTGGTAGTTCCCCTTGAGCAGAGATTCAAATCCATGAATGACGTTGAGGCTTCGGGCCCTGGTTTAACAACTATACTATTAGGCTATATTTAATCATGGAGGGATGATGCTCCCCATGTGCTCATTCATAAGAATTCCAAATATCCACTCTTAAAGGCAACTATCTCGCGAGGAGTTCATGTCACAAAGGATATCATGGCTAATTTGAAGAAGTTGAATTTTACTAACCATGACTTGAGAAAGTTCCCTAAAATTCACATGTTGAAGTATATGACTTCAGTGTAGGCTGGAGGAAAGTTGTCCTATTCAGTTGGTACCAATGGAATGGGATTGGGGGTTGGAGAAGTCATGAATTTTGTCGTTATTGTAAATGCCCCATTTCGATTGAATGTTGAGGTTAACAGATACATGAAGAAACTATTGATTTGTTTTCATGGGGGATTCATGTGACTGGATACCCAAATTTTTGTTGATGTTGAATTTATCACGTCTATCAGAGGGTCTCCCAAGGAAAGAGTTGATCCAACACCATTCTTTTCTTGCAAGGAACATGATAAAAATCCTTGTTTCTTGCATGAAAGAAAAGTATAACCTTATGCGGGATAAACATGGATTTCCTATTGCTTCTATTAATGACCAAGGTGTTAGATTCCTAGGTAAGATGTTTTCCAGTAAATTACTAAGGAATATGTGACTTAACCAGCGCACTATTGGTACTATCATTGTAGCATAGCAATGTGATACCAAGGTTCAAATGAGTTGGGAAATGTTCTTGCTAAACGAATTATTGGATAACGCTACAGGAGTGAGGTACCCCCTTTACCTATTTGTGGTTTCTTGTATTTAATTCCTTTGTCACATGGGATGAAACACCCAATTGTCAGAGGATGGAAATGAATGTCCTATGTCATGGTGCATGATATCAAAATATGTGGTTCAAAAAAAATTGACGACGACAACAGGAGAATCATATTGATTTTTATATACATGTTGATGCACTACAACATCACATTGTAAGCTAGTCAAGGATTGTCGTAGTGACTGTCCAACGATATAGAAATATTATTATGTTTACTGCAGGGGCTCATCAATTTATATCTTAATCCAAGGCAAGATCCTCAACACTAGTGGCTAACCACTACTTTTTAGTTGTCAAAGGAAGAAATTGATTTCATAGTTCAGGAGGGGGCCAGAGGATTGGAAGCAACTTATCACAGTTGATATATTTTTTGTTGAAACATAATCACAACCAGAGGGCACACCGGGCATCCAACCAGGGTTCCCACAAGAAGAAGATAACCAACATAACTCACACCATGACTGTGATGAAGAGTCGAGCAAAACCCTGACAGATCCGAATGTGGGGGTGAAGAGGAATGTTGTTGAAGTAATGAAAAAGGGTCGAAAGAAGTAGAACTTTGTTAAGGAGTCCAATATTTTCAAGATCACTGATGATGACTATAATTTACTAGTGGATAGAATGGATGAGGTAGTTGATGAAATGTACTAGAATATTGACAACCAACATACATACCTTTTTGAGGGAGTCACATAATTACTTCATACTCTTTGTAGTGTTGTGAAGGAAGTTAGAGTCGCGGTCAGTTAGCTCCCATCACAGTCGCAGGAACCTAGTCCCTTTGATGATCATTTAGCTCAAGTGCACATGTCCCAACACCATTGTAAGTTTTAGGTGCTGCTTAAAGCACTTGACTTGGGGTACAATAGAAATCAATAACATGATCAAGGATATTTCCATGCCGTGGTAGACCTGTTTGTATTACCCATGTTTCTATTGCATAAAATTTAGCAAGATGCAGTGGAAGAAATCAAGGAAAGGGAGCACACAGTATATTATCATCTCAAACAGCTGAAGATCATCGTGTATTCATTATAGAGTCGTGTATTCCTGAGGCTTTTCTCTTTAAGTTAAGGGAAGTTGCTACCGACTTTCAATAAAAGATTGTGGAATTGGAATCTAAGCTTATTCCTTGTACATGTCAAGTGTTGGAAGAGAGACGAAGGATAGCTAAAGAATATATACAATAGATTCAAGAAGCTAATTCACTTTGTGCTAAAGAATATGTGTAGGTTTCCCATGCATGGTTGGACTTGATGGATGACGTTGAGCTGCAAGAAATAAAAGAGAAAATCCATGCAGTAGATTCAAGTTTGATTGGTTTAAGAAACTCTTTGAAATATTATCACAAGTCAAGAACATGGGTAAGGTTGTCAAGCTCAAAGTATTGCATCAACAGGTCGCTAAACTTCGTACACAACATCAATGAAGAGTCGACTGTGTCGCGAAGTTCTAGGCTAAATTGGAGAATATCACAATGACCATTCACTTAGTACATGTTCAAGTTTGACAATCTATAGATACAAATGTTGTGGAAATCTTAGAACATATCAATTTTGAAATTTTGGAGCAAATTGCTAAAGCAAAGGAGGATGTTTAGCTATAGACCGAGGATGTGATGAAAATATTTCAAGATTTTCAAGCTAAAATGAACACAATAGAAGTTTCCATTTGAAGTGTCTTGGTACAGGACACATGTGAGTGTTGGGGGCTTGTTCGCCCTAGGTAAATTGGCTAAGTTTTGGGAGCTTGGTTGAGGTGTGAACAGGGCTGCGATGGAGCATGTTTGAAAATGGTCAGTTCCAAAATTTTGGGAAATTTTTGGGGAAACATTTAAATGTATTTGGTGAGTTAGATAGAATGGTTGTCCACTTATGAGTAGTGGAAGCAACATTTAATATCGACCATTAGAGCCTATAAAAAATTAAGGGGTTGATCTTAAGGAGGCTGGGAAGAAAAGATAGAACTAGTCGAAGTAAAGTTTTGGTAAGTTTTGAGAAGATAAATAAGAGTCATGAATGTAATGTACTATTGATTTGCAAGCTGTGTGCACAGATGTAATGTAATGGGGGCTATAGAGAGATGCCTACAAGTTGTGTGTGTAGACCAAAGCATTTATGACATGACTCTTTCCAAATGAAGAGCAATTTTGTTTTTTTCCCCTATATGAGTTCCCATGTTAAATTTCTCGTGTCGAATAGTGGATGCTAACTTTGTGTGATGTGTTGTGCTTTGTTGCAACTGATGATAGTATGTTAGTTTCAACATAAGTAAATGAAATTACAATGCTTTAGCTCGTTAATGAACATGACTAAGATTTTAATGGGTTGCATTATTTCGTTATCCTAGTTATATATTGATGATTTATTTGTTGGTAATATTGGTTGTCTATCGATTATTAGCATGAAAAGATCCCCTTTACCACTACGGAAACCTAGTTCCTACAGTCCTAATATGTCTCTCGGGTGATACTTCACTTGCATCGTAAGTCTTCCTGACTGGGTTAAGCCTTGTTGAGTGGTACTTTGGTTTTTTGTTGGTTGGGTTGGAATATTTAACCTGGGTTAGTCGAAGTGAGCCAACAGGTGGAAAAGAGGCATGATCCTAATGTGGTCATATCTGAAATGATGATCGACAAGTCCTTAAAATTGGGTAATTTGGAACATTCCTTGAATATATTTATAAAATAATGGAATTTGGATTTATGTGATAGGTTGGTGTTTATAATAAATGGTTCGAGATTTTATGGAAAGAAGGAATATTAGATGAAGGCACGGGGGATTCACTTTGTTGACCAATATCTTATCATGTTCATTCATAAAGGGGGGTTTTAAATTGTGAAAAATAATGTCAATATATTGTAGGTATTGCGGGGGTAAGGAGTGGGGCATGGGGAATTTATAGGTACTGGGGGCTATAAAAAGTGTTATCTAGTAAAAATAGAGGATAATTTGTAAAAAAAGGGTATTTTTAATTTAAACGATGTATTGGGAGGGGGATCAACAAAAGGATTTTGGTAGGTATTTATCAATATTTAGCGAATTTAGGGGTATTCTCTAATATCCCATGAACGAAGGTTTTATGGCATAGTTTCAATGGGTGAAGACCTCATGGACGAAGCTTATAATCTCTTTTAGGGAAGGTTTGTATTGCGACCATAAGGTTGGTGTTGCAACATACATTGCACTATTAGAGGGTTTTGGTGATGAAGGGAGATTTTAGGAGGTGAAAAATAAAAACATTCATAAGAGGTTTTGGGAAAGGGAAATTTGATTGAGAAGTTTGATGCATAATTTGGTGGGAAAGGACAAGAACTAAATGTGGAAATTGAACAAACTCCAATGATGGAATCTTTTGAGGCCAAGGTAGAAGTCACAGTGTAGAGTTTCTCTACACATTTTGATATGTGCTTTGGTTGACAACCCAATGTTTCCACTGGTGATTATAACCGAAAAATGGAAGTTAGGCCATGTTTAGGGATTACTCATTCTTGTTGCAGTTTATTTTTTTAACTTTTATATATGTTAGAGGTGATTATGATTCAAACCAACAATGCAACTCACCTTCTAGATCACTAGCCACAAAACCCACAACAAGCCTTTTAACACTTATTTTTAAAATTGATTTAAAAATATGATACATGACATGGATTAATAGAAAATGATACAATATTCCTTTACCATAACTAACTATTTAAATTCGTTATCTAGCATATGCACCCACACATTTTATGTTATTAATTAGTTTGTTCTCTTAAATAGTGTTTATAACACTAAGTGTGGACAAACAACTCTTCTTCTCAATACATTTTTTTATAAGGATCCTTTTTTATTCACATAATTAAAGAATCTCATGCTCCAAGGAGAGTGAAATATATAGTGGTGAAATCCGCAAAACCTTTCGTTCAAGGAATAAGACATTATTAATAGTTGTATTTTCTTTACAACTCCTTGACATACTTTAACCTTGATCCATAATAATTTAATCTAATCTAATATAAATATTCACATGGTTGTAGCTTGTTTCCACATCAAATCCAAACTCTCCTTGAATACTTTCCTTTTGTAGGATGTATACCTTGCTTTGAACTAAGCGTGAGAGGTCGATTGCGACAATCTTCTTGTTGATCCATTGTTGTAGTTATCAATTCAGAGAAGAGAAAGGGAGCATGGAGCAATGGGGAAATGGATGTGGGTGTTATGCGAGGATAAATAATGTCTTTACTAGTTATATGGTAATATGTTGAATAAGATTCTGAATGAGGTACATCAATTGTTTTTTTTTATTTCATGTTTTTTGAATTTGAGGATGCTATAATTTTTTTTACAATGGATTGAAGGAGTTTTTCACCCGTGAGAAAGGTTTAATTTTAATGAGGGATTTACCTGGAGACATGGGGCACCTTGAGGTAGTGGTTAAACCTGTAGTTCCACCCAGAGATTGTATTAAATGATCTTGTGACTCGTGAACACATAAGTGGATCAAAGCCTCCCCGCATGTCCTCCTAACATTTAAAGAGCACCTGAGTGGGCCTAATTGTTAAGAGCATGTGTTATCTCCAAGGATGTCATAGGTTCAAAACCCGTGGGGGGTAGGGATGCTTATTATCCCGTTGTGACGAGGCTAGAAAGGTAGGCGACCCCTGGATAGGTGGCCCACCTCGAATTATCCAAAGTAGGCTCCGAGACATCTTAGCCCCTGCCGAGTCACAAGTTCTTGATATATCTAACTTGCGAGCTGTTGGATATATCCTTGAAAAGTTACTAATTCCCTTGATTAATTTTTTTTATTTTATTAATTAACAATTTTTTTTAAGGTATTAGTTCTTTTTAACATACACATGCATTTGCTTTTTAATTACATTTTTAATCTCTCTAAAGCTATATTGAAATATGAATTTTATTTAACACATTTGAAAATTTAAAATATAGGTCTACCAAGGTCATAGAATGGTATGCGTACTATTATGCATGCATTCATCAATCAAGAAATTTCTTATCATATCTAGTCAATGTGTTTTATATGTTTGCATTGTTCCTTTCTTGATTTTAATTTTGCCTACTTGCAATTATTTTGTAGCTGAAGAGACAAAGATACTTCTAGTGAGGTTTACCCTCTTCTTACCTTTTTATATTTCTCAAAAGTCAAAGAAATTCTTCTTTGTTGTTTATTTTACTAGATTCATTGTTCTTGAAATGCTTTTATTCAACAAATTCTTTGTCAAAAAAGAATAATAATTACCCAAAAAAATTAAGTGGATCAATAATTTTTCACCCTATACATTTCATAGTGTTATACAATGCTCGATGAAATCTAAAAGTAAAACATTTAAACCTCCTAGCTTTATAATGACATACTTCTTGTACCTTGTGAGGAAAATGCTAGTTTAAAATCTCACAATGTCAAGATGGTGTAGGTAGCAGATGGAAAAGTTTACAAACGTCTTAAAAACAAAATAAAAACTTTTAAATCTTTTTTTAAGAAACAATCATTTGCAAACAAATATTAAAAACAAGTCCCTATAAAACTCTCATTTAGAAATATTTTTTACAAATAAAACAAACGTGTGACTATACGTGTAACACCTCATTTTGATCCCATGATGCAATTATGTATTTTTTTACTTTTTTACGTATTTTCGACCAGAATTAGATGGTCCAAAAGATCATGAATATTGTAAATGATGTACAACATAGTTAATATAAAAGTCCGCAAGTGAAGGAGCACAAAGAAGAGTTGGCAGTCTATGATTCCACAAGTAGGGGAAGTGAGAGGGGGGCTAAGGGGTGTTGATCCTAGTTAACATTAGAATATGCCCCTAGCCATCATTATCCTATTTAACCATAAATGTTTTAAACCATGCTTATGAGGGCCACTTTAACCAATCATGGATAAAAATCTTAATGTGGTATTAAGAGGGGGAAAGTGGTCTCTTTTGTAGAATCCACATGTCAATACAAAATCATGCATACATAATGTTAGAAACTAATTCATTCCGCATTCATTAACCATATCATTTACTCCATGAAGCTATCTCATTTTTAGCTAGTATATTGGAGATGAACTTGTGTTTCATACTTTCTCATGCTAATTACCCTCGGAAGCTAGTGCTAATGGGATCAATACCCATGTGAGAGAAACTTGGTCTAGAACTAAGTTCCCTAGAGTCTCAATGTGGAGACTCCCTAGCCAATCTATGCTAGAGCATTGGAAGGGAATAATGGCATCTTGAGGGACTGCATGCAAAGAAGGTGTTGTGAAATTTTTATCCTTAAACCCTTGATTATCAATTCCTTATTAATGTATCAATTTTATACTTAACAAAATTCCTTTATTACAAACTGAATAATAATAGACTAATAAAAACACTGTAAAGATAAACACACAAAGGAAAAATAAATAATGAAACCACACAAGATATAGAAGGATTTACCCTAGAAACCACAATACTTTGGGGAAAACCAACACATGTTTGTATTCACGTATTAATGCAATATTTGTTTATAACAACACTACAATAGTCCTCTAGATCCTCTAGATCTAGACCAAAAACTCCTTAGAAAGACCTATAGCCATAGCCTATGGATTTTTAAGACCAAACCACACTGAATATGCCCCAAATTATTTCTAAAAATTGGATAGACAAACCCTAGATACACCATAGATCCAATATACAACAAAGAAGCAACTCTTCTCTGGAAAAGTTGTGATCTCAAACTAAGATCTAGACTTTTCACTACAAGAGGCAATTTTTCTGTCGCAAATGTGATTATGACCACTACAAAAGATCTCCTCTACTCATGTGAGTGTGATACTGAACTCATACTCTTATGATGTTTTTAGGATCTCACACTCATGAAAATACCACAAGAAATACCATGGGCCACATAATACCATGGACCAACTAAAACCATTTACATGAGGTGTTATAAATCCACCTTTACAATAAATGTCTAGAAATCATCTCGACTCGTTTTGTGTTGCTAGACACCCCCAACATAGAAGTGCCTACTGATCCACCTAAAACTCGTACTCTCTTTTAGTGAGGGAGGTACTTTAGCCCAAGGCACCTCCTCCATGATCCATAGTCTATGTTGTTGTGATTGCTCCTTCTGTGTTGGAACACCCTTTTCCCTCTACACTAGAAAATCGTGCTAGAACATTATGTTGCTCTTTCACTATTGAATCTTGTTCATACACCCGTTTCAACTCCCTCCAAGTGGGTCTACTAAGATGAGTCTCTTTCTCTCTCAGTGACATTGGATGCCACTCTAAAATCCCTCCGAGTCCCACTCAATCCCTCCAATCTTCCTCTATAGCTCTGCTTCAAACTCCCTCTAAATATGCTCAATGGTTGGACAACCATCCTATGTAGAGTTCCATCCCTGATGTCAATCAAGACTACAACCTAGATATCTTCTCTAACAACACGAATACGCATTGTCCCTCCTTAAGAGTAGACTGCGTAACCCCTTTCCTCTAGGGATGAAACTAAGAGCACACTAACTCTCAAATCTATCCCATTATCAAGTTAAATATATGCTAATGATTTGGCATTTAACTATCAACTGGGGTAATTGTAAACTTAGATACCTATAAACATAGTTTATGCAGGACCAGACCCTAATCTAGACTAAACTGATGATTAAGTCAAACCAAAATCTAAGTGCCAGAAATAGAAACACGCTACAAAGTTCAAACAATAAACTACACGAAGTAAAGCTAAGCTAATCTAATGCTACAAAAATCACAAAAAACAAATCAAGTAAAATTCAGGCACTTAAAATAAGCAAGTCAAACTAAAGTTATGGAAATGCAAAAATGCACGCTTAAGAAATCGATCCACAAGAGAGACACCCAAGAAAGAAATGGAAGAAATTGTTGATTAAGTTTTATTATATTGTAAATCATGATGTTCATCAATCACCACTGTTTCGATTAAGATTTATATGACATTACAAAAAACCATAAATAATTAGCATCAATAACAAAGAAACTATATTAATATTAAGAACAAATCTAATCTAAACAACCGATGATGATGATGATTAACGTCCACAGGATAATACTTTCTATGCTCAAAAAGCTTGCCAAGATGCTTTCCAAGCTCACTATAGTTTTGGCAAGTTAAGAGGTTATACAAGTTTGTATTGAAGCAAATACTATAAAACTCAGATCTAATGGAAATGTAAACAAAGAACTATATCTTAAATATAATATCAACATAATAATGAAATACTAATTAACACAACATTTAAAAATAACAAATATAACCATATGACTATATATATATATATATATATATATATAACAATTAACACATAATAATAATAATAATAATAATAATATAACTATTAACAAATAATTATTGCGCAGAGAGGTGCTCTACAGCCCAGTATGGGGGAGATCTTGTAATGTGATGTAACATTAGTAACATTTGTAACATGTCGGCAAAAAATAATAGTGATAGTGAATATTATGGGAGAGATCTTGATTTTATAACTATTCAAAAAAGTCAATCATGCTCTTAATCTCCACATAAAGTAGTAGATTTCATATTAAGATAAAATATATCAATGTTAAATTTGAAATAGAAAAACACAATGTTTTATGTGTTAGTAAAAATGTCTTCTAATAAACATGCACTGGTCTATCAAAGAACAAAAAGTTTTCATGACTAAGATCTGAAACTTGTACTATGAGATCTTTGATCAACAGCTGGAACAGATTTTGTAGACTTCTTTTGAAAACAGAACTCTACAGGGGTTTTTCTATACAACGTAGCATTTTCAGAAAATTCATCTTGGGATTATAAAAAACAATCTTAAGAAAACTGGAGTTGCGAATTTCAAGATAGTAGAGACTCGGCTTCCCAGCGGTTTTCAACAGGATTGCATTCTCTAATATAAATTTCACCCACCAAAATAGAGTTTATAAAATCATCGGGATATTATTCAAATAATAACAAAGAATATAATACAACATATTTCATTAATATTGAAAATCTCGAACTTCCTTTACAATACGAACTGGTTATGAATTTTTCTAAATGGTTTACAGTATAAAGATTGAATGCAACCAAGTTTATTTGATTTTTGTGTCGGAATGTTTGTTGCTTATCTAATAAAATAAGCCATGGAAGAAATTTGTTGGTTATCTAATGATATAAGTAAAGGAAAAAAGCTTAAAGAAATTTGTTGGTTATCTAATAATATAAACAAAGGAAGAAAGGATAGCCGTTTGATATATATATTAATGTTTTAAATGATTTTATTAAAAATAAAATTTACAACTTTAAAAATATTTTGTTTTTACTAGAAGTAACCATTATAAAAAATTAAGTTAATTATTTACTATTAAAAAAACCCAAAATTTTTGAAGTATTTGTCTCTATCAATAAACATTGTTTACTCCATAAAAAAAGCCAATTTTTTTAAATATTTGTCTCTATCAATAAACATTTTCAAATTTGCATATAATATTTTTTAAGTATTTGTCTTTATCAATAAACATTTTTTAATCTGCCTATAATATTATTGTCAAGAGAGGGGCTCTACAACCAAGTATGAGGGAGATCTTGTAATTTTAATTATTTTCCAAAATAAATGTCGTCTACAAAAACAACCAATTATGGAGGAGATGCTGTAATGTTCCTACCTAACAAAACAATAAAAAATAATTGTAGGAGGGCCTTGCAAATGGTTTTAAAACCATGTGAAAGTCCTCCTAAACAATCCATGGTTTTATTGTACATGGTTTAGGAGGCTGTTGCAAATGGTTTTAAGACCATGTGCAAGGCATCCTATACAACCCATGATTTTAGGAGGGCCTTGCACATGGTTTTAAAACCATGTATGGGGGAGATGTTGTAATGTTCTTTCTTGACAAAATAAAAAATATTATATGTGCGCCATAAAATGTATAAAATATTAATAATAAAAGTATTATAAGTGAACCTTAAATAAAAAGATGTGTCTTTTGGTCTAAATCACACCAAAGCTTTGATCCCTCTCGAGGCTTGATAAAGCCTAGGATTTGGATCTACGCAGGTTATAACAAACAATATAGTGAAAAATTTTAACAATATATATATCAATGCAATACATTTATAATAAAATGATTATAATAACGAGTGAAAGTATATATAACACAACACAACAGTAATGTACAAACCAATGCATATAGATTGTCTATGCATGGATTTTGTTGAACTCGAAGCAAGGTTGAGTAACACGTAATGTGATTGTTTACGGTGTGAATAAAGAGCAATGGGAGAAAATCCAATTCAATGGTTGAAAAACAATGGGGACACAATGTTAGTCGGATGTGGAACATTCCACTCAAAAGTAAAATTTTTGGTGTGGTTGGCATTGGAAAACAAGATATCATCTTGGGATAATTTAGAGGAAAGGGTTTTTATTGTCTAAATGCCTGTTTCTTGTGTACGGAGGAACTTGCAACTATCTTCATTTGTTCATAAATTGTAAGTTATCCATGTATGATGGTTTGTGAGACATGTCACTTACATTTTGTTTGGTCACATCCGTCATTTTCAGATTGTTTAAACATGTCTCACAACGGGATGAAATGGCATATCTTATATTTTGTGAAATATGGAAGATGAGGAATGTTCTTATTTTTGAAAATAGGGAACCTTTTTTTTGCGAAAGTTGTTAATTTAGCTATATCAACTGTTTTTTCTGCAAAAGGTTCAATTGTAAATCTCACTCAAAATAGGACAAAGTTCCTTAGACTCCCTCCAGTATATTGGTGGGTTGTAGAGAAAATTTTGATGAGGTTTCTCAGGATTTTGGCTCAAAATGTAGAGCTGGGCTTGTTATTTATTTGGTTGTAGAGAAAATTTTGATGAGGTTTCTCAGGATTTTGGCTCAAAATGTAGAGCTGGGCTTGTTATTTATTTGGAGAGTTCCAGATTTATCAACATATGGTTGAACTATGGGCTGGAGACAAATACTAGAGGGGAATTATTGGGTTTGTGGTTGATCATTTTCATTACAAAGCCCAATAATATTCATTTAGTCCAAGTGGTCAGTGACTCTATGGCTATTATAAATTGGGCAAAGGGTATCTGCTAGATTAACAGATTGCAGCTACAACCTTGGCTAATGGATGCTCAAAAGTGGATGTTGGCACTTCTTTTCTCTCTTTTCTTCACATCTTTGGAGAATTCAATGTTTAGTCAGATGCTTGATCTCGGAAGGCTCTTGCTAGTCTTGAAAGTGTTGTACACCTAGAATTTTGGAATGATGGTCTTCTTCTCTAGGTGGAGCAGATTTCCTTGTATCATTCTGTGTAGTTTCTGTTACTATATGTGTGAGTGCAGGCTGTTTGTTCCCTTCTCCCCTCTTATCCTGGGGCTTGATCTTCCTTGTCCTAGTCATGGATTTTTTTTTTGTTTCTGGTTATGGGTCCATGTTGTATTTTCTTAGACTGTGACTGTTTTTCTGTGTCGGATCGTTGTATCCCAACAGCTATTTAGTGGAATTTTCTTTGGGTTTCTGGGAATTTTCTTGGGTTGTAATGGGTATATCAGTGGCTTTCTGGTTTAGTTAAGGCCTTTTGACTACAATGTAATTATACTTTATTAGTAAAGTATAGCTATTGTCAGTGTGAAAAAAACAGAGCAAGAGTGGATGCAATTGATTGGGAATTTAGGTAGAATGAGGTGGAATTGAAATAGATGGCGCCAGAAATGTTGCAGAATGGAGATAGATAGTTGTAGCAAAGAGGAACATTGTGGTAGGAATGTTGTCATTGGGAACGGTTTATTTTATTTTAATGATTTTGTGGCTGAACTATAATTTTTTATTGTTTGCAGGTTATTGACCGCATGAAGACATTTGAACGTGAATATAAGAAGGACAAGAAAGCTTGTAGAATGAAGAGAGAATCAATAGCAGATAATGGATAAAAAGGTTAATGTACGTTTTATCATTAAAAGGTCGATCTCGATATAAAAAATTACAGAATTAAAATGCAGAACCAAATTAAATGCGAATGAAATAATTACACAACTTAAAATAAAAATATAGTCTAAACTAGTAGGCCCTTCCCGATCAAAACTTAAACGATCAAATCTTCTTTTAATAAATTCCAACTTATACTTACAAATGAAAGTTCAGCTCTATTAAAAGAACCAACTCAGAAGTGATAATTCCCTTCGGATCCCTCATCTCATCTCATCTCATCTCTCCATAGAGATCAAGTATGTATAGAAAATGTATAACTGGATGGATAAGCTGAATCATCATCCCTCACTCTCGTCAACTGTTTATAAATTTAGAAATGACATATCTTATGATTCCACATTTCATGAGCATTAATCTTCAATACATTTAAGAGAGAAAATATTAATACCTATACTCATGACACGAAGTACATGAGGATAGAAATATCAAAATGAAGGAGAGAAGTAAATGGTTCCATTCTGTAAGTGGGTTTTTAACAGATTTTGAAGATGACTCACAGTTTGATCGAAAATCAAGCCTAACGTTCTCTACTTGGAGAAAATGATGAGAACTAATAAAATTTAACTGACTTGTCCATCCAAGATGAGGAAGAATCCATGGTGAGGTACATGCCATAAAACCTGTGTGCACAATTTCATTTGCAAGCCTAGAACCATGTGAACCAACAAACTTTAACCAGCATTCATGCTTGCTTACAAAGATCTGAATGGCGTGCACGATGAGATTCATCTCACATTAATAACGTATTCTTTCAAATACGTATGCATATTTGTCAAATAAGGAGGCAGACTGATAGCCTAAAACCGAGCCGACTAAACTTGGGTTTAGGGCTCAGTCAATATTCAAATTTCAAATTTTCACTTTTACCTTTCACGCTGACCACAATTTTTTTTCACCAGTCGGGTGAAACTTGTCTATGTCCGACTAGACAAATTTACAAATTTTAGTCGGTCCTTCACTCGACCAAAATTACTCCGACTTACTTGTCCGACTGATTTTTACCTCGACCACTTTTACTCCGACCAAGTCGGCTCTCAAGTTGGACCTTCGACCAAGTCGGCTCTCCGACCAAGTTGGCTGCTTTAGTCGGCTGACCAACTGACCACTCAAGTCGGCTTACTTTGGTCGAAATCTGCAGGATATGTTTCTTAGTCTAAAGACTTAAGAAATTACAAATGCTTCTCACCTGTGAGTAAAATGAAGTAAAATAGACACATTTACAAATCCAAATAACTTATGAGAAACATGAGGCCAAATATGTAGGAAGACTTGAGTCGACCAATGTGCCGTAAATCCTGGAACTTTCACGCAGTGAGATTTTTATGGGTTCTTGTTCTTTTACCTATCAGTAACTGTAAAAGACATTTACAGAAGTAAATCTGGAAATATATGCGGCCAAATAATCATGCATTCAACCACAAACTATTTCATATATTAACTATGCTGAAATAACAAAGTACTACAAACTCGTCGGTTACAAAATGGTCGATCCAGACTTGTCCGACCAGACTCGTCGGTCTACAGAGCTTCAGCTCGTCGACTAAATTGCATGTACAGAAGCTTGAGCTTCGACTTCTCTTTCTCACCCTGAGTTCCTCTGCTCTGTGTTCTTGTGTTCTTCCTGTGTTCTTTAGATTTACAAAATGCTTCGTCTATTTATAGGCAATTTGAGAATTTGCTCCCACATGGGCCGACTGACCTGCCATTAAAGACTGTAATAACTACTACCTAATAACTTAGCTTCAGAAATAAATTCGACTGGACTACAGAGCCGAATTGTGGACTTTCCCTTCTTGTCAGTCTGACAGACAAGATTTCGACCTGTACGACCTCTGACAAAGTCGGCTGGAAGAAACGTACTGATCTGCGAGTAATTAGATTTCTCCAACACTCCCCCTTAATTATGAGCAGATGGGGATTTTTAAAACAAGATTTACAAAATGTTTCAGAGCTTAGACATGCTCTGTTTATGACAGAGTTCATTGTGGGGAACTTGTCATTCCAAGATAACTACGCAGATACTGGAATGTGTCATTTGCCAATGGCTTTGTGAAAATGTCAACCAGTTGGTCTTCAGACCTGCAAAATTCCAAACAAATTTCCTTGTCGTTTACCAACTCTCTTATAAAATGAAACCTTGTGTCGATGTGCTTGGTTCTCTTGTGAAACACATGATTCTTTGATAATGCTATGGCTAAATTGTTGTCACAGAAAATTGTTGTCGGTTCTTGATGGTTCTGTGACAAGTCTTTTAAGACTCTCCTCATCCAGACAACTTGACATGGAACACTTGTTGCTGCAACATACTCTGCTTCAGCTGAAGATAGAGTTACTATGGGCTGTTTCTTTGAAGCCCATGAAACGACACTTGTACCAAAATGAAATGTGTACCCAGATGTGATTTTCCTGTCATCTATGCTGCCTCCATTGTCACTGTCAGTGTAACCAATGAGTTTAAAATTTTCTGAGGTTGAATACATAATACCAAGGTCTTTTGTGCCACTTACATACCTCAGAATTATTTTACCTGCTTTCCAATGTGAGTCTTTTGGTGACTCCATGAACCTTGAGATCAGACTTACTCCATACATAATGTCTGGTCTTGTTGCTGTCAAATACATAAGGCTGCCAACAAGCCTTTTGAACAGCGTAGGATCTACAGTGGATCCTTCATCATCCTTGCTTAATTTTAAACCTGTTATCACTGGTGTTGGGGATGTCTTACAGTTAGATATGTTAAACCTTTTTAAAACTTCACTTGCATACTTAGACTGCGATATAAAGATACCACTTTCAGACTGCTGAACTTCAATGCCCAGAAAAAACTTCATAAGCCCCAGATCAGTCATTTCAAATTCACTTTCTATGACTGTTTTAAAATCTGCTATGCCATAATCACCAGTAAATATTAAATCATCTACATACAGGCAGACAATTAACATCTTACCTTGCTCATCGACTTTGGTGTACAAAGTCGGTTCACTTTCACTTCTGTGAAATCCATTTTCAATGAGATAGGAGTCAATCCGACTGTACCAAGCTCTAGGAGCTTGCTTCAAACCATAGAGTGCCTTTTTCAGCCTGTAGACTTTGTGCTCTTTCCTTGGAACTTCATACCCTTGTGGTTGTTCCACATATACTTCCTCTTCTAGATAGCCATTTAAGAATGCCGACTTGACATCCATTTGATGAACATGCCATTTGTTTTGTGCAACAATGGCCAAAACTGTTCTGACTGTATCCATGCGTGCAACAGGTGCAAACGTTTCATTGAAGTCGATGCCGGGTTGCTGTGTGAACCCTCTTGCTACCATTCTTGCCTTGTGCTTTTGCACATTTCCATCAGCATCTTGCTTTGTTTTATAAATCCATTTGACACTGATTACATCTTTGTCTTTTGGTACATCGACCAGTTCCCATGTCTGGTTCTTCTCAATGCATTCTATTTCTTCATCCATGGCTTGTGCCCATACTTCTTCTTCAACAGCTTCTTCAAATGTTAGTGGATCATATATAGGGGAAAATAGCGCAAACAGAGAGAATGAGTTAGGTGTACCAGCTTCATATATCTCTCGCAGACTTCTTGTCTTCACCGGTTCTGTCGATGTCGACCTCGACGAAATGCTTGATGGAGTCTGCTGTCCTCTTGGTGTACTTGTCGGTGTAGCTTGAGCTGCTACTTGTGTCGATGGTCCTTGTGCTGAACCATGTCTTGGTGTCATGGGAGTCGACGGTGCTCCGACCGGTTGACTTACATGTGGTATTTGAACCACTTCCTCTTCCATATCATCATTGTCAATGTTCGACACAATCTTGACATTTGTGTCGATGGTTCCATCCCATGATTCATTCTCAACAAATTGAACATCCCGACTGATTATCACTTTCCTTGTGACAGGGTCATACAACTTGTATGCTTTTGTGTCTTCTGAATAGCCGACAAAAATACATTTCTGTCCCTTCTTGTCTAGCTTCTTTCTCAGCTCATCTGGAATATGAGCATATGCAACACAACCAAAAACTTTTAAATGCGAAACACTATGATTCATACCTGACCATGCTTCTTGGGGAACTTTGTTCTTCACACTCTTTGTCGGACACCGGTTCATAATGTATACAGCAGTTGCGACTGCTTCACCCCAATACTCATTTGACAAATTCTTGGCTGCCAACATGCTGCGTGCCATCTCCATGATGGTTCTGTTCTTCCTTTCGGCTATGCCGTTTTGCTGAGGTGTATACCGTGCAGTGAATTGTTTCTGTATGCCATGGGTCTTGCAAAAATTCAGAAATTCTTTTGAAACATATTCACCTCCTCTCTCGGTCCTTAAAATCTTGATGCGGTGACCACTCTGGTTCTCCACGAGTGCTTTGAACTGCTGAAAATAACCAAATGCATCAGATTTATGTTTCAAGAAATATACCCATGTCTTTCTTGAGTAATCATCTATAAAGGTTAGAAAATACTTGCAGCCACCAATGGATGATGTCTGCATTGGACCACAGATGTCAGAGTGCACAATTTCAAGTGGTGTGCGTGCTCTATAGGACTTTCCAACTGGAAATGTCTCTCTGTGCTGCTTGCCAAAAATGCAGCCTTCACAAACCCTCTCTGGTCTGTCGATCAGTGGTAATCCCTTCACCATATTCTTTGTGTGCAGTAGCTTCATCCCACAAAAATTTAGATGTCCAAATCTGAAATGCCACAACCAGGATTCATCCTGAACTTCTGTCTGAAATGCAGCTTGCAAATTAGCGCTGCAATTTTCTCTCTTGTCTAGGATCTCGACTGTTTCTTCACTTTCTGCCTTGAATGCAGCTCCTATCTTTGTATTCCCTTTTATGTCGGGAACTATCCTCAAAGGAAACAAACGGTTTCTTGTCATTGGCACTTTTGCTATCAGCTGGTCGCTTGGGCGCTTGTCTTTGATCACACAGTGTTCATCTTCCATGTAGACTCTGTAGCCCTTTTGTAACAACTGTCCAATACTTAACAGATTATGTTTCAGACCTTCGACATGATATATATCAGGGATATACTTACTCTCCCCCTGTTTGGTTAGAATATCAACAGTGCCTTTTCCTAAGACA
>LPNX010111869.1:119155-148840 GCA_001517045.1 Pseudotsuga menziesii
TAGGTCATATACGGGTTCTCGATGAGATTTCAGTTGGTTTATCAACCAAACAACTCTGGTGTAGAATGTGTCTACATTCTCTGAATCGTTCATGCACAGAGATTCAAAGTCTTTTCTCAGAATCTGCAGCTTGGATGTCTTTACCTTAGTCAAACCTTGATAGGCAGTCTCCAATGCATCCCATGCTTGCTTGGCATTAGTCGATGCTGCTATTCTTGGGAGTATGCTCTCATGCATAGCTTGGTGTATGAAAAACAGAGCTTTTCCATCTTTCTTCCTCTGTTCTCTCAAGATATCTTTCTCAGCCTGTGAGAGATTGTTATATGCTGCCATGTCTGCTGGTTTTGCATAACCATGCTGGACTATCTCCCAGACATCTTGACCTCTGAATAAATCCTTCATTGTTAAAGACCAATATTCATAATTCTTTCCTGTAAAAATTGGAGGTTGCAATGAACCAGAAGTGGAAGCCATTTTTTAATTTAATTAACTTTCCTTAGAAAATTAAATTCCACTCTTTAAGACAAGATTTCTTTCCTAAAATCTTGGGCTGATATAAACCTTTTTCTGATATAACCTTGCTCTGATACCAGATAGCCTAAAACCGAGCCGACTAAACTTGGGTTTAGGGCTCAGTCAATATTCAAATTTCAAATTTTCACTTTTACCTTTCACGCCGACCACAATTCTTTTTCACTAGTCGGGTGAAACTTGTCTATGTCCGACTAGACAAATTTAGAAATTTTAGTCGGTCCTTCACTCGACCAAAATTACTCCGACTTACTTGTCCGACTGTTTTTTACCTCGACCACTTTTACTCTGACCAAGTCGGCTCTCAAGTCGGACCTTCGACCAAGTCGGCTCTCCAACCAAGTTGGCTTCTTTAGTCGGCTGACCAACCGACCACTCAAGTCGGCTTACTTTGGTCGAAATCTGTAGGATATGTTTCTTAGTCTAAAGACTTAAGAAATTACAAATGCTTTTCACCTGTGAGTAAAATGAAGTAAAATAGACACATTTACAAATCCAGATAACTTATGAGAAACATGAGGCCAAATATGTAGGAAGACTTGAGTCGACCAATGTGCCGTAAAACCTGGAACTTTCACGCAGTGAGATTTTTATGGGTTCTTGTTCTTTTACCTATCAGTAACTGTAAAAGACATTTACAGAAGTAAATCTAGAAATATATGCGGCCAAATAATCATGCATTCAACCACAAACTATTTCATATATTAACTATGCTGAAATAACAAAGTACTACAAACTCGTCGGTTACAAAATGGTCGATCCAGACTTGTCCGACCAGACTCGTCGGTCTACAGAGCTTCAGCTCGTCGACTAAATTGCATGTACAGAAGCTTGAGCTTCGACTTCTCTTTCTCACCCTGAGTTCCTCTGCTTTGTGTTCTTGTGTTCTTCCTGTGTTCTTTAGATTTACAAAATGCTTCGTCTATTTATAGGCAATTTGAGAATTTGCTCCCACATGGGCTGACTGACCTGCCATTAAAGACTGTAATAACTACTACCTAATAACTTAGCTTCAGAAATAAATTCGACTGGACTACAGAGCCGAATTGTGGACTTTCCCTTCTTGTCAGTCTGACAGACAAGATTTCGACTTGTACGACCTCTGACAAAGTCGGCTGGAAGAAACGTACTGATCTGCGAGTAATTAGATTTCTCCAACACAGACATGAGTAGATTATGGAATGCAGTATTAGAACTAGTACAAGAAATGGTGCAGAAAAGATAGATTGCTGTTACTGGAATTGGTATAACAATATATTTCTTAGTCACAAAAACACATTGTTAAATCTTCATTAGTAAAACTTGGATAAAAACATTTTTAATCATAAAAATACAATAATAAGCAACCACAAGGTAGAAGACATGTATTTATCATTAATTAATGGTATAAGGGTTGCTGATCATGTAAAAAATGAACGAGTATGAGTTATGAATGGAGGTAGAAAACATGGAAAAAATTGATCCCAACATTCCTCGGCATGTTGGTTTGCAAACAAGTTTTGTTCATTATATATTTCGGCGACACTGTCATTTTGTGTAGTGGTTGGTTCTTACAAAATGATGGATATTAACTTAGATGTATGTATATTTTTTCTTGTTTTACAATGGTTTTAAAACTAATCTTTATTTGTGGTTTGTTTAAACATGCAATGATGACTTTATCTTTTTTTATTGAGAAAATGTGGGTTTACAAAATGATGGATATTAACTTAGATGTATGTATATTTTTTCTTGTTTTACAATTGTTTTAAAACTAATCCTTATTTGTGGTTTGTTTAGACATGCAATAATGACTTCATCTTTTTATTAAAAACATTCACATTATGCTTTAAGATATACTAGAAGAATACATTATATATGTTGCAATATATTTATGAACCACAATACTTTACTTTCGTTTTTATGCTCTTACCAAAGCATGCATTTTATTATGAATGATGAGTCATTGCAAATTGAAGATTTTAATGGTTGGTAATGATGATGGTTTATGAAATATAAAGTATATGGAATGTGTAGTGGTTAATTATCAAGTTTCTTTAAATTTTTAATAAGTTAAAGAGTCTTGAATTTGCTTTACCTCAAGTTTATGTTGACTTTGATGTGTGATGTAGGTTGAAGTGGAAACTATGTCAAATATGGTATATGTTGAATGAAACTGAAGATGAAGTTGAGAAAGGATGAAAGAGGCTAAGCAGAACTGAAGTAACTCTAAAGATGTTGAGAAAAAGGATCTGAATATACGTTCTCACCCATACTTGAGGATTTGCATGTCCTCATGCGAAATCTTATTAGATCATGTTGTTACTAGAAACTTGAAAACAAGGAAAGAAACTACTGCATTGAACTAGTCTCCTTTGTTGGTGATCTAGATTTATGTGGGAACGAAATCATAAATGCATCCATATTGCAATGAAAACAGAGATATAATAAACACATGTTGATTTAGTAGGATCATCTCATATTCGATCGAAATTAAAGTCTTCAAAGTGTAAAATAAATATTACAGTGGCAAAGAGATTGTCAAGAGATTTTCGACAATACTTGTTTCACGGAAAAAGACCTCCGGATGTAGAACTTATTAATGTTTGAAGTTTCGACAATTTTTTGTTAGAATGGCAAAAATATGGGGCTTTGAAATTTTTTTGCAAAGTAATTTCTATAAAATTTTGAGATTCGATAGGATTCGACCCCATGACCTCCAAACTCCACCAAATCGTTAACCAATCCCGCATAGTCAACACTTCTTATAATGGTTCTTAACATGAAAGGGTTAGAACTTTTATTTATATTTGAATAAGGTTTATTTTGGAAAAGTGGGGAGATCGAGGGATTTAGCCATCGACCCATAGCCAACACCGAGGCTTGCAATTCTATAGCATAACCAACATATCAACATATGATAATGCCAAGTCATCCAACCAACCATATGAAATATCATATGCCAACCTTATCATTGCAAACTATACAATATCGTGGAAGTATGTAATATGACCACCGTTCAAATGGATATGGCACATCAAAAATAGTGGGGAATGGGGAGATTCTTGAAGGTTTGAACTCGGGACCTCCTCCCCTCATTTCCTGCACTCTCACTAACATGCCAACGGTGCCTCATATCATGGGATATGGCGCGTTTTTTTTATAACTTGTAGGTGAATATGGAGGATCCAAAAGGGCGCATGGCCCTCTAGCCCATGCCCCTTAACCACCCCAAACCAACTCTTTAAAAACCATGATCAGGCCATGGTGGGGAAAAAGGAAGGATAGAGCCAAGACCTTTAAGCACAAAGAGGGAACAAATCCTGAGACGACATTGACACATAACCCAAGGTGGTTTTGGACATTTTTCAAGACTATTTTGCAACCTTCTCGAGGTGGTATTGGATGGATGCCAAGATAGTTTGCACATAGTTCGAGGTAGTTTTGCAATATTTCTTGAAGTCCACATAGTTTTTAATAGGAACATATATCGAGGTGGAATTCGTACTATTTTGTATTTTATGCAGGAAGAGTTTCTCGATTTGCATGCCAAAGGAGGACTGAGGAAAACTTAGTCGAGTTTATACTAATGTTTCTCAAAATTTCGATAGAATGGCAGTGGTACTGTCTTTTTTGCTTAATACAGACAAAAAAGGAAGTGGTTCTAGAAACCTATTATTGTGATCTTTGAAGACTGAATAAGATCATCCATACCATTGGAAGTGGCTCGAAGACGCAGCCCAGGAAGGGTGAACTCCGTTATTATCTCTTGTCTATCATTTTCATGGTTTTCTTACTATTTATTTGCTTGTGTATGTTTGTTTAAGAATTTAAATCTCAGTTTTAAATCTTTTTTATGAGTAACTAACATATAAAGTTCACTTGCAATTTTTAATGGTTAGAAGGATCGTGAAGATTCTTAGATCAAGTTTGGTATCAGAGCTTAATAAACATTGCATTGTGAGTTTATCTTAATGAGTTCCAAGATAAATCAAGGTGAAGGTGTACTTGAATATTTTAATCCAGATATTGGATGTGCACATCAAAGAGAGAAAATGGCAGATGAAGACTATTGAGGAGAAGATGATAAGGCCTTCTCTAAGGCTTTCTATTAGATGGTAGACATTGTAGAAAAATTGTTTGCATATTATCAAGAGAGATTGGAAAAGAAGAAAACGAAGAAGGAGCAAGCAAAGGATATTTCTTGGGGAAACATAGGAGAAAAATTGTTTGCATATCATCAAGAGAGATTGGAAAAGAAGAAAATGAAGAAGGAGCAAGCAAAGGATAATTATTGGGGAAAAGGAAAAGACCCTTCTAAACCTTCTTCCCTATCTTCTTCTTACTCTTCTGAAAGCTCCAGTACTGCTTCTACAAATCCAAAGAGAGAGCTTGAGAAGGATAAGCCTATTTACCTTATTTAAAACTTGATATTAAGTTTTATTTTCCCACATATAACGGTGAACTTAACGTTGAAAAAATAGATGACTGGATCATGAAGATTGAGGTGTATTGCAGGATTCATAAGCTTGTAAATGATAAAGCAAAGATCTAGTTGGTGACTTTCAGTCTTGGAGGCACTGCAGTCATCTAGTGGGAGAGTAAGACACATGAAGACCTCCTTACAAAAGGTAAAACTATTTCTTCCTGGTATGAATTTACTATTGCGTTAAAAAATAAATTTTACTCATTAAGATACATACAACAAGACATTATGGATTGGAAAAATTGAAGGCAAGGTAAAGGTCATAATGTACAAGAGTGCACTCAGGAATCCAGAAAAAAGAGTTTTGATTTTGGGTATACCTATTTACACTCAAGAAAATCTTTTCAATTTTATTAGAGGATTACATAGCTATTTACTTCATACAATACTTATGTTTAATCCTACTAACCTTAACGATGTATGTGTGCAAGCCACGCACATTGAATCCAAAGGGAAGAGTGTTCATGATATTTCTTCAATTGAATCCAGCTAGGAAAAAGAAGGCAAGGAAAAAAGGAAAGGTGTTTCCCAATAAGTTGCACTTAGGCATGCGGGGTCCACATAGTGAACTTGTTACATAGCATGACCATTCATAGGATATTAAAGAGTATCCCTAATTTCATTAAATATTGAAAAATGTCTCCCAAAATTGTATTGTTGAACCCCCCTCCCAATATACCTTCCTAATTAAAAAAAACCCTAGTTTCACCAGATATTTTAGGTATCCATTTTTATCAACCCATTTTTAATTACCCCTTCATATAATATTTTCAAGCTGTAATAAACAAGAGCCATAACACATATTAGTATACACAAACAATATACTAAATAAAATAATAGTATAAAGTTAATAATGATCCGACGAAGATTGTAGGGGAAACTAATCAATTTGTAGCATTGGATAGTAGAAGACCCAAAAAAATAGTAATGGCTAAGCAAGGATGCGTAAAAGGAAACCCATTCAAGAGATCAATGTAACAAATAATGTAAAAGACTGATAGTCCAATAGTTGGTGCAATGCTTAGAAAATATGAGAATTGTAAATGTTTCATGCCACATCCTACCAATCAACCAATTTTATATCATGTAAATACAAGTATAACCATACAGAGATCATGTTTTCTATATGCTTAAAAAAATAAACTCCATAAAATTACAAAATTGAAACCCTTTCGTGAATAGATTTACCTACCTTCCTATCAAAACAAACATCATTGATGTTTGAAACCAAATGAACATAGAAAAATTCCTCTTACTTTCCAATAACACCATATTATCATGTGCATAGCTTGGATTTGGGTCATTCAGAAGATGCAACGAATTGCCTCCACTTCCTCTACATTTATTCTTACAATCAAGGGGATTAACAACATTTAGTTACCTTTTCTTGGGTTATATTTGTTTTTTTTCATCTTTGCATGAGAGGGAAAAATATCCATTGTTAAGTTTCAAGCATGTAATAGTTAAAAAGATAAACATATGGCGAAACTTGTATGATACCATTTCATGGTAATGATAACACATAGGGTATGTAAATAAGGATTTCTATTTTCACCTATGTTCATGTCAGTTGAAATACAATATTAGGATAGATGCATTGCATATAAAAATTTAAATTACGATCATGAATGTTCCAAATACAACTCAATCTAACAACTATTTCTAATTGGCAATGTGAAAATGTTGAATAAGAATACAAAAATTTGAAAGAAGTAATTAGCCAAGAAAGATTGATCTAACTTTTCTTGGTTCTAGTGAGCCAAGAAAAAATTATCTAACTTTTCTTGGTTCTAGTGAGCTCATAAAGATTGATCTAACTTTTCTTGGTTCCAATGAGCCAAGAAAGATTGATCTCACTAAACCTAGAAGTTCAAATTAGGGTTTTGGAAAATAATTTTGCAGGTTTTGCAGAAGGAAATTTTATAACTTGATGCAAATGGAAACCTTCCAACAAGTTGTTACATGCAACACTGAGATAATCATCTACCTAATCAAGAATTATCTTGATTCATCATTCTTTCACCGTCAAGGCCTTGAACCATACCATAATTCCTTTCTTGAAACGATGGAATTGAACTTGTACCTACTGTGCATAGAAACTATTGATTATAAAAGTACCAATAAAAGTAGCATTTCGAGAGAAAGAAAAAAATGAGAAAACCCAATTTTGAAGGAAAGAACATTAATCTAGATTCTTGCAAAAAAACATAAAAAAAACAAAGGTCTCAATTGACTTGTTCTTTTACAAGCATGAATATATCAATATCAACATCATGTGTACCCCCGGTCTTAGTTTCATAGAAAAAGAATGTTATAGAAACAATAGTCCAAAATTCTATTAATGGATCTTGAAACAACTTTAATTAATGTGTATATATGGATCAACATACAATCTCTTGATTGAGGGAGTCTTAGTGGACATTAAACCCCTAGTAGTGAAATCACAACTAGGGGTTAACAAGCGTTATCTTAGTTGAAAGAGGAAACCAAATCCTTAATCCATAAGGAAATATATTAGGTATCTAGGTCCAAACATGACACCTAAACCCACCACACATGATTTCCTAAGGTTATTATTCATCTACAAGTAAAAATGGTTGGGGAAGGAAAACTCGGCTTTTAGTCCATGATTTACAACTAGAAGCATCATACGTGACCTCCCAATTATAAGAGTATTTTTAAGTGCTAAGATGTTCATCATTATGGGTTTTTTAGAGTCTCTAGGTCCTATACATGGTTGGAGGAGAGTACTCATGGTGCAAGCTATAAAAGAAGCTTCAAGGAATCCACAACCATGAATTCTAACTCAAAGCACTAAACATGATACATCAATCATATCCATGAGATCTCTAAGAAGGGATAGTGATGTCCTTAAAAGGTTGCCACCACTAGGTACGGGTCTCGAAGCTATGCACATGGTTCAAGGAGGAATCTAACTGCAAAAATTTCATAGGACCATAATATGGACAAATGCCTAATAATTTTATAGGATCATAAAATGGACAAATTCCAAAAAACATCCTATTGAAGTATATGTTCTTTAAACCTTTCTCACAAGTAAAATTGCATGCAATGTAATAAGGAGAAGTGAAATTTTTGAATCCAACTTGGTAATTTTAGTTAAAAACCCCATCTAAAATCCCAATAGTATTGTAAGTGAAGGACTAACATTCAAAATGGGAATATGAAGAAATTGAAGTAAGGTCATCATAGAGTCTATAGAGAATTGGAAATAATTTTTTAAAGTTTGTTGTTGTTCATGATGACGAGAAATGAGAAAAAAATATCAATCATTAGCATCACCCTTCTTTCAAGATGATTTATCTTAACTAGGTAGTCTACACAACTCTTAAATCTCACTTGACAAACTTAAAAGGGGAGACTATATGAACACATATATTTTGTGTGAAGCTCCGCTTCAAAACATCTAGGTTTATAAGTGCAATAATAATAATATTATATTAATAATATAAACTAGTTTAGATCACTCTTAATCTTTATATTTTACGCATTGATAGATTTATACTTTAGTATTGCTTTCATACGATATAGGTTCTTAATAAATCCATCTTAACTCTAAATTTATCATGTCTTATGAATTTTATTTCCATTCTTTGATTTTTTTTAAATTTGATCTTAAAACCTAAAATTTATTTTAAATCAATTATTATTTTAATTATTATCTAAAATAATATTTTCAATTATATATTTTTAATTATATTAAAATAAAAAAATAAATATTCTTATGTTTTAAATAAATTAAATTATATTATTTTTTACTCAATTATAAACCAAATCCAATCTAGTGGCTAACAAAATTTATAAAATTGAGTGGCTAACAATAATTCATTTAATTTCTTAAATGGTAATCATTCATTTTTTTAGAACTTTGGAATTTTTATTTTGTTAGTTTAAATAGATTATATAATTTTTTAAAATTATTAATATATGATTTTAGAAATAAATTTACTCAATTTATTTTCTCAAATTGTAATCATTTATTTTCTTTAGATTTTTGGATTTTTTTCCAAGTTTAAAGAAATATTAAATAGCTTTCTCAAATTATTAATATATGATTTTAGAAACTCAAAAAACACATTTTTGTTTTTCCAAGTTTAAAAAAATATTAAATAGCTTTCTCAAATTATTAATATATGATTTTAGAAACTTCAAAAATATCATTTAAATATCCAGTTCTTAAATCATAATAATAATGTATTTTCTTTATATTTTTGTTTCTCCCAGTTTAAAAAGATTAAATGACTTTGTAAATTATTATTACGAGATTTCATAAACTCAAGAAATATCTTTTGAATATCGAGTAAAAATAATATTTTCTTTTTTTCTTTAAAAAAATTAAATGGCTTTCTAAATTATTAATATATGATTTCATAACTGAATAAACCAAAATAATTTATTTTCTCCATCCACTAAAAAACATTATTCATTATTAAAATTATTAGCAAATATAGTCCTTGTCTCATATATTGATATTGGCTCACACATGGAGCCATAGTAGGTGGGCGGAACAAATCTCTGTCTCATATAGCAGGTGGACGGTCCAAATCTCTGTCTCATAGCTCAAATGATAGGTTGGTCCTTATCTTTGTCTTAGAGCTCAAATGATAGATCGGTCCTTATCTCTGTCTCAGAGCTCAAATGATAGAGCCAAAGCTAACGGTGTTGGAAGAAGAAATTTTATGGCGATATTGGGATTCAAGTTATTATGTATTTTTTTAAATGTATTTGTTTTATTTGAGAAATTTAAATTTTATTGAAAAACCTCTATAGATTTAAAATCGGTTTGTAGTAAAAATTTATGATTTAAAAAAATATTTAAATTTATTTATTATGATTAATTAGTAACATTTGTGACCCTCGGGTGAAATAATGAAAACCAGACCTTCAGGTTGAGGAAAAGTGAAGTAAGAATTTGTCAATGATTATGGGAAAAGACAACTTGGGATCAATGAATGGGTTGAAAAAGAGAAAAAAGTATACTGTGTTGGTGGCTTTCTTTCATAGGTTGGAATTTTAGCAGTCTACTCTCTGCTTTACAAGTCTCCAAAGCTAGAATTCATGTGAAGGACTGAACTCATTTGAAATTTCAAATTACAATATTTGAATGAGAAACAAATTTGGAGAATTACTCGTTTATTTTGTGTGTATGTCAGAGTATGTAATAATGATTTTATAAAGAATCTCAAAGGCCTATAAGGCTAAGGCATTGGTCACATTGGATGAAAGTAAATTAAATTAAAACAATTTTAATACTGTAAATGAATAAAAAAAACACGGGTTTGGATGGCCCCAAAAAGGAAAGTACTTTTAAATAACAATAGTCTATTCCTTTAATTTAATTAATATCCGAAGAGTTGAGCTCTATCTGTGCAGAATATATATAAAGACAATAATAGTCAACATTAAAGGGGCCTAGGGCTTAGGGCTTGATCATTAATCAAAACTAAATGTATAATATCATGTTTCCTATTCAATCTTTTTAGAATAAAGAACATTAACAAACTTGAAGATTGTGAAATAAAACTCATAAAATTTTTATTGCAATGGACAAAGCCAAATGTTGAACATACCTATAATTTTCCCCAACTCGATACTCGAAAAAGAGACCTTATACTCGAAAAGGAGACATTCCAAGCAATACCTAGGTGAAAGTATATGTTGAATCAACAAAAAACAAAAAAAAAGGTTAATAAGATGTCTCTGAATAAACATTAAGTATTGGGGTAAATGGATGAGCCTAGCCTCTGCAATGAATCATCCAAACCATACCTTGAGCATATATTCATCCCATTGGAAAAATGAATGCATGAATTAACCATTAACCTTGTGGAAGTTAACATACATAGATTCAATATTTATGGAAACAACATAGAATTAAATGAAAATTCTATAACAGTATTCATTTCAGGTTACTAATAGATATAAAAAGCATACCGAAAAGAGAATACCCAAACTATTTCACATCGAGTGGATCGGTCTCAAGAGATGAGTAATCAGTTCCATGCAACAAAGAAAAAGGATTACTAAAGTATATTTATGAACTTAAATACATAAATACAATTTCTAATAAGGAAATGAAACTCTGTGTTATAGAATAAAATATTACCATAAGAGGGTATAGAAAGGCCAAATAGCATACAACGAACTTAGAATTTCTCAACTGAGTATCCTTCCCAGGAAATGTAACTTTGTGTTATAGAATAAAATATTACCATAAAAGGGTATAGAAAGGACGAATAGCATACATTGAGAATTTCTCTACCGAGTATCCTTCCCACAATGAAACGGTCCAAGAGGAAAAGCCCTCCATGCTCATTTGAATAAATTCTATTTATAAAGTTTTGCCTTGCAAGCTTTTACGAGAGATGTGAATAAATTACTGCGGAGTACAAATTCAGAGTTGACTATCTACCATGCGGAGTACGAATTCTCACAGCTAGCTATCTAACATGCCTTGCACTGTCTAGTAGGTCAAAGTTTCCATCAATTCTACTATGTAAACAAGAGTGGTGTATGAGATATTCAAAGCGTAAATCATGGAGGAAATTCACTTACCGCCAAAAATACATTTCATACCCAACCAAACTTTAAGAGCACCTTTTGCTAGTAATTACATTGTAACCTTATGTATTTTATAAAAGCAACATAGTATTGCCTAATGTTTATCAATCCAAATATCTAACGAAGCATATATATATAATTTACTTGATTAATAATTTATGTGCTTCGTATGTTATATTAACCCAATAAATTGAGCAAAGATTATACATTAATATTGAGTTAATGTGGCAAAAGTAACATATTTTTAATAGGAAATTTACATTTAAAGGCATAACCATAACATGGAGAGATCATTTCTTATCCAACAATTTATGTGGATAAAATATATAACATAGAATATTCATATATGATTGTGAGTAAGCAATATAAGGAAGATTATACTTAAAAATAATGTGTGTGCTTTTGTGAAAGTTTTTAAATGGAGACATTGCATTAAAACTCCCTTCTGGTGGATGATTTTGGTCCATTGCATCTCACGCATCCCACCTAATTGGCATCATTATTGTGGTTCCTTATATTTTTGTCATTGTTCATTGGTCATTGGTTGTTGGTCATTACCTTAATTCCATTAACAATTTGAAGGTCCATTAATCAACCAAGCACATGAACAACATGAAAACCCTTCAATAGAGAACTAGCATCAATCACCATGCATCTTGATTGAGTATCCCTTATCCATCAAGCTCAATACCTCATTCCCTTGTCTCTTGTTCTTCCCTCTTCCTCCCATGCACGACTTCTCCACGAAATGTAATAAAATATACCCTAAATATTTGTATTTCCATATAACATAATTAATGCCCCTTGACCCCTTAATACAAGGAAATATATTTTCACATTTATGTATCATAGTTTATTCCCCAATATGAATGGACGTGATAGGATATTGCCTACCAATTGACCCCCCCGTGCACTTAGGCAAATTTTCAAGTGAGCCACCATGGATCATAACAAATCACTTGTTCTTACTCAGTGCTTGGAAGTTCTGTGGTTTCATAAGGGCCAGTTGTGGCCCCTTTTGGATGTTCACACCCTATGAGGGAATTGTAATAAATGGCATAGCATGAGGTTATTTTATTTAAAATTCTTGACCTTGTTAGAGTTGGTCATCAAGGTCATCATCCTTGAGTTTTTTTTCCCTTGTTAATTATATGATGCTTTTTTAAGCGACATATAATTTTCAGGTTTTTCACTCAAAATCCTCCGAAGTCGGGATGGTGAGTTTGGTAATTTTTTTCTCAGAAAGGTTATTAAAGCCTAGGGTCTTATGTATTATACCATGCTATTTATATTTCCAAAGTTTCATGAACACCCGATAATCACCCCCTAGGATTTTTTAATTTTTAGTTTTTTAATAAAATCATCGATAAGGTGTATTTTAATTGTAATATTTGAAAAGGTCATAAAATTGGGCCTAGTGATCCAATTTGGTCACGGGGATGCTCATTTTTCAAGCCCAAGACCTAAGTTAACCTTTTAACCCACTTTTGAGAGTCCAATTAGTATTTTTCAATTATTAATTTTTATTTTCTCTCCAAAATGGATCAAATAGTCAAATAAATGAAAAAATAGGAGAAAACCCCAGTCCTAAATCAAAGGCAGTTTGTCTGGGAATTATCTCTAAATTGGAAGGTTGGTTGAGGATCTTGTATGGGGCATTTATGATCCTAGATAATATCTCCAACCTTCTCTTTGAGGTGTCAAACATCTCTCCACTAAAGGGGAGCACATTCTCCCCAAGGAGGGCGCAATCCCTCATATGGTTGAGGTGGTTGGGAGAGTTGGAGGCCTCTTGAGACATGTGGCCCACCTCTTGTGAGATGGCCTCCCTTCATCCCAAAACTTAGGCCTTCCTCCCATGTATTTCTCAACATGCTAAACCTCCTTTCCACTAGGAAAATGTGCCCCCCTAGGGTTTGAGCTCTTTTGTGGATATAAAAGTAGGGTTCTCCTCCTTTGTTGATGATGGATGCAAATAAATTATGTCATTTTGTATTGTTGCTTTATTGATGAATACAATTTCAGACTTTGGAGTTCCACTCTGTGTTATGAGATGATTTCTTACAAATATTTGAGGTGACATTGTTAAATTTATGAGTTTCTTCTTTATGTTTAAATTGCTATTGGATCTAGCTTAGAAGGTCATCCTAAGAAACATAGAGTTGGAATTTACGGTTGTAACTTGCTTACTAGTATTTTGATTTCAATATATAGGAGATTAGTTTTTCATAGTCAGTTGTATTTCAACTCTTTCTCATTTCCTATTTTTTAGTACACTAGATCTAACGTTTATGCAAGGGTTTCTCATAGGTTTGTTTTGCAGGTTATATTTTCAAAGGAGCATTTGAAATCAGTTGCATATTATTTATATTTGAAAATATCTCAAGTTTTATGTTATTTCTACAGGTTCTCCAAAGTTTTCATAAGAAGATCAAGCGAGGCTTCAAGTTGCTTTCCATCTTCTCAAAACAATTCTCTCTCCTCTTTCCAGTTACATAGTTTGAATATGCAAATTTGATAGATCTGATTTAAAAGTACGATAATTTAATTTATCATATCATTTAGATTTAGAAGTGCTTAAAAAGAATCATCTTTTCTCAAATCTAAAGTTGTCATTTCGGTGCTTTAAAAACTAGTGATTTTTTCCAATCTTTTACAAGTACTAGAATTAGTTTTAGTATTTATCCTTTATTTATTCATTCCATCATATTCTAATATTTTAACTCGTTGTTTTTTAGGAGGTCCAAAGAAAAAGAGGAGGAATATCTAATCAGAATGTGAGTTTTGGGTCTCTCGGGGCTTAAAAAAAACCCTTAGTTTTCCCTTCTTCTTCATTCCCCTTCACTCCATAAAGTTGTATAAATATTTAGACCTGGTTTTATAAACACTTCCAGTTCATAGAAGATTTCCTTTGTTCCTAATCAGGAGGAGCTATAGGGGGTGTGGGATGTAATATTTGAGGGGGAAACATGCAACGAAGGGGCAGGAGCTGGAGTGTGGGTGAGACCCCTAGGAGGGAGAGATTTGAATTACTCTTACAAGATTTCCTTTGACTACACAATCAATGAGGTAGAGTATGAGGCTATGGTGTTATCCACTCAGATCTTGAAGGATTTCCAAGTCAATAGGGTATTGATACATGGGGATTTTGAGCTGTTAATTAAACAAATGACATGTGAGTATTAGGCTAGATATTCCAAGATGAGAAGCTACCGAAATGCTACCCAGGACTTCATAGAATGCTTTGAAAAATGCAATTTTAATATGATGCCTAGATTAAAAAATTGTGAATTTGATTCCTTGGCCACTTCTAGGGATATTTTCAAGGTCCCTATGCACTCTAGAGGAAAATACAAAGTCAAATTTAGGCATAGGGCCTATGTCCTAGATAATGTGAAGAGCTGGCAAGTCTTTGAAGATGAAAAGAAAATCCAAAAGTTCATCACTCTCACTAGGGAGTTTGATGGATTGAATATTGATGAATAAAATGATTGAGCTTCTACGAGAGGCTACTTGCACTCAAGAACCCTTGCAAAGCCAAATTGTTGCTCCCAAATAAAGGCCCCGAAAGGAGGATGTTGCTCTTGTTGAAGATCTTGATGGCAGAGAAACTAAGGAAGCTTGGGAGCCATAGTTGCAGGAGGCTAATGGACATCAGGAATATGTGAACAACCTCTAAGGCAAGGAGATCCTGTAGCTCAAAGGTAACTCTATCCCCAGGGGTCTAGTTCCTTTAGAAAAAATGATCCTACTGATGTGGCTAAAGAAATTCAAATGGTCCCAAGATGTGAAGATGTTGAAGATGTAAATATTGTGACAAAAGATCATCCTAATGTCATCAAGATATCAAGAACGCTCTTATTAGAAGACAAGCAAAACTAAATCTCACTGATGACAGAATACTAAGATGTGTTTGCTTGGAGCTATAGTGACCTTAAGGATTACTATACAAGCATAATCCAGTAGACCATACCAATCAAGAAGGATGAGATGCATTTCAAACAGAAGCTGAGAACAATGAACCCCAAGCTACTACCCTTGATATAAAAAGAAATAGAAAAGTTATTTGAGGCCAAAATCATTGTGGCCCTCAGATTCTGACACTGGGTGGAAAATATGGTCCCTGTTAGGAAGAAGAATGGGGAAATAAGAATATTCATTGACTTTAGAAACATGATTAGATTTTCTTTGAAGGATCATTACCTCATTCCTAAAATGGACCATATTTGGCAGAGGGTAGTGGGTTCATGGAGGATCTCCACTTTGGATGGCTTCTCAAGTTATAACTAGATCATGGTGCACCCAGAAGACCAGGAGAAGACAACTTTCACCACACCCTCAGGCACATTCACGTATGCAAAGATGCCCTTTGAAATAATGCATGCATGAGAAATGTTCCAGTGGGCTATGGACATAGCCTTTGCTGATGAAAAGGACAAAATTATGGTCATATATCTAGACGACATCCCTGCTTTTTCAAAATCTGATGAAGAACATGTCGCACACCTATTGAGAATGTTCAAAAAATGCAGAAAGTTTGGCATCTCCTTGAATCCAAAAAAATCGCTCTTTGCTATGAAATAAGGGAAGTTGTTGAGGCAATAATCTCTCAAGAAGGCATCAGGATAGATCCAAAGGGTTGAGGCGACGAGCAGAATCGATCTCCCTCAGAATAAAGTAAAAGTTCAATCCTTTCTAGGGAAGGTAAATTTTATGAGAATATTTATTGTTTCCTTTTCTAAAATAGTGAAATATATAACCAACATCCTAGGAAAGGACAAAGAAATCAAGTCGACACCTGAAGCAAAATAGTCCTTTAAGCATAACAAGAGGGCTATCTCTAAAGAACATGTACTTTCAAGCCTTCAATTTTCTAAAGACTTCCTCATATTTTCATTTTCCTTAGAGGACATAGTGGAAGGGGTATTTCTGCAAAAGAGTCATGAGGGACATGAGCAGCCCATTGCTTTTTACAACAAGACCCTAAGAGTTGCTCCCCTAAATTATAATATCCTGGATAAGAAGACTTATGCTTTGGTGGAGGCCTTAAAGGATTTATGAGTGTACATCCTGTATTCTCACATCATTGCTCACATTCCCACCAGTGTTGTAAAGGATATTCTGAGTCAACCGGATCCTGAGGGACGAAGGGGGAAGTGGATAGAAGTCCTAATTGAAATGACTTGGAGATCAAGCCCAAAAAATTGATTAAAATTCAAGGACTATAAAATCTTATGACCTAATCCAACTGTAATGCTCTCAACCTGCACATGACTGTTGAATTGTTAACAAAAGAGAAAAATCCTCTAGAATATCCAGGCCCCCCGGTAGCTGAGCATTTTCTATTATCCCTGTGGTACACTGATATCATCTTTGTGTTACAACATATGCAAGCCCCACAGGGTATGGACATGACAAGGGACATATTTCTCAAGAAGAAAGCATCTAGGTTTTGCATCTTAGATGGAAAATTGTATTGGAAAGAGCTAGGAGAGGTGTTGTTAAGATATGTAGATGAGCAGAAGGCAAAGAAACTCATTGAGGATTCCATGCAGGATAATGTGGAGGTCATCACTATTGGAATGCCACTGTAAATAAAATCATTAGGGAAGAGTTTTATTGGCCCACCATCTTCTTCGATACTCAGAATAAAGTCGCTTCCTACCACAAATGTCAGATGTTTGAGGGGAGAAGGAATCTATTACCATTTCCTTTGAAACCCATACAAGTTGAAGCCCCTTTCCAGCAATGGGAGATATATTTCATTAGAGAAATAAATCCATATTCCTTAGGAGAGCACAGGTGTGTCCTCACTACCACTGACTACTTCACGAAATGGATCGAGTCCATCCCCACAAGACAAGCTACTGAGACAGTGATCATGCAGTTTTTGGAGGAGCATATCTTGTCAATATTTGGGGTTCCTAGGATGATAATCACCGACAACGCTCTTGCATTCAAGTATAAGAATATGGTAGAATTTTTCTTCAAGTATCACATACAGTTGGGATATTCCATAGCCTACTATCGTTAGGGAAATGGGATAGCAGAGTATTTAAACAAGAGACTCATTAGAATCATCAAGAAGTTGATGCAGGATAACAAGAAGGCATGGCACATGAAACCGACTCATGCTTTGTGGGCTAATAGAACCATCGTGAAGAATTCCATTGGCACCTAACCTTTCCAGCTATTTGATGGCTCTAAGATGATTTTTCCTTGTTCCCTAAGCTTACCAATGATGAAATTGCTACAAGAAGAGGAAATAGAAACACATACAACTTAGAGGAGGATGTATTAGTTTATTGAAATACAATAGTAGAGGTTCACAGAACTCAAAAATTTCAGAAGAAAATGAAATAAATATTTGACAAAAGGACGAATCCTGATTATTTCCATTTGGGAGATGTAGTTTTGCTATGGGATGCACCACATGTGGAGAAATGGAAGCATGGTAAGTTTGATCACCAATGGAAGGACCATTATAATATTTCAGTTTTCAAAGGGTCGAATTCCTACCTATTGTATGAGATGGAGGGCGGTCTAGCATCTGGAGCTCCTTTAAATGGGAGGCTCCTCAGACATTATTTTCTGTAAAGGAAGTTCAGCTCCATTTTCATTGTATATATTGTTTATTTTTAACATTTAATGTGTGGAAAAATCTCTGACAAACTTAAATCCTGAGGTGAAGACTATAAGATCCCCAAGAGAAGCCGTAATTTGGTTCTTTCTTTACAGATTTGGAGTTACAGACACCAGGAAATTTTTTGAAGGTTTTAGGAAAGCTCGGGACTAGCCCAATGGATAAGGAACTTGGTCTACTGAGTTCTTTGCTACCTCATAGGGAGGATAGCATCCTTGAGTTGGAGCCGTTGTTAGCACTTAGTTAGCACCAATGCTAAATTTTGAAGATCTTTTGGAGGTGGATCAACACTATTTTGAGATAAATAGTTGGCAAGGGAGTAGGCCAATGAAAGGAGGAACAAGGTCTAAAAATTATTTATCATAGGGACTTGGAGGATTGCAAAAATTATTATATCCTTCAGGTTTCAATGGCTAAGATCTAAATATGTTGAATATCTACAGTGAAAGAAAATTTCATGGCAGCAACATGCGCAAGGGATAAAACATGTCGGGGCCATGAAATCTCGTAGGAACTGCACAATTGAATGTTCAGGATTCTAGATGGAGAATATCTACAGATGGGATGTATTTCACATCCCACACATGCAAAAAAGATAAAACAAATTGGGGATACGAAATTTGGTAGACCCCGCACCTTTGAACGACGGAGATCTAGAGGGGATCTAATCAAGATTCCTAGTTGATTTCATGAGGAGAATATGCATGAAGTTTAGCAGGAGGAGGCATTGTGAAATCTTGTAAACCCTACATTTTTTGGAGGATGGAGATCATGGTGCTGATTGGATCTACGGTCCTGGTTGATTTTGCGTTGGAAATGTGCACAAAGGTTAACAAGACAAGGGACTGTGAAATCACATAAGGGACATATTATGGGACGGTTGAAATTCCTCATAGAAAAGATCTACAATTGTGGTTTATTTTGCAATCCAAATGTGCAAGGAGGAAGAAGATCAATGTATGCATGAAATGATTTCCTGTATGTGTTTCCTGCGAATACATTTCTAGGTAATATGCAAGGAATTCGTTTTTGATAACGCTCCTTCCTTCAGAGATTGTATTTGTTATGTGTCGATAATGAATGTGATAGAATTCATCCACTGATAGGTACTTTGTTTCAGTTATTGTCCCTTGTTATATTTCTGCTAAAGGTGTTCCTAGATATTCATCCATTGATAGACACCTCTATTTTTCATTGGGATCTTCCCTCATTTCCATATGTCATCACTTCAAGATAATTTGACTGAACATAATAGCCACGTTGCCTCATATTTCATAAGAAAATCACCACTCATTATTGTTGTAATCCCCTTGAATATTTTCTCGATGTGACTCCATTTTCCCAATGGTATTTCTTGTCGGTCTAATTCACCATCCTCAAATATGCAAATATCTTTTTCCTATCAGATATCTATCCTTCTAACCACTTTCTTATAGCATATGTATATGTGAATGAATTTGTGAGATATAGAGAGCCCTCTCTGATTGTATTGGCTAGAATAGAGTCTAAAGATTGGTTTTAAATGGTTACCCCTGTGACTTCCTACCATAACCACGGGAAAATTATAGGGTGATAAGATAATGTTTCTACCAGATCTTGTGGTTCTGTCATGTTGTGATATTCATGTTCTTCTCGAATTGCTTCTCCAATTTCCATGTCTCGAAATCTCGTCTCTTTTGATTCCTTGAATGCATGTATATGAGTCCTCATGGATACGAAGTATGCTGAGTAATCACCAAAGGTTACGTATTTATTGATGTCAATATTCTTGAATCATGTGAATTATATGTGGTAGTCCTTTGATGTATCACTGTATCCTACAAATACGCCCTTCCTCCCAGAAGGATCGAGCTTGGTCCTTTTCTCCTTTGGGACATGTATGTACACTGGGAAACGAAATATTCCTAGAAGGTTGACCTTGGGTTTTAGTCCTGAGAAGTCCTCTTCGGGAGTCTTTTTGTCAAGTACTTGATGAGGAGTACAATTATGTACATACACAGTTGTTATTGCTTCATTTTCCCAAAGGTGCATAGGAATATCCTGGTCAAGCAACATTGCTTTAGATGCTCCCATTATGGTTTGGTTATTTTGTTTTGCAACCCCATTCTGCTGAGGATTGCACGGAGTGCACAACTCCCTCTTAATACCATATTATCTAGAGAGTTCCTTGAATTATTCTTAACTGAACTTGGTGCCATTATCTGACCATAGAATCTTAATCTTCCTATCTGTCTGGCTCTCGACCAAGGATTTATATTCCTTGAAATTGCTAAAAAATTCACTTTTCTCTTTCAAGAAATATATCCAAGTCTTACGTGAGAAATCATCTATAAAGGAAATATAGTACACATACCTCTTAATGATCTAGAAGACATGGGTCCACATACATATGAATGTACTATATCCAATACTCCTTTATCCTTTCTCTCACTTCTAGGAAATGTCTTATTTGCATTCTTTCCTATTACAAATCCTTTGCGAATTCCCTCATCCTTTTTCTAGATCTTTGGAAATATTGGGACTCCTTTTCTTGCCATCGGTAGTGCTCTATAGTGCACATGTGCAATCCTTACATGCCATAATTCATTTGGTTCAATTGAATCATGAACCAATGGATTTTCAGGATGTCCCTTCAACTTGTACAAGCCTTCGTCTTCTTCTCCATTCATTGTTGCATCCTCTATTGTCTATCCTCTGGGAGACATAAAAACTTGACCATCAACAAATGAAACACTAATTCCTTTTGCATCTAATGGAGATATGGAGATAATATTATTCTTAAATCCTAGAACATATAGCACATCCTTCATCTTTAAGGATTTCCTGGAGTCAATATTGTAACAAGGTTCGCCACTCCCTTCTATGGGGTATTGATAATCATCCCCAAGTTTCACCTTGTGAGGTGACTCATTTTCATACATATTGACAAATGATTCTTTGTATCCCATCATGGGTTTGGAAGCTCCACTATCCATGAGCCAATCATTGCTTTTGTGTGTCATACTGCCAGTAAGTGTTGAGATTAGCTCATACTCTTCATCTCAATCATCCTTCTCTCATTTGATACTTTTGTTTGTTGGTTCATCATCTTCAGAAATATGAGCATGGTGTCTCTTTTTCTGGATGGGACAATCTCTTTCCAAGTGTCCCTTTTCGTCACAAGTATATCATCAAACATTTGAAATATATATTTTGGTATTCTTCAGTTTCTTTTTTTTCTTCTTGTTGGGATGACATTTTTCATTCTTCTCCTTCTTCTTGAAGTTCTTCCTGGTGTAAGCTACAAGAGCTTGATCATTAGTTTCTCCCATAATTTCTTCTCTTTTCACAAGTCTAGCTTCTTCTTGTGCACATTCTTCTTGAAGTCTGTTGAAAGATATCAACTTCCTTCTTGCACAAATCCCTTGAATGAATGAGTCCCATGATTTAGGGAGACCGTTCAGGGTAGTTGTTACACCCAAATCTCGTCATCAACATGTGATAAGATCCTAAACATTCATGTTTTCCCTCATTCCCAAATCTTGAAGTAAAAAACCTTGCTCCAAATGTCAAACTAGCACATAAAAACCAAGTACCACTTCTACCCTTAAGCTTAGGAGCGGTACCTTCTTCATCACTGCATGAGTTGTGTTACAGACAAGCAGTGGCACCACCTTTAATATTTGTTTGAAGATCAGTTTTTCCTAGCATCACTTTGTCATCAAAATGCAGGAGCAATGCCCTTGGTAAAAGGTGAAAAAGAGAAGCTTCATGGCATCCCTTATCCCTATTCACATGGGTCAGTTGAGATCGATATCCATGCTTTGGGGGTCTCCTATCCACCTCAACCATCTCTATCCATTTAATGCCTATAAAAACTGGCTCATACCCCATGGCTGAGGAGAGAGAAAAGTCATGCTGTCATTTTGACATTTTGGCCCGATCCATCAAGAGTGAGCATAGAGGAGCAAGTTGGAGCTATCAGGGATAAGACATTGGTTTTGTGGAGGAGTGCATCAACAATAAGGCACAGGTTGTAAACTATTTCATTATTTATCAAGGAAAATTTGGTTTTCTTCCCATATAACTTGTCATGTATAATCTTGCATGTTTAATATTGGATTCCTTAGTCACCAATATAGATCTATATTTAATACTTTGGTACTTTTGGTCTTTTGCGTTGTGTTTTGCAGGTATCTTCTTGGAGATATTTTTCCATAGGTGAAGGACCACATCAATCTCTGAAGGTCGTATTCCATGTGTATGTAGTTTCTAGGAGAAGTTTGTCAGCCTTGTTGTAACTTATTTGTTCTAGATATGAGCCATTCAGACCAGAGGAATAGCTTCTATCTGCAGAAGGAGCGAATTTCCTAACAATAAATCTAGTGACTCCACTGGGGAAAGAGCTTCAGTAGATCTGATCTTCCTTATTTTTCGAAGACTTGTTCGAATCCAAGCTCTATATTTTTATCATTTTAGTGAGATCTACCATCTGACCTAGTAAGGTTTTGGTTTGATACCATCAAATCTCTTCAAATCTGAGTCATCTTGACTTTCTATGCTATTTATTACTGTTAATTCATCACTTTTGATGCTAGTTTGCCAAGATTTAACTTTTTTTTTTATCCTTTATTGTGTTTTGGACATTTACAAGGAACCATGTCTGTGCAGTGTGCAATAAGCGGTGCCACCACCTGTGCGTAGATATCAAGAAGCAGTGACACCACCTGGACGCAATTAGCAGGGAGCTATGCTTGTGTAGAACTGCTTTGTCAGTGATCCTCTAGAAGTGGTTCGAGGTAGGATTTTTAGTCCCTATTTGATTTCAAAGCTTGGCTATTGTATTTTGATTTATGAGTGTTTTTTGGCTTACTTTTTGATGAAAATGAAGTGTATTTTTTAATTGTATATTCTGTGGTCGCTTTGTTTGTTATATTCCCTTTTCATTCAAAAAAGAGTTTATGTTTCTTGCATTAGATTTTACATTTTTTTTCTTTGCTTGAAACCTCTTTCTCCTTTATGTAGATATTATCTGTTGGAATTGGAAAATATACATTTCATTTTCATGTGTATGTTTTGGTTTGTTTTGGACTTGGAATGTGTGAGTGATCCATGTTGTTTTGAGTCTTTCTTTGGTTGGGGTGATTTTTGTTTCCTTTTGCGTGCTAAGTTTTTCAGTGCTTGGTAGGAGAGATTGGTTCTTCGTTTCCTTGTCTGTTCCAAAAAGAAGTTTTAGTTTTCTCTCTCCTTTGCTTTATTCGCAAGCATGTTGATCGAACTTCTTCTTATTTTGTGCTTTATTGCTTGAATTTCTAGATGTTACTTTCATTAAATAGAAATATCTGTTTTTGACTTTGTGTGCATTAGAGTTATATTTGTTTGGAAACGTTAGTGAAATGATCTTTTGATTAAGTTTTTATGCATATTTTTCAAGCATGAAAAGATAAGAAACATTTCTGGTTTATTTATATTAAATGTTCTCTAGATCTCTTTTTTTTTAAATTGCTTTAAAGATTGTTTGGGGTGCATTGATATTTTACTTTCCATTTGAAAAGATAGAATTGCATTTGCATTTGGGTGTGCATGTTGGAAAGAAAAGTAAATCTCTCTCCCTCTTTTAAGTAGAATTTCATTTAAGAAAAAAACTTACAGTATCATATAGATTAGTGTGCATCTTCTTTAATTTCAAGTTTTCACTCCATGGTTCCACCTAACTGCACAAGATAAAATTAACAGTAGTAATAGGTTAAAACTTTTAGCAAATTGAGTGTTAGGTTAGCGACGTGTTCCAACGTCGACAAGCATGGCAGCTATCATTATTTGCCAGCACTGTATCCCAGGGGCTTGAAGTTCTTCCACGTATGTCCAGTATATCGAACGGCCTTTCACGTACCCTTGAGGTATATTGAAAGGTAGTTCACATACTTGATAGTATATTGGAAGGTTTCTATCGAATGGTTGTGCATTAGACAACACCACTATGGATTTGAGCTCCCACGTACCTAGCATATATCTGGAGACCCTTCTAGAAATCCTCAAATTATCTAAGTTATTTTTTTGGTCTGTCCTGTGAGGTTCCTGACTCTTATCTGATCCTTTCACATGTTTTCTTGTTTCTTTTAGTTTGAGTAGTGATTTCTTGTATGTGGTAGTTAGGAGGTTTTTAGAGAGTTTTGAGATGGTATCCCCATCTGGGACTACCACTCAAGAGGTTCCTTTTCAAGGTGTACCTTTTGTTTTCCCTCTAAGTGAAGGTATTGGTACTCCCTTTATTGCCACTCTAAATATTCTTGGGTTAACTATAGGATTACCGATCTGGCTATTTAATCCGGTAATTCCTGTTACACCCGATGTCTCAAATGTCACCTCTCCTTTAGGAGAGGATTGACCTCAACCTAATTCTTCTCCTTCTTTGTCGGTTGTGGCTTCATCCCTTTCTTCTTCTTTGCTTAACCAAAGCTCTACGGTTAGTAGTTAGGTGGATACGAAGAAGAATAAAGGGAAGGGTAAGAGGAAGACAGATAAGAAAGGGAAAAAACAATAACCATCTGCTCTTGATGGTGCTCATTCTAAGAAAATGCCCGAAAAACCCAAGTTCCCTTGTAAGCTTTGAAAGGGGGATCACCTTCTTAAGGAGTGTCCCGGTCTCTCCTGTGTACAAGAAGAGTGGTATAAAAGGTCCAAACCATCTGTGTCATCGACCTCTGATCATCATGTTGATGATAGTCCCTCAACTAGTGACCCATTGGTAAAAGGTCGTAAGGGTAAATTCTTGTATCCTTGTTTGATATGCAAGGCTATGCATAATACATTTCTTTGTCCAAGCATGGATGAAGCTTCGCGTTGGTTGGAAAATATTACTGATCATCGACAGGTGATTCCAATAGGTTATCGTAAGTTGTCTCTTGAATCCCCACTGGTTGACCAAGTGGTCGATTCAGTTTCATCCGTAGTTGATCCCACTCTTCGTCCCAAGAGTGAATTCCAAGTGGTCAATTCGTATTCATCTGTGGTTGATCCCACTCTTCCTTTGGAGAGTGAAACTAAAGTGGTTGATTCAATGTCATCTCCACCCGATCCCACTCTTTCACCAAAGAGTGTTAAGACTGAAGTAGTCTCTTTGACCAATTCTTCGTCTTGTTCTTCTCTTCCAGTAGAGAATGAACTAAAACCTGTTGATGTCTTTATGCTTCATTCTGATTGTTCTCGATAAGAGGAAATTTTGTCTATTTCAACAGAACCATCTCCAAGTAATAAGGTTATTTCCTTTGACTGGAGTAACCTAACAAAGTCTCATCTTTATTTAAGTGTTCCTTTAGATATCCGTGCAAATTACCACTAAGAGTATACTTTGCACTATCATCGACGAAGGGGATTCTGTTAGAATTCTATTCTCTATGTTAGTTTTTCAACATTTTAAGCTAGCATTATGTTAAGATATTTTCACTGAGAGAATAACAAGCACATCAATCACATAATCACATCAAAAGAGACAAGAGACACAAAGAGTTTTGAGAGGGGAAACCATAAATGGAGAAAACCCCTCAACTTCCTCTAAGATAGTATCACCACAAGATGTGAACCCAAAACAGTAACATGACCTCCCAACACAACAGCAGCCTTCTGTCTTCTGTCAAGCCAAAGTATTTCCTTCTCCAAAGGTGCGCCACACTTGAGAGAGCAAGTGATGTAATTCACAAGTGATAAATAGAGAGACTCTCAATCTCTATTTATATTCATCCGTTCACTTGAATTACACTTTCACACGTAGGCTCGACCTAATATTACTACTCAAGCCTACACCTTAATTAGTGTATAATAACTCAAGTGCCCTGAAACTGTGGGGACTTACCTAATGACTTGATATGACTTATTTACATTATTAATCCTCCCAATTGGAACATCGGGACAAGACCACATGACTCAAATGCATAATAGAAACATCCTGGAATAAACATCGGGTTACAATATACAAAATACATAGAAGAATACATTCCGAAGTTACATATACATCAACACTCCCTCTTAACTAGGAAGGTATTCTTTCGACACAATTTTTCAGCACTGGTCTTCTTCTCTGCATCAACTGGATCATCTGAGTCATTTTCATCTTCAAGTCATCTTCATCTTCAAGTCATCTGGATATGGATCATCTCTCGATCTGGATCATCATAGAACATCATCACAGGATCTAGATCATCACTCGATCTAGATCATCATCACTGGATCTGGATCATCACTCGATCTGGATCATCATCTCTGGACTGGATCTGGATCATCACTCGATCTGGATCTGGATCTGGATCATCTCTTGATCTGGATCATCACTGCTGGATCTGGATTATCACTCGATCTGGATCTCTTGGAGTCATCATAACTGGATCTGGATCATAGCTAGATCTGGATCTCCACTGGTCATCATCACGTGTGTACTATCTCGTCATAGGAATTTCTACAGAGCCAGCCCTTTTTCATGCTGGTTGTAGGCCTACTCTCATGTAGGTCTTCTCCTAGCACTTACATATGACCTGCTCGTCAGAAAGGCACGCCCATCACTCACATCTCATCATGTAGTAAACTACAATCACATCAGAAAGGCCCAGCACTCACATTCACCAGCATGGTAGGCACATCAACTACCATTTGTGAAATGGCTCTGCACTTATATCTGACCTACTTGTCAGAAAGGCACAATCCCATCCAGGTGGGAACACATCCTGCTCACAATGATGAAAGGTTTCCACACTTTCACCCAGGCTGGAATCGAATCCGGCTCACAATGATGGAAGACTTCTATCCAGGCGGGAACACATCCTGCTCACAATGATGAAAGGTTTCCACACTTTCACCTAGGCTGGAATCGTATCCGGCTCACAATGATAGAAGATTTCTGCACTTACATCTGACCTACTCGTAAGAAGGGCATGCACTCACATCTGACCTGGAAGGAACCAAATCCTTCACCCTCATCAGAAAGGCCCCCAGTCCCAGACTGAGCTACATGGTAACTGACCATGCGCCTCCACTCTCCCGAAGAGTGGCAGTTTCCCTTACATTTGTCCTACTCGACAGAATGGCCAGCACTCACATCTGACATGGAAGGAATTGAATCCTTTAGCCATGACCAGAATGGCTCAGCCCTTACATCTGACCTGCTCGTCAGAATGGCTCTGGATCTCTAGCACTCATACTTGACATGGAAGGAACTGAATCCTTTAGCCATGACCAGAATGGCTCAGCCCTTACATCTGACCTGCTCGTCAGAATGGCTATAAATCTCAGCACTCATATCAGTCATGGAAGGAACCAATCCTCTCACCATGACGGAATGGCTCAGCCCTTACATCTGACCATGGAAGGAACCAATCCTCTCACCATGTCAAAATGGCTATGGGTCTCATCACTGTCTCTGGGAGGAAGCCTCGATCTGGAGAACACCAAGTCTCTCTCTGAAGTAGTCAAACTTCAGCCTAGCCAATGGCTTCATCAATACATCAGCTATTTGTTCCTCCGTCGCAACATACAGGAGCTTCACAGCTCCTCTCTGCACCATATCCTTGATATAGTGATACTTGATCTCGATATGCTTTGACTTGTCATGGAACACTGGATTCTCTAACAACTTCACGTAACTCTGGTTGTCACAATGTATACAAGTAGCATCCAATTGGAGATCAAATATATCAGACAGTAGCTTCCACAGCCATACTGCCTCACAACTAGCTAAACAAGCAGCGAGATACTCTGCTTCAGCTGTACTTAGTGCCACACAGGATTGCTTCCTACTAAACCAAGAGATCACGCCTGATCCCATACTGAAGCAACATCCCGAAGTACTCTTCCTGTCGATGGCACTGCTTGCCCAATCTGAATCAACATAACCCTCTAGGTTAATCTTCTGATTCACATCATACTTGAGCCCATAATCAATTGTACCCTTCAGGTACCTCAGAATATGCTTTGCATCAATTAAGTGAACATTTCTCAGATCTGTCAGGTACTGGCTCAAGGTGTTCACAGCAAAGAAAATGTCTGGTCTCATGTTCGTCAGGTACATTAATGACCCAATCATCTGACGATACATCGTAGCATCAACCGACTCTGAAGAAGCATCACTCAATAGCTTCAGGTTCGATGCCACAGGTGTAGCCATAGCCTTGCATTCCATCATCCCGAACCTCTTCAGGATCTCTACTGCATACTTCCCTTGTCCAAGGAAGATTCCATCTGTACTCTGCCACACCTCCATACCTAGAAAGTAATTGCATCGACACATAATAGGAGCATCACTGGTCTTCTGTCTTCAACCTTGAAGCAAAGGTTGGAATCCGCTTTACTCTCAGTAAAGCCTAGAGTCATTAGTAATCTATCCATCCTGTCATATCATGTCAAACCTTAGATCTTCTATAGTCACTCCCTCTGAAGCGAAGCATCATACTCCCTCTGTCTTCTGTACTCTATGCACTGAAACATTCTGTACTGGAGTGACAAGTAGTATCCATCTAGGATCACTAGATACTAAGATCCTCTATCTTGAACTTCTTCAAAAGTTCATCTTGCACCCATATGTGAGCTTGTCATCCTCTATCAACCTTGTAGCAAAGGTTAAGATATTCATCAAGCTCATCATGTATGTGTTATCCCATGGGTGTCTTCTGAACTCGTACAAGGCCTTCTTTCATTTGCACACATGATTATGCATGTCATGTGACTTCACTTCTATTAGCTGTAAATGTTTCTTCGTAGACTATGCCTTCTCTTCGTGAGAAGCCTCATGCTACGAATCTTGCTTTGTATCCCACGATGTTTCCATCTACTGCATGATGGAACTATGAACTTCTCTTCAGGTCTCGATACTACGCCCTGACATCATTCTTATTGGACTGGTCTTCCATTTCTTCTTAGTTACTTCTTCTTGTCTGGAAGGTTCTGCATCAATGATGTCACTACATTCATCATATTATTCTTTGTCTTGAAATTGTCGTCACTTGTTCTTTGGAACAAGTCTTCATTCTTCTTTGCTTGTAGGCAATTATGTATGCGATCTTTCCTACAATTCAAATGCAATTGTATGGTTAGAAACATTTCATAAGGAATATTTATACTGGCAAACACTTATGCATAAATATATGATCATGCAACTACTTTAGCCAATACAACATTCATCCATATCTCACTGAAACTTTCTAGATGCCTTCCATCTCTACCAGGACAACATTGAGATTGTGCACTAATCCAATATGTCAGCAAAGAGGTTTCATTCTAGATAAGTAGCAATGGACAATTTGTATAGCACCATGAGCTACTTACCCATCACATGCATATTAGTAGTATATTGTCATTAATGCAAACATCCTATCATGCATAATACAATAACTGAAAAATGCATAACAAAACAATATCGTGAAATGACAATTGAATACTTATCTTTATTTGTTTCGTGGGTATACTCCTTCTTGAGCCTTCAGCTTTATCGTCTTCTTCA
>LPNX010111869.1:149122-217290 GCA_001517045.1 Pseudotsuga menziesii
AATCTTCACATTCTTCAACTAGTTTCTTTAGGTCATATTCTTATTTTGTTCTTTCCTTCAAATAGCTTGAAATTCTGGAAGACCTTCAACAGCTTTGCTTGCAATAGGTAGTTCTCTGTAATGCACATGCACAAGCCTTCTATGCCAAAGCTCATTTGGCTCTACTGTGTCATGGATCAAGGCTTGTTCTGGATGGCCCTTCAATTTGTACAATCCTCCTTCTTGTTCTCCAATCACTACCGCATCCTCGATAGTCTTTCCTTTTAGCCACATGATGACTTGACCATCTATGAATGCAATCCGCATTCCTTTTACATCAATGCTGAAATGGAGAGAAGGTTCTTCTTGAATCCTGGAACAAACAATACTTCTTTCATTATTAGATACTTAATAGAGTCTAGCTTGGATGAAGATTCCCCACTACCTTTTCTTGGACATTTGTAGTCATCTCCTAGTGTCACCTTGTGAGGTGATTCATATTCTGACAGTCTTACAAAGGATTCCTTGAATCCCGTCATATGTTTGGAAGCCCCACTATCTATAAGCCAATCATCACTCCCATGAGTAATGTTACCTGTGAGAGCTGATATTAGAACATATTCATCCTTGCTTGAAGAATCTTCACTTTCATATCTAGATCTCTTTCTGGACGGTTCATCATCCTCTGCAGCATGAGCATGATGTCTTCTTTGGCCTTGACCAAGTTCTTCTTGGGAAAGGCTTCTAACCTCGTCTCCCTCTGAAACTAGAACCTCTATACTCATGTAGGTGTCCAATCCATTTTCTTCAAAGAGATCATATACTTCCAGGCTTGGAAGTTGTCAACTTCCCCAATCTTGTCACCAAGCGGATGTGATATATCATATTGAAATGAGAACCTCAAATGAAAATAGCAAAGGATTAGATCTTACCGATTTGAGGTGTCCGTCCTTGTCCCGAAGTTCGCTGATCTACGGTTTGTCGCAGAAACCCTAATTTTCAAAACTTGGAATCTTTCAGATCTTATTGGATGAACAGATAGATCTCTTCAAATGGAGCTATCCAATGTACTCCTTTTCTGAAAACAGTGGAGGGAAGCTTCCGGAACAGGAAGCCCTAATTTTCTGATTTCTCCTGCAGAAATTCCTGTTACTGTTTCTATGATATCTCTGAAATTACTGACCTTCTGTGTCTGAAATTTCTCATTGTGGTAACCTCGCCTGTTCCTGATCCAAAACCATAGGTTTCATCAGAAATGGTTTCACCATTTTGTATTTATGATCCTTTTCCAAAGGTGACCTGTTACAGGATTGTTCAGAACAGTGAAGTTGTACGGAATTCCACGTAGCACTGGTTCATCTTCTGAGTTTGATCTTCGGACCACAGAAATTACAGTCCGTTCCCTTTCTGTAAAATCTTCAGGAATTCCATTTGGACCTCTGTAGCCCAAGATATTGCATATCTCCCGAGATGTCCTGTTTAGGGATGATTTCTGGAAGAGGCTGGAACCCTAACGTTGAGAGATCATATCTCCCAAAATATAGCGAATATGAGCCTGATCTTTGGACACAGTATTCATCAGAATTTTTTCTTCGTCCCCTGCAATTTCCAGCTTCTGAGACTTCTCCAATATCATAATATAGTGATTGTACCAAAACTTAGCAGTTTTAGTATTTAGGGTTTCTCCTAGCTCAGGGTCAAACTAGGGTTTGACTTTCCCGAAGTTTCACCCAACCAAATTTATTGATCCAGGTCTCTAAACTTCGGTTTTGATGAGGATAAAAATCCTATGCTTGTCTCACTCAAAAAATTCCTCTTCTGTAGAAATCCCTAATTTCCACATCGAAACTGAAAATGCTTGAAATTGAATTCCGCATCAACAGAAAGATGCACCCTTCAATGGGGAGTCATCTTAGCATAATTTTGCTGAAAATATGTGGAGGAAGATCCACAAAATAGGAAGCCCTAGTTTCTATAGCTACACAATGTCTTATTCTTAGGTTAGCTTTGATACCATGCTAGTTTTTCAACATTTTAAGCTAGCATTATGTTAAGATCTTTTCACTGAGAGAATAACAAGCACATCAATCACATAAGCACATCACAAGAGACAAGAGACACAAAGAGTTTTGAGATGGGAAACCATAAATGGAGAAAACCCCTCAACTTCCTCTAAGATAGTATCACCACAAGATGTGAACCCAAAATAGTAAGATGACCTCCCAACACAACAACAGCCTTCTGTCTTCTATCAAGCCAAAGTATTTCCTTCTCCAAAGGTGCGCCACACTTGAGAGAGCAAGTGATGTAATTCACAAGTGATAAATAGAGAGACTCTCACTCTCTATTTATATTCATCCGTTCACTTGAATTACACTTTGACACGTAGGTTCGACCTAATATTACTACTCGAGCCTACACCTTAATTAGTGTATAATAACTCAAGTGCCCCGAAACTGTGGGGACTTACCTAATGACTTGATATGACTTATTTACATTATTAATCCTCCCGATTGGAACATCGGGACATGACCACATGACTCAAATGCATAATAGAAACATCCCCGAATAAACATCGGGTTACAATATACAAAATACATAGAAGAATACATTCTGAAGTTACATATACATCAACACTCTACTGCTTGGAAAGCCATAGGTTCTCCTCTATTTGTGCCAGCTACCGATCAGATATTGGATTTTAATCAAAGACCTGCAACACCTCTAGGGATCCTTCCTTAGTTTCCTATTACTTTGGATGTAAAAAACTGTCTGTATCGATTTTATGGTAGTCCCAGGTCCTTTAGATTTTAATCTACTCCTTGGGCATGATTATGTTTATGCCACAAAAGCTGTAGTGTACACACTCTTTCGAGTGATGCATTTTCCCCATGATGAGAATATTGTGACCATTGATCAACTTTCCTTAATTAAACCTAATTATCATGTGACTCCTAGTCATTAGACTTCCCTGATGTTCTTGTGGCTCTTTCCCCTTCTAGTTAGCTTCTTCCCATCATAGGTAAAATGGGGGGCATGGCTCCAGCCTTTGGATATCATACTGGAGTTAAGTCTCTAGCTTCTTATGTAAGGGGACAAACCACCAACCTATGGATATCAAGTTGCATCTAAGAATAGGTTAGATAGCATAGTTATTTTTATGTGTCAAGCTCATTAAAAAATGAAACAGATGTCTGCGAGCATAGTTCCTTTTTCGTGCCAAGCTCATTAAAAAATGAAATAGGTTGGTGAGCATAGTTTCCATTTCATTTCAAGCTCATTTAAAAATGAAATAGATACCCATAAGAATAGTTTATATTTTGTTTCAAGCTCGCTAAAAATTGAAATAGGTTGTTTCGGGTAAATTTTACCTTTTTAGTTTCAAGCTTGCATAAAAATGAAACCATGTATGAGAGCATAGTTCTTATCCTATGTAAAGCTCATTAAAAAATGAAACAACACCTGATCATCATGTCAGGCTTTTACCATCATGTCTATTTTCACCAAGCATAGTTACCTTCTGTTTCAAGCTTGTGTAAAAATGAAATAGATCCCCTTTCCTTGAGTCGAGTCTTCCCTTTAGTGTTAGAACTTGAACCTTCTTTTCAACTGCCTGATTCTCATTCTTCCTACCCCCCTGGTGAACATTTTCACATTAGTAACTAGGTTTTTAGGTTGGGTATGGAAGAAGAATCGCCAAAAGAAATGAAGCTTGGGGGGCATGTTGAGCCCCTAGCAACCATGCTAGGGGTAAGGTTGTCTAGCAATCATCTTGGGGGGAAGCTTCCAACCTTTGTATATCATGTTAATGGGATTTTTGAAGCATAGTTTACCCATTGGTTTCGATCTTGTTTAAAAATGAAACCAATCTTTGAGCATTCTTTCAACTGATCTTCGAGCTCGTTAAAAACAGTAATATCTTGTTGAGCTTTCTTTTCATTTTCCGTGCTCTGGTTAAAACATCAAAACAGCTTTGAGATTAGTTTATTACTTTTTCGTGCTCTAAATTTAAACATGAAAAAGGTTAATGGAGACTCCTTTAAACTCTTTTTGGACTCCTTATATATGAAAAGATTGTCGAGTACTTGTCTACTTCATACTTGTAAAAGTATTTGAAGAGTCATCTCTTCGATGGTAGGTTATCTCTTTTTCAGTTTGGACAAACTATTTATGAAAAAGGAACACTCCAACCAATCATGACTGGAAGATCTCTCTTAGGTATTATTTTATACTTTTTCGGGCCCTGGAGACTAAATCATACGAAAAAGGACCCTTTGGATTTTTCTTCTATCTTCATTTAGACTCTCTAAACAAGAATGAGACCGGGTTTTCTTTCATTGGAATCGTTAAAATAAACACCGAGAGACCCTTTTTAGGGAATGAACCCCTCCTTTCTCAGGTTTGTAAAACGTATGAGAATGGACTTTTATTTGAACGAGCTAAAAGGAGTGTTTGTTACCCTCTTTGGAATCGTAAAAACAAAAAGAGGCACTCATCAATCATGATGGGGGAATTAAGGGAAGGGAATTATTTTTCAAATAAATGGCAATTGTTTGTCACCTTTGAACATGGCACTTGTCTGCATATCATTCAGTCAATTGGGTATTCAGTTGACTTACAAGTCGATCCACTTTCATGAGTCACATCACTCCTTTGAGTGTTTCAAAAGAATGCACTATCCACTGTCGTATTGTGTGTCTGTATGGTCTATTCATGCTGCCAAGTCTTTTGTCATGCCGCTGGATGTTCAAAGGAAGTAAAAATTTTACCCCTGTAGTTAAATCAACCTTTGTGTCATTAGTTTTGAGTCAGTCCTATGGTTACATTATCTACAAAATTCCAAAACTTTGTTCCAAGTTTCATGTCGTCGATGTGGGATTCATCATGGCCCTCTGTCGATGAGACTATTCCTGTCGAGATCAACTCATCATCTAGGAAATAGTCTTAGAAAAAAAATTAGTACCTTGAGATCTGTATGCCTCAATGATAGATGTTTTCAATTTTGACATAGGTTCACATCATTGACCTTTGATCAAAAGATTCCAATGATTGTTTGATATCAAAAAATCTATTCACACTCAGTAGATTGTACTAGGGTACCTTGGGAATCATTGACATCAATGGTGATCTCCCTCGCACTTGTTAATGGTTCACATCATTGGCTGGTAATCNAAACATTGTAATCACATGGATAGAATCGTACTTTGTGAAAGACGAGATGAAGACCCTGGGTACTTGTTAAGCACTCATAGCTTCCTCCCCAAGTTGTGATGGAATATAGTGTATGAAGTACCAGCATGGATCCACATTTGTATGGTCGTGGCTATGCTCAAATTTGCATCTATATTACATAGATATACGTTGTATGTCTGGTATCTATGTCCAATTTTGAGTCATTTATCACATGGATCTACGCTGTATTCTAGTAGCCATGTTCATTAAATTTTCTCCCATGGATCTGCCTTGTATTGGTCTATAGCCATGGTGAAGACACATTTTCTCATGAGTCAAAAGTATTGATGTATTATAGATTCCTTGTTGATGTTGATCTTCGATCAAGCCAATTCTTTCCTTGAAGTGATAACTTGCTCTATCAAATATCTCGCCTATCGTATCCCTCTAGCCTCATGCTTTGGGGGGCATTCTGTTACACCTAAATATCATCATCAACATGTGATAAGATCCTAAACATCCATGTTTTCCCTCATTCCCAAATATTGAAGTAAAAAACCTTTCTCCATATGTCAAACCCCGCCTTTACTCTTTGTTTGAAGAGTAGTTCTTCCTAGCACCACTCTGTCATCAAGAAGAAGGAGCAGTACCCTTGGTAAAAAGTGAAAAAGAGAAGCTTCACGAAGCTTCTAGATCAAAAAATTCATAGAAGGCCTTATCCCTATTCACCAAGGTCAGTTGAGTTCGAGATCCATGCTTTGGGGATCTCCTATTCACCTCACCCACCAAAATATCAACCATCTCTATCCATTTAAGGCCTATAAAAATAGGATCATGCCCCATGGTTGAGGGGAGAGCAAAATCATGCTGCTATTTTGACATTCTGGCCTGATCCATAAAGAGTGAGCATAAAGGAGCAAGTTGGAGCTATTAGGGATAAGACATTAGTTTTGTGGAGGAGCGCATCAAAAATAATGAACAGGTTATAAAATATTTCATTATTTATTAATGCCAAGTTGCTTTTCTTCCGATATAACTAGTCATGTATAATCTTGCATGTTTATTATTGGATTCCTTAATCACCAATATAGATCTATAGATAATACTTTGGTACCTTTTATATTTTGTGTTTGATGTATTTTTGTAGGTATCTTCTTGGAGATCTTTTCCCATAGGTGAAGGACCACATCAATCTTCGAATATTGTATTCTAGGTGTCTGTAGTTTCTAGGAGAAGCCTATCAACCTTGTTATAACTTATTTGTTCTGGATCTGAACCATTCAAACCAGAGGAACAACTTATGTCCGTAGAAGGTGAAAATTTCCTGACAACAATAGTCATTACATTTTTTCCTTCTTCGACATTTTCTTCAACTTCTTCAAGTTTTTATTTGATTTCAAAAACCCTTGTGAAGTAAGACTGTATAGTCTCGTAGTTCTGTATCTTCACATTCTTCAGCTGGTTCCTCAAAGTCATATTTCGGTTAATGTTCTTCCCTTTGAACATATTTTTCAAAGCATCATATACTTCCTTTGGTGTCTTGAATGCAAACACATGGGGGATGAGGTGATCCTCGATAGAATCTACAATTATTCTCTTATCCTTATCCATGTTTCTCTTATGAGAATCCTTAGCCTCATCTCCCTCTAGTTTTGGAACATCTCCAAAGATAAACTTATCCAAGTCATTTTCTTCAAGGATCAAGGAGATCCTATACTTCCATGCCTGGAAGTTATCAACCCCTCCAAGATTTTCCTCAAGCTAAGTATGTTGAGTCATCTTTTCAAAATGAAAACCTCAAATGGAAATAGTAAATATTTGGATCTTACATATTTGAGGTGATCGACCAGGTTCCGGAGCAAGCTGACCTAGGGTTTGTCATAGAAACCCTAAAATTTCAAACATGGTGTTTTTGGATTTTGTTTGGACAAAAATATGCAACTCCTTGATGTGAGTTGCTCAGTTAGGTTACTTTCTGAAAACTAGGGTGGGAAGCCTCTGATACTTGATGCCCTAGTTCCTCCCGACACTAGTGACAGGTTCAAAAATGAAACTTCTCTAATTGAGAAAATGTCTCCACCAAAATATGTACCCTACTGAGACAAGTAAGTCTATCCATCTTTTCTTGATGATCTATGGAGAGAACACCTTCAAATAGGAAGCCCTAATTGCCGCAGCTGCACAGTGCCTTCTTTTAGAGAGGCTCTGATACCATATTAGTTTTTATTAAGATCCTATTAGATTATCTATGATATTTATCTCAAAGAATAACAAGTGAAACAAGATGCATAATATATAAAAGATACATGAGACGCAAATATTTTCACTGGGGAAACCATAAAGGAGAAAAACCTGCAAACTTCTTCAGAATAGTAAGATCATCAAAAGCAATAATAAGAAGTATTCAACATCTATCTATCTCTCCTCCTATGATTGTCTTTTTCTCTCTCTCATGTGAACTGAAGAGTGTGTAATTTGTATAAATGAGGGAGAGCGTCTCCCTATTTATACCCTTTCATGTCACTGACCAAATATAAGACTCAATACTACAAGTCATCTCACACAAGGCCCACTTCTCTAAGAGAGACTACAAGTACATATTACATGATGTTACATTGGGGACTATTCCCCAACTTACAATGGAGGTTGTACCTCAAGGTATAGACACATTTTAGACATCTTGTAAAGGGGTAACACACATCTTTAATGGGGGTACACCAACATACAATGATAATATATGTTAGGATATATTCTGAAGTTACAAATAAATCAACAATGTAATTTTTGGGAAGGTAATTATGCATTAAACAAGTCATCATGAACACCTAGGAGAGCCTCCGGCTCTTCATGTTGCACCAACAAGGAAACTTCCTTCACCCAGTTTTATTTCCCTCTTGATGTGGTTGAAATAGAAGTGTAGGTAGAAATGTGAATCATCTCTCTGCAATACTTATCAACCCAACTTACGGCTGCCTCTTCTTCCTCAATGATTGATCCAACTGAGTTGAGATCATCTTAGTCTTCCATGGATAAGAGATTCTCTCGAGAAAACCACTCTGGTTTTCTGTAGAAAAGGTCAAGTCCTTGGTTCTCATCAAACTTGTCTTCCCAGTCCTCAAGCACATGAAAAACCACATGCATATCATGATACACCATCTCATCAAATTCCTCCATATGATCAAGAATGCAATCAGCCTTGTGAATATGGTTGGATGGTGTGTAGGAGGGTAACTGAGATCTTTGCAAATTCTCATGAATTTGCTCTATATCCATGTGGGACTCTTGGAGTGCAAATTGATTTCTCTTCAAGGAATATTGGGTGGTCAACAATTCTTTTGTTATATTTCAAATATATTCCTCATCCTTCAAGGATGCTCCATACAACAACTCCATAAGCTCAAGCAAATTGTCTCTATCAGAAAGCAACTGCAGAAAATTACCTTTGGTGCTTCTCATGGCCTTCTTAAACTTATCCATGTCTTACATGGATGATTTTTCCTCCATCTTTCAACATATATTTGTCATCAATGCATATATTCCATGGAGAGTATGTAGGGCCTCTTTTATTTTTCACTCACTCATATTCAGTGACCCTGCAAGAAAATGAGGTTCTTGTAGATGAACCTCTTCTTCTTCCCTGTCTCTTGGATCAACCTCATGAAACTATAGTGGTGATGTGGAAGTTGATATTGGGACATTTTATTCAAGTGAAATCTCTATGTCACCAACATAGAGGGATGGACATCCCTCAGTATATGTCTTAGTGAAATTTGAGCACCCATTAGTAGGTACTCTTTCAACCATGTCTAGATTGTTTCTTATCCTTCTAGATTGTTTTTCTACAACATTGATGGTATAGTCAACTCAATGAACAACCTTCTCTTTTCTTGCATAGTCCTCACTAGTAAATATTTTAGTTATTTATTCCATGGCTACAACATATTTCTCTTTATTCTCATGTGACACTTCTCCTTCACTGCAAATACCTTGCAGTAAATTGTGATTCTCTTCAAGAATCCTTGTTCCTGCTTTCCAACTTGCAAGACTAGATGGTTCATAGCTCTCCCCAACGATGATAGTGGGATTTGGATTCTCACTGATTTCAAGCCTCTCCTCTGATGTGGCTTCAATTTTATCATGCTGCAAGAGGGTACACAAATCTGAATTGTGTGCATCCCTTTGCATCATATTTTTCTCCTTCATTTTTTCTAGTTCACACCCAATAGGTGTGGGCTTGTATTCCACTTCCTTAGGAATTTCAATTGATGAATTTAGATACGATCTATGATATTATTTTGGATATGATACAAAATAACCCTCATCACCATTGACAACATCCTCCTCCTTTGCAATGGTTTTGTGATCATCGAAAGAAAAAATAGAAGTGAGATCATCTCCCTCACAATTGTATTTCACTTTGTAGTCCTCATATGCAAGTGGAGTCTTTTCATATTTTCATGGATCAAATAGTAGTCAGTGAACATGAATTATGCAAAAATCAGAACCTTCATCATACATGGTCTTCACCTTATCCTCTTCCTATATAGATACTTTGGTGGATTTCTCCTCCACCAAAATTTTTGGTTCACACCCAAGCGGTGTGGCCTTGTCTTCTTCTTCCTTATGTGGCTCTAGAGGTGACTATAACTATGATTTGTATTATTATTTTGGATGTGATACAAAATATTTCTTTCCACATCCATATGAACCCACATTCTTAGCATTAGTATAAATATCGCTCACAAGGAAACTGGAAGTGCATTCATCTTTATTCTCTTTTCCTATGCAACCACCTTGCGATGACTTGCACTCAACTTCATGGATCTATGCCCCTAACAGATTTCTATTCTCCTCCAAGCAAATAAATATTCTTTCACCTTTATTGGTACTCATGCCACATCCTTTAGAAGTTATTTTGAAGAAAAAACAAACAAATTTCTAATTTTGGAACATGCATATGGCTTTGATGAATTTTCACCTTTGGTTCCTTCTTCTTCTTCTTTACTCAGAGAGGTAGAAAAACTTGTTTCCTCTATGGATTCCTTTCTTATCTTGAGAGAATTATCATCAAAATTATAATGCCAAAATCCACACTTGACATAGATTTATTCTTTGAAATACATGTCTGCACAAATATTCTTACCCAAGGCTAGATACTCCTTGTAGCAGCTAGGCATGTTTTCACATGCTTCCATCATTTTTTCCAATTATTTATTAACAATGAGAGAATAAAATATTATCTCTTCTCCATATGAGGGGAAATATTATTCATCATATTCAAATCTTGATATTCCTCCATCAACAGAGATGACTTCTTCTTCATATTGTCTGCATTACTCTTCATATTGTTGATCATAGTCATCCTCATAGTATGACATGGATGCAAATGTATTCACTTAGAAATTTATTTCCATAGGATGATCCAAGGAAAGAGCTCTAATACCACTATAATGTTCTAATATCTTTATACAGACCAGAGCACTAACGTTATGCAAATATAATGTAAAATTTGAATATAAAACTTTCACTGAGTTATACAATTTTTGGACTTGGAAGATAAGGGTATTTTGCTGAGAAATTTATGAAAAGTGAAGTGGGAAAAGGGAATAAAATAAGGAAAAATTCAGTACATTGAGATAATATTCCATAACACATTTATACCAGGGACCATTTAGGTTTCAGACTCATCTATGATGAAACTTACTCCCACTCTTCTAGGTCAGCCAACCATGAAACTAGGAAGACTCCTTAAGATCCTTTAAACCAAAGGATTGGGGGAATGTAAAAAGATTTTATCAGAAATTTATAAGGTATCCAATAATTTTTTGGTAAGTTAGGAACATTTCCAGAAAGGCTTGGGGTTGTTTGGGACGAATTGGAAAAAATTGGTAATTTTGGCTTTGGGAGACCCTGCATAAGATGGCTTCTCAAACAGGGTACAAATCCATTGAAATATTAGTATGAAGGTTTGGATTGACAAATTTTTCAGTTAGTAACATAAAAAAACTTCTGTAATTTCATTTTGATATACAAAACTCTCAAAATTACAAAAATGGAAAGACTAGTCGAATTTAACTAGACAACTTGCTAGGGTGCACAAGATTTAGTAAATTTTGTATCATAAAGAAAAAATACCTTATAATTAAATGTAACAGAGACTAATATGACATTATTTTATGTATAATATAATTTATAAATACTTTCCATAGAATTAATTCAGTCTTCATACATATAAACTGATAAAAACCCCATCTAGTGGGGAAAAAGGCTCAATCATGGAAACTAAATATAGGAGCTTCCTGGAACATACAATATTAATTTATTACAAAAGTGAGAATATTATATTTGGGGCTGAAAATAACAGAAATAATATTGGATGACTGATATCTCCACATATAGGATTCAAAACTGAGGGCGGGAGGTCCAAATCTCTCATCAAAGTGGGAATGGGAGCATAGGTGAAGCTGGGATTCACTGCATCTTGTCTTCAATAGGTGGATGAGCTGTTGTATATGTATGATATGAAATTATTATGTTGATCATAAATTCACTATCACCTACAATGAAAGTAGAATGGGAGAAGAATAATGGGGAAGAGGAAGAGAGGACTTGGGGCACATCTCCCAATAGACTGAGGCACAACACTAAGTAATGAAGCTTAGCTTCAATCAATATCACAACATACATTATCCAAACTGGGTAAAGGAGCTCTAATTTCCTTTAAACAGATCACTTGGTGACTTGTTTAGAAGGTATAGGTAATAGGTGACGTGTGAGAGCAAGTCATCCACTTAAAAAACCTAACCCTAACCATGAATGCACCCTCTTTGAGAATTTTAGCATGTTTGAGTACTCAAATATGTTTCCATTCTTTTATCGTTCATCCCATTTGGAAACTATGCTTTTCTTGACACAGAGTTGCTATTTTTACTTATGACAACTTTTCTTGGATTTCCTACTTCTGTGATTGAAATCCAAAGGGAAACTGTGCCCTCCTTTGTCAATTGTTGCATCTTTTGTGTCTGACTAATTTTTCATAGCTTTTGTCTCTTTTCCTTTTTCCTGTCTAATCGATTTTTTCATACAGTTTCTAATTCTCCTCCTTAGCAAGTTGGCTTGCACAATTTATCCCTCCTAACATGGAAATATTATTTCCACATAATTAATAATGATAATTAATAGAAACCAAGTACATGCCTTAATAATAATTACTTAGCAAAATTTTCCTAGGATAATTAATTAGTGCCACTTAGTCCCCCTAGGTTTTTAGCATGGTCCACACTTTTGGTGGTAAAAATGTGGGGACATGACATAGAGAATGGATAGTAGTAGTGACTATTGAGAGAAACTTAGTAAAGGAAATGTTGAAGCTAATGCAAGATAGACTAACAAAATTGTGTTTACCATAACATACTCTAGCATAAAGGCAAATATGAATGAGCGGTAGCACAAATATAATTGAGTACACAAGAATGTGGAATTTTCCATGGCTAAGTATTGATAAGTTAGTAACTTATGTTAAGATAGCACAAATTGATGACATGAAAATGGGCCAAGTTAAATTTGATCTTCCAAGTGGTGGAAATTATCCTATTATGATGGAAAAGCATGGTGTATTTGGTCAAATTCAATGACCAATAGTAACCCAATGTTCCTTTCCCCGTCCTGCCTCCCTGATATGAAATATGATTGTATAGAAATATTTCAAATAGAGAATACCTTTTCTTCAAATTTTGAAACTACTACAACCTTTTAATCAACGTTTGTGTATCAACATAAGATAATTTCCCAAATCACGATGTGCAAAAACAAATATAATATGTGCCTTCTCAATTGATCCGCATTTTGCATCTGAATATAACTTCTAGCTCAGTCACACTTGCTTCTCTATGAGTTGCCTCATCCCAGTTTATCTACATTCTATGTCTTTACTGACCAACAACTTCACACATCTAAACTATGGGTATCCTTTCTTCCAGTGCACTTACTTTTTATTCATTACGCACTACGGCTCTGCTACATAAAGATATTCTCTACGATTAATGGGCCATTGATACCCTCAAAATTTTGAATATTTTCAAACAATTAGATCTTCATTTCTCACAATATTACTTTACCTCATCCATCTCTTACTTATTTAAAGTATTCATGACTCAAGAGATGTGTCCACTTAGTGAAATTCCTTAACTTCGGATAGCATTCCACTGGATTACATATTTAACAAGTTAGGACTTGTGTTAGCATGCCACTTTTAACAACTCATCTTTGTATATTATGATGTACATATGCCAACACCCTTTTGTGACTTTTTCGCACCTCATTTTGTTGCTTAGGTTGCTTTACAACTCTTTGTACCACTGATGAACTTCTTTGTGGGAACTTTACAAACAATTTAATTTCTCCTTATTCATAAGTCTCACAAATTGTATTTACGCATTTCAATATTCTTATATGTTTATAAATGTATGCACATTTGCAACCAAGGTAGAACTTGCATACATAATTGCTTCTCTTTTATTTAACATAGACACACACACACACACACTATATATATATATCTATAGCCATACATAAACATATAGAAGCATCAATGTCAAATTTATCATTACATGGAATTATATCATGTGTTGGTACATTTTCTTTATAATTGAAACCAATGGAAATACATCAACAAATCGATGCCAAAATATATTGAATTTATGATGAAAATATCCTCTCAATCCATTCCTTACACGTTGACCAAAATGTGGAATTTTTCACAACTTGGAGCCAACTGATCATACACGTCGAGCATCCTCTTTCAAGATCTCCAGGCCATCCAGCATGATATATTTTTTGTATTAGAGGATACTCCTCCTTAGACATTCTGAGTCTTTGAAAAAGTTCCTCATTTTTCTTTGAGAGCTCTTCATTCCTATGTTTCACTACTTTCCTTATTTTGTCTGATTCATTTGCTAATTTTCTCAATTCATCATAATTGGCATTTAATTCCTATAAATAACTTCTGAGTAATTAATTTTCCTATATCATCATGTCATTGGATTCATTTAAATGCATGTTATGTTTTTTGTATTTTTGAAGCTCCCTTTTGTTTTTTTCAATGTCTATTATGTTTTCAGCACAAGCTTCTTCAATAGTGGTATCCATAGATTGAACAACTTCACTCTCAATTTCATGTTTTTGAGAAGTTTTAGATTTTTTTCTTAACATTAATTATTTCATATCTATCTTTATAATCCATAGGATATAGATATATCCCATTCTCTGAAACTTCTAATTCATAATCTTCTTTAATTGGATAACTCTCTCCTATGAGATTTGGAAATGCTTCCAAGCCCTTTTCAATCTTTTATAAAACTCCAAATAGTAATTGTTCTACCATTTTGGATTCGGTGTCTTTATAAGAGTAATCTTCAATACTAATTAGAATATCCTTCTTAATATTAGGATCCAAAATGACTTTCATGTTGAATCTTAACTTCTTAGAGGCTCGCATTTTAGGACTTATTCTTCTAGTTTCAAGCATGATTGTGTTTTTAATATTTTTAGGATTAGCATTAAGTTTTTTTAACATACCTTTATTTAACTTCTTTGAGCTATGATCCTTCACAATTTATTTAATTATTTAAATAATATTAAAGGCTTCGTTCCTCTACCTCGTGACCACAATACTATCCCCAGTAGCTAAAGTTCTTTGATTCTGGATATAGTTCAAACTATACTCTGTTCTAGGATTTGAATAAGCATGAATCTCTTCCTTGTTACAATTAAACTCCAATTTGTGAATCCTATTTTTATATTATAGGCTCATGTTTTGAATCAAACCCATCTTTCTTCCATGTAACCCTTTCTTGTACATTTTCTTTCCTTTGTTCTCTGGTGAGAGACTCTTCAAGAGATATTTTCGAGGTTTTAGGAATTCACCCATTTTTACCAATAACATTACCTTCATACTTATAAGCCCCTATCTATTTAATCTTGAAAGTTAAGTGAAATAAGAAATGGGACCATGTACTATCCTATTTCTTAAGATCTTCAAGGAAGAGCAATTTTATAATACCATGATGAAAGAAACTATGGATGGTGTGCTCTAGGTGATTCTATACTCTAGTGGCCATTTTATTTAGACTCTTCAGAAGATAATAGGGAATATTAAGTTTTTTAATTCCTGATATGTGAACCTAAAACCTCATATGATACATGAAAATTGTTCCAAACATTCCTTTGTAGGTAACATAGCACTAAACAATATTGAGGATACCCTCCACTCTTATTTTAGAAAATATATTTGAATACCATTACCATAGTAAAGGTTTTGGTGTTGGAGCATGAGAAATTGATTGCAATTGCTCTCTACATGCTACTNGATCCCCTCCACTCTTATTTTAGAAAATATATTTGAATACCATTACCATAGTAAAGGTTTTGGTGTTGGAGCATGAGAAATTGATTGCAATTGCTCTCTACATGCTACTTCTTAAACAATTCCCCCCCCTCAAAGGACACAACAATCATAATAGTGATAGACTCTTTACAAACTTAAAACTTGAAACCTTGAAATTCGATTATCGATCCATTGAAGTTTAAAGAAAAGTGATTTGTAACTTCAACGTTATATACCTAAATGTTTTTGCATAGTGGGTACCCTCCAAATTCTTTTATCTCCTAAGCACATTGAGGAAGTGTTTTCTCCCAATCTGTGTTCTCTATTTCAAACATGTGTAATTTTTCACTCTCCCTTTTCATCTCTAAAAACTATTAGTTCATGAAAAATGAGCAAGGTGATTTTAACGGAACAAATTTCAACAAAGAACCAATTATTTTGATAAGGAAATGAGCCCAAGTGTCATGCATGAGAACTCAAGAAATGGACCACGATCCCAAAACCAATCACAAGTTAGTTATTCACCTCCTATAAATAAGCAACAAACCCGTAATGTTATTCACTTCTTCTATTGAATATCGGTCACAGAGTAATTGGGTTATAGATGTGATTAATCACATCTATGACACCAATCAGTCACATCTATAACACCAATTACTCCACAACTAATATTTAACATAAAATCTAGGGGAAACCCACCGCCCCCAATAGTACTCCATTCCAGTCCTATTTTTTGTTTTGAAGTAGTTTAATGAACATTAAAAAAATTTAACAATCAATTTCTCAAACCCTTGGCCCCATGGCAGTTTGTAAAATGATGAAAGGTTTATTGGTAGAATAAGCTGGCAATGTCATGGTTGTTTTTTTGTTTAATTTTCTAACAGATTTATTATCTGCAAAGTTGGTCAAATTTGAATCAAATGATGTTGAAATTCTTTATGTCCCAGAACCTCGATCGAGGGTTTGCAAAACCCTCAATCAAGGTTTGGTTAAGAGCTTGATCGAGCTCTAGACCTCGATCGAGGGCCTGAAAAATAGAGAATTATCCCTCTTATAGGAAAATCAATGTTTCTCTATGTCTTCTAGGGGTGTAAACCTTTCCATTCATGGCACACAACTGAGTGGAGTTCATACCGATAGATTCATCATCGAATCCTCTATCCATTGAGGTATCATGCATGCGTTTTGGCATTCATATGTTTTTTTTGTTTTAATTAGTTCTAAAACTTACACTTAGAAAACATGACAACAACTTCAAAGCAGCTCAAAGAAAAATCCTCAGGGTAACAAATAGACATACAAACATTTCGTAAAAATGCACAGGCCACACATCGACGCGTCCTCATCAAAAGGGTATCTTTAGTGTTTCAAGTTTTAAAAACAGTGAAAAAAAAGATGGGATGGACACACGTGTATAAAATGATCTGCTGAAATCAGATGTGGTCACTTTCGAAAAATAATAAATAATTGTATATTGCAAAATAAAATAACAAAAAACTATGCAGACCAGAGTGCATTTTGTGTAGATCATTCTCATATATGTATTTTTTTAAATTATTAATGTAAGATTGAATTATTGGGGTTCGACACAAGCCACTTATTAACTTCTTCAAATGTTTAAGGTGATAGAATTCATTAAATGCAAAATTTTACACATTAAATGACATCACAATATTTTAAAAAAAATATCATTGGGAAGCCAACATAATATTCTACAATTTGTTTGTCTACTACAAGTTGAAATTCACATGGCATATATGCGTTTCGAGGGCTTCTATCTAGCACATGAGTAAAAAATCAGGTTTTCATCACCAAATTTGGCCAAAAATTGTTATCCACCTTCATGGAATCACCCTGAAGTAAAACTAGATGAATAGCACAACTGCTAAAGAAATTTATACGGTATGCTATGTGCCTAGGGCATTGAAAACTAATCTATTGGTGAATGTTATGCCTCTGGGCTTGAGGGATTCTAAGTTTTGACTATTAAGAGGCTATATAATTTGAATCATGCACCTACATGACACTAAAAATAATTTATCTAGCAAAATACAATCGATATATAATGCAATGAACAAAAACAAGAGTGGATTCACCATAAATACTATTGTGGGAAAAATGGCCACAAGATCGAGTCGTCTTCCCAAATAGGAGAAATTTGTATTGTATCAAGGATCTAGTATTGTGAATTGTGAGTTAGAATCCCAAAATCCAAATGGAAAATCAAACTCTAAACAAGAAATAAAACAAAACTAACATGAAATAAGGGATGAGTGCTAAGCAAAAGAAATAGAATAAGGCTATGCCAAACCAAATTTTGATTTCCCAATAGTCCAACTAAATACAATGGTGTCAACTAGGAGGCAAGGAATATAATTAGAAGCTAACAATATCCCTTATGTAGGTTCTTTTTGTCCACATAATTGCAAGATAACTAGCATAGAAAAATGAAGAAACAATTGCTTCTTAGAGGAAGAAGGAAAGGGAGATTTTGCATGCCAACTTTAGGTAGGAAGTGGATTGAAAGGTGATCTTGTATCAATGCAATTCCAACATCATAAATTTTCTCTAATTTTCTCCTCTAGAATGCATGCCCATGACTTCGTTTCATGGGACAAATGGAGGACAAGAAACATCTAGACCTAAATGTGAACACTCTCTCCTTTGAATTATATCTCCAAGTACATGGGGGGCGGGGGTATTGATTGCTTCCAAACACGTCAGGAGTCCCAACCAAATTTTCAATCCAAGAGAGTTGTTTTGAGATCTTAATGTGTTGTGGAAAGTAAGTGGTCCCATCATGTTTACAGCAGCACGACATTCAAAGGAAAATTCACACAAGTAGTGCAACTTTTTAAAGGAAACATAACACACGTTAGTGTAAGAATATAGTTATATATCTAGTGTGATTTTTAGTGTGGGTAGATAATTATATATCCCACAAAATTAGCATGAATTTCAAATAAAAAGACCCACCATATCCCATAATTCATGACTTTTGCATTCTAAGTCTCAATTTATCTTGTGGATATGACAAGGATGTCTTTGGTGAGCTCTATGGTGTATGTTGATGATGTATTTTTTCAAAATTATCCAAAATTTCACAAGTGGTTGAAATTCAAGCGTTAACAATTACAACAACAAAGGAGTCCATATGTCATCATTGATGTGAATTGTTGTTCCATGTTCCATAAATCTAGTTGCATATTTGAATTTGGAGAGAGCATCAGAATAAATATTAATATCAACAATGTTACTTTTAATGGGTATGTGTCAATTGATTTTTCATATTTTGTTTAATACTTCCTTCAACCATATTCTATCGATTATAATAAGTATATTTAATGAATGAATTGTTAATACTATAATCATTTTGTTGATGTAGAGTTGTGGAAAATATATCTGCTTCGAAATTTCATGGGGCTTCCTTTGAGAACAACAAACATGAACAACTTATTCTCCATATACATCATATGATATTTAACTTGATTGCAATTGAATGTTACCATTTTTACCATAAACTTAATTTTTTTTTCTAGGATAAAGTCGTCACTCTTCCAACTTGAACATAATTGTCATATCCATGGTGTTGATGTAAATTGAGCTTGAATATATTATGGATGTAGCTTATAAATATTTCTCAAATTGTTGTTTTAGATTAATTTTGTACAATTGAATACATATTGTATAATTTAAATGAGAATTCCTTTAATTTATATATTCATATTGTATATTCCTATTGTAAGTTTAATATATTCCTATTGTACATTGAAGGGATTTATGTATACATATTAAATTTCTAAATCGAGGTAGGGATTTGAAATTTGAACTAAGGATGTTAGAATGGATTAATGATGTTATATTTAAAATATAGATGTTCAATTTGATTAAGGACGTTTTCTTTTAAATTCCTAATAAGGATGCTAACATATTTCAAAGTTAGATTCTTAATTTTAAAATTTAAATTATGTTGTTGCTCATGTTTTATAATTTGCAATAAGGATTTGTTAAATTAGAGATTTTCACAATGAACATTAGTTGATGTTACATTGTCTCAATACTGATTTGTTATACTTGAAATATGGCGATGTTAAATTTAAAGTAAGGATTCTAAAGTGATTATTTGTTAAATTTTGAATTTCCCCAATGATACTATCAATATCAAACATTACCTACAATATTATTGAAATGCCATAATGTGACATTACACTCAACTCATTCAATTTATTACTTTTATGTAACATAAAAATATGACATAATCCTAAAGTAATAAAAAAAGAAACATAACACATAACTAATACTAATATTAGAATACACTAGTACTTTAAATAATTCAAGTACATTACTTTCACTTACTTTTTTTTGACAACTACATTGATAATTCATGTATCTTTCTTGATCTTCAGAGCATAAAGATATTTATTTTGCATGCCACATCCTTTAGTAATATTCAATTAAAAAAATATTAGCATCTCCTTTAACTAATTTCATTGACATAATATTGGAATCAACACAACTCTCACAATGTCTCAATTTTCAAGTCTACCTCTAAATGTTGCATGTCACATAACTATCAATGTACTTTTTTAACCTGACATAAACTTGCATGAATATCCTAATACATCAAAATAATTTATACAATCAATAAAAATATAGCATCACCTCTCTTAATGTTACATAAAACTACTAACATATTCTCTTCATATGGGACATAAAAATGAAATCTATCTAACTTTCATAATATGCTATTTTTTAAAGTTTTCCTCCCAATGTCACAATGTGATACCATGATTAAACTACTTATCAACCTGACATAAAACTCCATGAATATCGTAATACATTATAACCATTTATGAATGTAAAACATCAGTGTAACATATAACTGATACTACTATTAGAACATACACGTACTTTCAATAATTCAAGTACCTTTCTTGTACTTACATCTTCTTCACAAAATAAACACATTTAATTTCCATGGGACATAACCTCTTACTTAAATTTGATAAAAAACCACTAACATCTCCTTCTCATAATGTGACATAAAATTGAAATCAACTTTACTATCACAATGTCTCAATTTTCAAGTCTACTCTTAATGTCACAATGTGACAGGACAATTAATGTACTATTTAACTTGACATAATCCTTCATGAATATCCTAATACATCAAAACCATTTATGAAATCAATAAAAAATATAGCACATAAGTGGTACTACTATTGAGATATGCAAGTACTTTAAATAATAAAAATGAAAATACTAAAATTAACCCTAATATGACTAAGTTATAATTCGTTATTACTGAGAATGTGGATTTACTTTTATGAAAATTAAAACATGGGATTTTGCACGAAGTTTATGGGCCCTTTTGGTGAAACTAGATCTTTTCAAAACACGCTTCTGCTTTGCAAAAACAAAATGTGTACACGTTCGTTGGTACTACTACTGAAGGACCCCAAAGGAAACATGAACGTGATTTGTAAACAAAAAAATCATTATCATTATGTAGACCAAAATTAAGTGTGCATTTTATAATACATGGTATAAATGCCAAAAATTGGCTCGTAATCATCCATTTCTCCCATAATGATATTTAGATAGAACCAAGAAGAAAAAGAGGCAAAACATGATCAAGATCACAATCCTAGAGAATATTCAACCACCACTTCAAATCCAAGTGGTGATTCACCAACCAATTTATCAATTCTTCAACCATGTTATAATTCTCCAACCAATTTATGAATTATTTAACCTATTTCTAGTTCTTCAACCAATTTGGAATTATTTTCACTTGAACAAACTAGGTTCATTTGATTCCCACTTTGTATGCCAATTATTGCCAATATGGTTGAAATATGATTGTCACTATAATTGGACCATCCTCCATAATAAATAATACATTTTATAAATTTATAAATTGACAATTTACAAGAAATGTTTTGAGCAATGTTCATTATTCAAATTCTTTAAAGAATAACATATACCTTAAATTATGTTGAAATATTGTAACTTCAAAGGATATTCGAAATGTATTTTATGGATGTACCCTAAGGGAGATGTTCTATTCCTTATTTGGGGTGTTAATATTGTAATTGGTCATATTTGAGTCATGAGGTAAAGCCTCCATTGTAATTCGGGTCAATATTACCCCAATGAATAATATATAATATTGTTTTGAGTCTTCCTTGGTGAATTCATCCCAATCAGTTAAGTGGGGCCAACTTGTTAGGGTAAAAGTCATGTGACTTGTATATAAATAGAGGAGATGTGTTCCTGATTAGAACACAGACTCACTCACTTGTGTGTCACATAGGAGAGATATAGAGAGACATACCAGCTAGGAGGAGAATACATGTTTTGGGGTTTTATCTTATACATCTTATACATAGAAAGTTTTGTTGGGTTTTCTTCCCGTTGAGTGTTTCCCAGGATAAATATTGTGTCTATCTTGTGATTTTTTTTTCTTTCAGTGATTCTACATATGCTACTGCCGTGAATTTGAATTAAACACTAATTATATCTATCTAACCATATGAAATATTAAAATGGTATCAAATCTATCCCGGATAGAACAACTTTTACACGGTGAAACTCTCTCTCCTCTCGCTTCGGAAGAAATGTTTTCTACAAATTTGGGAATTTGGATAATTTTCTTGCATAGAAAGTTGTGCCTCCTTAGAGTGCATCTATTTAGCCTAGGATCAATGTTTTTGGGTGGTTTAATATCTAGGAAATCCAAACCCTACTTTTTCCCTGAACCAGAAAACTACAGAAAACCAGAACCAGAAATTCTGCAGAAGTTGCAACCTCGCAAGAAATTTTTGAAGGGTAAAGATTTGGGATCTCAAGAAACCAAGTGGACCAACCAAATCTCCTTAGTCAATCGTATATCGTGGTAAGGTTGGATTTTTATTTTGATAAATTTCATTTTTTAGTGACCTCCTCAATAGGATGGCCCCAAGCGCTAAGCTTGAGGAAAAATTGGAAGGCATAGAAAACTTCATAGCTGGAAGTATATGATTGGTCTCATTCTTAAAGTGAATTGTATTGAGAAGTACATCAAGGATGAATTTGTAGAACCAAAAGAATATGAATCTAAGGAGAAGCATAAACAAGACCTAATCAAGGAAATGAGGATCATTGTTGATTCTATCAAATATGACTTCATCCCCTCAAGTGTAATATAAGAAGAAAATAAAGAAAATGTATGATGCACTTTTCAGAATGTATGAGGGAAGAAACATCATTAGGAATATTAATTTGAGAGCTCAACTAAAGGGCACCAAGATGATCAAAGGAGAATCAATTCAAGATTAATTCACAAGGGTCTCCCAATTCATGGAATAACTAAGTGTTATTGGAGACACCCTTGATTAGGATGAACTAGTTATGACTAATCTCAATGGTCTCACTAGACCTTGAGATTCATTCCTATATAATCTATGCGCCAGAGAAGAAAGTATGAAGTTTGTCATTGTATGTTAAGATTGCATTCAAGAAGAAGCTAGAGTACTACCAGAGAATCTACACTCACAGAAAATGATCAAGATCTAGCCATCCATACTAAAGGAAGGAAACAATCAAACTTCAAAAAGGGTAGTCATAAACCTTCAAAGAAGAAGTTAAAAAAAAGAGTAAAAAATAAGAAGAAATATTACTCAAATTATCAATGCTACAACTGTCATAAGATAGGACACCTTGCCAAAGAGTGTCCATCAAAGAATAACAAAAAAAAAATACATCATGCTCATCTAGATGAAGATGAAGATGAGGATGAGGAATAAATACCTCTAAAGTGACTAACAAAAGAATAATATATAGAAGAATATGTACTATTCCTCTACACTCTCTAGGTCTATAACACCTAGAGAAGATACATGGCTTATTGATAGTGGTGCTTCAAAGCACATGATAGGGAAGAAACAAACTCTATAAAGACTTGAAGAAAAGATCTATCCTCAAAAAGTATCATTAGGAGATGACTATCGATATACCATTAAAGGTATTGGTGAATCAAGCTACAAACTTGACTATGGGACTTCCATGAAGATGAAGGAAGTACTATATGTACCAGGTTTGAAAAAGAACCTACTTTCCATCTCATCACTAGATAAGAAAGGATATAGAGTTTCATTGATAGATGGACAAGTGCTTATGTGGTTCAAAGGAAATACACTTGAAGATGTAGTGGTCATTGGTGAAGAAGAAGAAGGATTGTACAAACTCAAAGGGCATCTAGAGACAACCCTTATCCACAGGACTACTTGCTCAAGTGAACTATGGAATAGGAGGATTTCTCACATCAAATACAAAGCAATACCTTATGTGAACAAGGTGGTAACATGGTTACCAGATCTGGAGATTTATTATGAGGGAACTTGCGAGGGATGTGCAAGAGGAAAGAACATCAAGAATCCCTTTCCAAAAAGTGAAACTAAGACTAGAGGTACATTGAAATTAATTCATTCTGATGTATGTGGTCCTATTCCCTCCACATATTTAAGTGGATATGAATATTATGTCACATTGATTGATGACTATTCAAGAAATACATGGATATACTTCTTGAAGAACATGAGTGAAGTGTTCAGTAAATTCAAGGAATTCAAAGCCTTGATAGAGAACCATTCGGAAAGAAGAATCAAGACACTGAGATCAGATAATGGTGGAGAATATAATTCAAAATAATTTGAATCATTCTGCAAGGAGGATGGAATCAAGAGGGAACTAACCATTCCCTACAATCCTCAACATAATGGTGTTGCAGAAAGAAAGAATAAAACCATTATGGAAGCTGTGAAAACAATGATTCATGAGCAAGACCTCCCCATGCACCTATGGGATGAAGCAGCAAGAACATTCGTATATGTGCATAATAAATTATCTCCCAGTGTTATTGAATTTAAGACTCCTAACAAAATGTATACAGGAAAGAAATATGAAATGAGTCATCTCAAGATATTTGGGTGTCCAGTATATGTACATATTCCAAAAGAGAAGAGAACCAATTTGGATCCTTTTGGAAATAAGGGAATATTTGTTAGATACTGTGAAGGCTCCAAATCATTCAGGATATACATTTCAGGATTTCATCATATAAAAATTAGTAGGTATGTAACATTTTATGAAGAGATAGTTCTTAAGAAATCAATAAGGTGTCAGCTTGAATAAGTGCATGAAGAGGATGTACCTCCCAGAATGGTAGAATTTGAACCCTCTCCTGAAATAGTAGAATCTGAATATCATGATATGCTAGAACCTTAGGAACCCCCTACTATTGATATATCTCTAAAAATAAAACCTTATAGGGTAAGAGAAATCATACAAGAATCAGAGAAATATGGAGCTCCAGAAGGCTCCACAAGAACAAGAAAATGATCAAAGCCATACTCCAGTTATGTAGCTTTGATGCGTGACCTTATAGATTAAGAACCCACCAGCTACGAGGAAGTTGCATAGAATAAAGAGTTGGTGGAAGCAATGACAGAAGAATATAAGTCAATAATGAAGGATGATGTTTGGAATATAGTACCCAAATCAGAAAACATGAGTGTGGTATCTTCGAAATGGATCTACAAGATAAAACATGATGTTGATGGAAGCATTGAAAAGTACAAGGAAATATTTGTGGTTAGAGGATTCTCTTGAAAAGAGGGTATTGATTATGAAGAGATATTTTCTCCAGAATAAAGGTACACTTCCATAAAAACCATCATGGAACTTGCTTCGATGATGAAGTTGTCATGTCCCCACCAAATTGATCAACAAAACTGTAGACCATGCTTAACACCTAGGGGGACTAAGTGGCATTAATTAATTATCCCAGGGAAATTTTGATAAATAATTATTATTGAGGCATGTATGTTTATTTATTTATCATGATTATTTATTTTGTAAATTAATTATGTGGAAATAATCTTTCCATGTCAGGGGGGTGCATTGGGCAAGTCAACAATCCAAGGTGAAAGAATTGGAAACTCTATGAAAAAAGTAGTCAGGGAGGAAAAGGGAAAGTGCCCAAAATCCATAGAAAAGTAGTCAGACATAAAATAAGGAAACATTATACAAAAGAGGGCATGGTTCCCTTTTGGAGACTCAAAAAATTTGTCATAGGAAAAGCAGGAAACATTTGACAAAGAAAGGCACAATTTTCTTTTGGAGACTCAACAAAGTTGTCATAGGAAAAGAAGGAAACATTAGACAAAGGAGGGAACAGTTGCTAATTTTTATGGATGACCTAGACAGGGAAACATATTCACATGGACCCTACTTTCCAATTACTCAAGGAGGGAACATGACTTGGCCAAGGTTAGGGTTTCTATGTGGATGAATTTCTCTCATAGGTTACCTATAATCTACACCTGCTGAACAAGTCACCCAGGAATCTATTTAAAGGGGATTCAAGCTCCATTTACTAGTCTGGTTCAGGTATGTTTTTTTATTGATTGATGCTTAAGTTTCATTTATGAGTGGTGAGCCTCAGTATCTTGGGTGATGTGCCCCAAGTCCCTTATTCCCCTTCTCCACTCTTCTTCCCATTTCTATTGCAGGTATTACTGAAGCTAAGGAGAATATTTAATCTATTGAAGGATTTATTTTGCAGGTTTTTTTGTCTCTTTTATTTCATTATCATATCATCTTGGATAGATTTGAGGCCTCCTATCAGTGACATCCCTTCCTTTTTTCTCCTTCTCTCTGTTATATGATCTTCTAGCAATTTTGGAGCTATGTAATGGATATTTAGACATATATAAGATATGATATATAATGATATATAATTTAATATTCAATATCATTTTCATGACACCCTCAGGTCATTCCTAAAGTTTGTGAGATTCAAAGATTGATTTTCTTGGGTTTCCTAGCTCCATAGTCATATTTTGGAGTTGTGCTATGAGAAGTTACCTATATGAATATTTTGTGAATTATTTAAACTATAATGGTCCTAATTTGTTATAATTTATAGTATATTAAAGTTTCATAACATTTCGATATTTTTTGACTGAGTTTAGTAGCAATCTTTTACACCCTACCTAGATTTCACTTCTAAAATGACTAGTTTTCCAATTCGAAGCAATTTATGTATCTAAAAAATTCCATTTGTTTTAATTTATGTTATGAAAAATATATAAAACCATAATTAGGACATCCCATTTTTAAAACCAAATTTTAGTGCCTATCTTATTGCATTTGGAAAGCACTGAATCTTGACTATTTGTACAATCCTGGTGACTAGTTTTCATAGTCCGACCCTTCATACTCCTTGTGACTTTATAGGATTCTTTAAAAATTGAATATACCTTTATATAAATTTCTGATAACTTTATTACCAATCCAAATCAGTTTCCTCAAGCCTCTAGTTGATGGATATGAGAAAATTTCTTCCCAGTTTCACGGTTAGGTGACCGAAAAGCGTGGAAGTAAGTTTCAGCATAGCTGAATATAAAAACTAAATGGTACCTGATATAAATGTGTTAGGAAATAAACTTTACCATTACTATTATTTCCTTGATTTCTTCCCTCTACCTGCCTCCATGCTTATGAATTTATCACTAAAACACCTTTATCTGCCTAGTCCAAAGTATTAATGTTTGTGCACAAGTCTCTAATCATAAATTTAATTAAATTTGCTGAAATATTATTGATATGATTTGTATATCAGACTTCAGATTATTAAAGAAGTGGGATCTACATCATATGGATGTAAATATAGCCTTCCTGAATGGTATGATTGTGGAATAGGCTTATATAGAACAACCACAAGGATTTGAAGTCGAAGATAGAGTGACTCATGTATGTAAGTTGAAAAGGGATATGTATGGACTGAAGCAAGATCCTATAGATTTGTATGGTATAATAGGTAGATTCTTGACAATCTTAGGATTTACCAAAAGTAATTTTGATCCTAACATTTACATGACGATTATGGATGATGAACCTGTCATACTATTACTATATGTAGATGGTCTATTTCTAATAAGAAATGGGAAACATATCACAAAAAGAAAGAATAAGCTAGTTGAATAATTCGAGATGAAGTATCTTGGATTGATGCATTATTTCCTCGTGCTGGAAGTGTGGTAGAGCCCATAAGGAATATTTATGAACGAGGGAAAGTATGCAGTAGAAATATTAAAAGGATTTTATATGTTGGATTGTAAAACCATGGCCACACCCAAGGACACGAACCTGAAGTTGTTATGTGATGAATCATCGGAGTTAGTGGATATGAATCGGTACAAAAAGGTTATTGGTTCATTGATGTATCTGATGAAAATACCAAATATATGCTTTGTTATGAACACCTTGAGCCAGTATCTAGTTAAACCTAGACAGGTTCACCTTATAGTTGCAAAGCATGTGATGAGGTACCTAAAAGGTACCATAGACTTTGGAGTTTACTATGTTAGAGATCATGACTACAGATTTTATGGTTATATGGATTCGTATTGGGTAGGAAGTGTCGCATGAAGAAAGAGCACCTCAAGTAGATGTTATTGTCTAGGATCCAGCATGATCTCATGGTTTAGTAAGAAACAATCCAGTGTTGATCTTAGCACGACTAAATCAGAGTACATAGCAGCTTACTCCACTAGTTGTGAGGTGATATGGCTTTAGAAACTTATGTCAATACTATTTTACATGGATTTGGATACCTCAATGATTCTTTGTGACAGCCAGAGTTATACAAAGATGACAAAGAATCCCGTGTTCCATGATAAATCAAAGCACATACAAATCTGATACTTTTATATAAGGGATATGGTACAAAAGGAAGACGTAAAGATCTAGTATGTGAGTACCGATGAGAAAGTTGATGATGTGCTAACCAAGCCCTTATCTTGAGTAAAGTTTAAATATTTTCATGACAAGCTTGGTGTAGTCAGAAAAGACTTTCTTCATGATGAGGAACAATGATGATACTACAAACTCTCCTTGAATGAAGGAATGATGAAGATATGGACTCTCTTTGGAAAGAAAGAACAAGTCAAAGATATGGTGTCACATGGCCCAATTTTGCAAAATAATATTATCTTATTTGATTTTATTCCATGACATTATGTTAAATTTTATGCTAAAGTTGTAATTGATTGCTCAGCAGAGTCAAGGATGTTGAATGTAATTATGAATATTTTAATTATAAATAAATAAAAAGTGGAGACAATATATTGGGAGAGCTTTGAAAAGAGTGTTTACTGGTCAAGTTGGTGGAGGAGACTGGGTAGAGAGCAAATGTACAAGTGGCAGCATCCTCAAACACTTCCAATGTTGCAGGTGAAAACCTCCCTACATTTGGGGTCATGATCCCCTAAGAAAGTGGGATCAGAGCAAGTGGCTCAATTTATGACAACTAACCCAAAAAGACCTAGGCAATCTTAATAAAAATACCCACTGAAGAGAGCTGAGGCTACTCATTCCAAGAAGAGAATCATTCAGGTGAATGTACTTCAAAGGATTTCATTGGGAAGGGAATTTTTAGAAGGTGTTTGAGGGGTAAACTGCAGAGAATGATCTAGTACAGCTGTTCAGCTGAAAGATCTTGCTACTGAGTGCAGAGTTAGTACTGATTCATTGGACTAGTATTTTGTTGTTTGCTTCACCCAGTCCCAGCCAAGGAGACCGGGAACAGGCTCAGGGGTCCGAAGAAGATGCTGTTTGAGCACTCTCTAGGAGTTGGTATGGAGGAACGACCTCCCAACACTGTTTTTATATAGCTTTAAATAGGTTCTACAGTCTTTATTTGTTGTGTTAAAGTTTATTTCTGAGAATGAATGAATAATGTAAGATTTACATGTTATGTAGTGAACTGTAGAATTTATAATCTTTTAGTTATTGAATGTTGAAACTGTAATTGAATGAGATAATCCTACCTATGTTTTTTTCCCATATGGATAAACCAGACCGTACTCTAGCAGAGGTAGTGTGTTTAAGATAGATGAAGATATGATAGAAATATGGATTGATTAGAGTTATTTTGTTTTCCAGAACAATGGAGTAATCTATTTCTATATATAGATGTTTTTTCTGGAAATGATACTAATCTGTCTAATTAAGTTATGGTTTAAAAACTAGACTAATATTTTAGGAATGCTAGCAAAGAAGTATACATAATACTTTTCAAAACAACAGGTTTATTTCTTTAAATATGTTGATTATTGTAAATAGGTTATTTATCCTATTCAGAACTGTATTTATGCAAAATAAAACTACTAACCTGTCACATAGGAAAAAGACTCAACTTAGATAAATACTCATTTATTTATGTGAGAAAGAACCAAGTTATTTTACAGAGCCATTTTATTTTACATACTGCTTATTGTTTCTACAAAAGTTCATATTACAAGTAGGATAATTCTAGTATAGTCCTTTTATAAATAAAATTAACTATAGCAATTATAATAGTGTAACAATGAAATATTAACAAAATCCTATCTATGTACTTATTAAATAAACTAAGTGCAAGGGTAAATAATATTTAATAAATATTATTTATGTATGAACAAATTTATTTAAATAAACTAAACAAAAAAAATAATTATAAAAGAAAGTACAAGGTCGAAACCCTCATAATATTAAACATTATAAATTATAGTATTAACATTATAACATTATAATTTATAGCATAAACATTGTAATTCATGGCAATAACAATATAATCAGATAAGTACTAACCAAAGATTTGGATTATTTAGTTTCTTGAAACATCAACTATAAAATATTTTTACAGTCCTATAAGGATAGAGAAGAAATTAAAAATGAAAGTATAACCACTACATACCTGTAACAAACAAGTATTTAACATGTATTATTAAACTAACCTATAGATTAATTAAAGAAATTATTTTATACATAGGTTACTAACAGAATTTAACCTTGCTCGAATATCCGAGCTTATAAACAATTATTATGATAGAAAGAAATAGAAAAATAGATAATAACAATATATTTTAATGGAAGATAATTTAAACAGTAAAAATATCTTTACATAGTCAAAATAGGGTGAAACCCTAGTGCACAAAAATTACTTTTAGAGCATCAAAATACCCGAGTCTGAGCTCAAGAGAGTTACATCTCTTCACTTAAAGATAAATAGAGGACGGATTGACAGGTTGCATACTTTCCTTTACATAACTATACACAAAACTGGTAAAAACAAAATTTACAAGTCATGGCATAAGCCAGAAAACCGTATTAACAGCAAGGGTTTCGCGAAAACGAAACAAGCTAACCAAGAACCAATAAACCACAAGGGTTACTTGCAGGCCATGATGAGGGCTCAATAAAAGCTGAATCAGATCCTAACTGAAAAGTTTCAAACTGAGGGTAGGGGTAGAAGAACAAAATCAGAAGATACCAGTCATCAACGTAAATCTAAAAAGATGAAGCATACTAAAACTGAAAGTAGTTCGTCTTCTGAAGTGTTTGGTGAATAACGAAATCACCATTATACTAGTGACAGTAGTGATGATAATCAGTACACTAAAAAGAGGAAATACAAACCTTATGAGGAAATTTCAGGGGAATTCAAAAAGATAAAACCACCAACCTTTAATGGAGAGGCTGAGAAGGGGGAGGAAGTTGAATCCTAGTTATCTGGGATGAAGAAGTACTTCCAAATATATAACTATTCTAACCAGTTAAAGGCTAGAATGGCTATTTATAACCTGTCAGGAAAGGCTGACATTTGGTGGCAGGACTTGAAAAAAGTTAAAGGCATAGAAGAGAAAAATGTAAACTAGAGTACCTTTAAGAGGTATTTCAAAAAGAAATTTTTGTCTGAGCAATATTATGAGGAGAGACCCAAAGAGTTTTATGAGTTGAATTTAGGATCAATGACAATGAAGGATTTGAACAGCAAGTTCTTAAGTCTACTTAGGTATGTACCATACCTTGTAGATGAGAAACCAAAGGTACATCGATTTCTTAGTTGTCTCCCTTATCATATTAAAGATAGAATTGAATATGATAATCCAAAGACCTTGGAGGAAGCCATGAGAAAAGCTAACTTCTCTTTTGAGCAAAATCAAAAGAAATAAAGCTTGGCCAACTGGAAAGCTAAGAAAAATAATAATCAGTTTGAACAAAAGATGAAGGATTTTGTTCCTAACAGAAATTTCAAGAACAATAAGGCGAAAAATTATCCTAATAACAAGAACTTCCAAGGAAATAAGAACAATACACCCAAAAAACAAAATAATTCTAAAGGTAAGGATTTTGCAAATAATCATGGAAATTTTACCAAGAACTTTGAACGCAAGGAGCCTATCAAGTGTTGGGAGTGTAATTTCCCACACTATGCTTCAGTCTATGCAAACCAGAAGAAGACTGGTAATAATATTCATACCATACAAGAGGAAATGACCGTTGGGGAACTAGCGAGGACCATCCCCAGAATTAACGCAGCTTTGGAGAATCAACAAGCTGAATATCAGACTTCCATGGTGGAAGTAGAAGGTATGATAAATCAGACCCCTACAACTATTTTGATTTATCCAAGAGCTAGTCTCAGTTATATTGCACCTCAAATAGTAGAAAAATGTAAGCTATCTGTTGATAAGTTTGAGAATTCATGGTTAGTTCAGTTAGCCACTAGTGCTAAAAGAAAAGTAACTTGTTTTGTTAAAGAATGTGCAATAGTTATGGATAAATTTGAAACTGTTGTTAAACTTAATGTTTTTCCTCTTGGTTCTTATGATTTGTTGATTTGTATGGACATGTTAGAACAACATAGAATAATTATAAACTGTTATGATAAAACTTTCACATGCTTAAACAATGATGAAAAATTAGTAAGTGTTAAAGGAATCCCTAGAAAAACTACCATAAGGCAGATTTCTGCCTTACAACTTAAGAGCTATTAGAAAGGGATGTAAAGCCTATGCAGTAACAATAACTAATGAGGAAAGTTTAATTAAAATAGATAAGTTAAAATTGGAAGACATACTAGTCTTAAGAGAATATGTTGATGTATTCCTAGAATAGATTCTGGGATTACCTCCGAAAAGGGAATTGGATTTCACATTGAACTGGTACCGGATGTAGTACCTAGTTAAAAGGCCCCTTATTGAATGAATATACTCAAACTTAATATATTAAAATCTCAATTAAAGGAATTAATTGATAAACATTATATTCGACCAAGTGTGTCTCCATGGGGGGCACCTGTCATCTTTGTCAAGAAAAAGGACAGAACTATGCGACTTTGCATAGATTACCGTCATTTAAAGAAGATGACCATCAAAAATCGATATCCGTTTCCCCACATAGATGATCTATTTGATCAACTACGAGGAGCCACGGTGTTTTTGAAAATAGATTTAAGGTTTGGATATCATCAAGTAAGGATTAAAGATGAAGACATCTTTAAGACGGCTTGTAGAACTAGATATGGTCATTACGAATTTGTCATAATGCCATTCGGGCTTACTAATGCCCCAGATGTCTTCATGTGTTTAATGAATAATGTTATGCATAAGTATTTAGATAAGTTTGTGGTCGTATTTATCGACGACATTCTAATCTATTCAAAAACAAAAGAAGAACATAAAGAACATCTAAAAATTGTTTTGCAAGAGTTGTAAGAACATTAACTCTTCGCAAAGTTTAGTAAATGTGATTTATTCAAGGATAAGATTCAGTATTTAGGTCACGTAGTGACCAAGGAAGGAATTTCTGTATATCCTGAAAAGATAAGGGAAATCGAAGATTGGCTGGTTCCCAAGGATGTGACGGATGTTCGATCTTTCATGGGCATTACCGGTTACCACCTGTTACAGAGAGAAATTCCTATGACTTGGGGTACCACAACAGACATATTGACTCAAGAAATCAATCCTTTCCAATATGCAATAGAAATTAAATGTCTAAAACTAAAGGATCAGACCTTGTACCTTATTCTGGACGGTTGAAGTAGATCCCCATTGAGCTTTCCAATCTTCAGATTGAATTGATAAGTTACTTCCTCAACAACAAGTAAACAATACAAGAATTCTATATATCATGGTGTTAGATCTATTCTAGCATATATAATCAATAATGTAAAAGCATTTGACATAATCCAATGGATACAATATTCATTCAAACACACATTATTGGACAGGAAAAGATATTTCTATTAATATAAATTAGAGATTACAAGATACAACCTCTGACGACATGCCTGCGAACCGGAGAAACTGAATCCCCCACTTGGGCCTCCACCACTTCAATCCTCCATCTCTCGATAGCAAGCTCACAAGAAAAAGGCAACCTTGGGAAGAACACCAAAGTGCTCCAAGGGACAAAGGGATGCAGACTCAAGCATAAGTTCTGGCAACAATGGACTATAGTTTCTTTGCTCTTAATTCTCTCTTATGCCTTCAATGTACCAAGGGGTTCCTTATATAGCTTTCAAAGTGATAATGAAAGGTCGAATCCGAGCGATCTCAAGGCATAGGGAAGGTCAGGAGTCAAATGAGTCAGATCCATGTCAAGGAAAACTCCAAAATGATTTGGATTATGCACACATCCCGATGTATGCGGTTTTAGTGGTCAAACCCGCATATATACACGCTTATAGGTTAAAAATTCATGTGTATCATTTTTCATGTGTTTTTAGGGATGATCAAGGAAACATCAAAGGACAAAAAATGTTCCATGGGGTCTAAGGAGTCTGCAGTAGGACAGGGGAAGGTCATACAAAGTGTGATTCACCTACAGTGATGAAATCTACTATAACAGATGCCCCCTAATGTATGAGGTTAGAGGGGTCATACGATGGCCGAAATACATTATAAGTCCATCCTAGAAGTGGATTGATGAAGGATCCCAAATGGAATACCAGCCACCCAATCAACATAGTACAATAATACAACTGTGCATACAACTGCAAATACATATAGCAGTCACGGATACATAAGATTACAATGGCCATGAATAGGCATGATACATGATATCACATATGTGGTCATTGCCACGTACAATATACATAGATCAGAATCTCCATGATGAAGATATACAAAGGACCATGATCTCCATAATGGTTGAAGATATAACAGATCAAGATCTCCATAGTGGTTGGAAATGTCTGACATATACTGGAATCAAGTCACAAGAGCTGAAATCTCATGAAAACTGGCACGATCAAGTAGGTAGCATATAAGAGATGCCACCAATCTGGAAATTCCTCTACACAAATCGCTACGAGTACATGTTCTACTATGCGAATAGAGGTGTCGAAGTTGAACATAGTAGTCCATCGTCTGATTACCGATCATTGATGTATACTGTTAACAGACACGAGATCACCCACCAATAATGAAAATGGGAATCAAGGTACTAGAGTGCAAACTAACAAGTGTGAATAAATGTGTTGAGGTCGAACACTTGAGAGGATCCATCGATCAAGGGACATTGATGTATTCCCAAAAACTGTCGATGGCGAGAGAACCTGCCACTGATGACTGCAAGTCTCAAGGCATTCAAAATGAATCTAGATTCCAATCCTAGAATAAATGATCTGAAGTTGATGGGATGAAATCCGGTGGAAGGAGGGCATTAAAGAATCCCCCATCATCCAACACGAGGTACTCAGCAAAGCTGTATAATGTGGAAGGACTCGGTCATAAGGTGCATGAACCAGTAACTGTACCTGGAATAGCTGACATGCAAAGTCAAGATAACTGAGGAATGGCCGAATCAGGTTTCAACTTCTTTTGAACAAGAGCATAATGGTGTATGGTGACTGAATGAAGGAAGCATAGACTCAATATACAAACTGGGACATCTCTGTGGCACAGGAGGCATCAATAGAGGCTCCATAGGGACTGGAAGCTTAACCAGTCAGTGGAGATAAAATTAGATAAACGAGTACAACTCCTAAAGTCAAACTATAACCCAACCAATGGATGTGATATACAGTGCTCTGTTTGAAGGTGACATGACTCAAAAATTGCCACAAATAACATCTTTCCTTGTCCGACTTTTTGGTTTTTTTATTTTTTTTGGACTTTTTCAGTTATTTGAAAAGCTTGGAAAAAGAATAAACTAGATTTATAGTTACAAACTAGGAGGAGACGAGTGTCATAAGGCAAACAAACTAGTTCCAAGTAGTGGAACATACCTATGCTCAATGCAAGGATACATGTGTAGGATATTGACACTCGGAGGAAAAACCCCTCCCGGTAAAAGGAAATCAAGCTGGGAAGGATATAAAAAATGGCTTTGAATGGCTAGACATGAGACAAGCTCGGGCTATATGGCTGAAATGCAATGTTAGGGGAGCTGGCATAAAGCTTAATGAGGCAGGAAAAGCTCATGATAATGCATTCACAACTTGACATAAGGGAGTCCTGAGGGAATAAGGCCAGCATAAGATCAGGAGGACTATGAGGCTCTTGCGAAATGTCATGGCAGTACTATACAATGGACTCCCACACCCTAAAGGAGAAAACGTTGGCATGGGCACCAAATGTAAATAAAGCACTAACTAGGGTACCCATGTAAGGTGAAGCTCTACTACTCATATCATGCCACTTCTAAAGTAGCAAGAAGGTTCCGTGACACAATAGAGTGGGTTCATACCTAAGGTCATGGTGATATGGTCATAAGGTCATGCAAAATGCAAATGATGGTGAACCTAACCTATATGCCAGTTTAGATATGATATCTGAGATCAGTACGAACAGGTCAATCCAATGGCTGAAACGACACTGAAAAAGGTCTTCTACATCACAAATTATGTCAAAAATGGTCCAAAATGGTTAGAAAATGTCAAACTATAGGAAAAGGGGTAAAAAATTTCAAATATTTGAAATTTTTTCTATAAATAGTAAAAAATAGAAATCATTTGAAACTTTTACCCATTTGAGCTCTAACTTTCAACTGCAAATTCCAGGAGATCCAGCCGACGATATTCACAACCGTTTCTTCCAGGTATTTACTCATGCTCTCCTCTTGCATTTTGATATAATTTTTATAGATTTTCATTGTTGAATGAATTTTTTATGCCATCTCTACATGACCGCTATGGCGCACGCAGAAATCGAGGCTTTTTCAATGTATAGGGTTGGCTATATGCGGAAAAAGACCTCAAACCCGCGTACATACGCGTCTATTTTCAAAACAGTCGCTTATGAGGCTGCGCATATGATTTTTGAGTAAACTAATGGGCAATTTTGCAATTTCTTTTGTAGGATGGTGCTAGAGTGGAGATAGTGCGAGCATGGTGAAGTAGAGGAAGCAGTAAGGGCCGACTTAATGGCTCAACAAGATCTTCATGCCTGTGGACTCTACAAGTTTTGGTGTCTTAGTGGTTTGAGGGCCAAACCAAGACTACTACAGATGTTGGTAGACTATTGGGATCCAAACTCAGAGTCCTTTCATATTGATGGGATGTCTCTCACCATAGAGGTGGAGGACCTATACTTTATCACAGGGCTTTCTAGACGAGGGGAGGTGGTGAACCTTCGTTCCCTAGGTGGGCCAAGACATGGCCTTACTATCGACGAGTACATAGCTTTGTACTGCTACCCAGATACTGAGAAGGTGGGGAGTTAAGTCCCCACCAATGCTATACAGGTGTTGGGCCTAAAGGCCATGCTACTGACGCTAGGCAAGATAGCAGGCTTACCATCACTCCATCAGGCCTCGTGGCCACTGATGTTCTATGTGGTGGAGTGTATGAGACCGTCCATATATGACTGGAGTACCACACTACTGAGCAACATGAAACACCAACTCAGTGAGTGTAAGGTAGGCAGGGTACAGAACTTTGGGTTCAGTAGCATTTTGAGCATGGTTTTCTTCGAGCGTGTTCCAGGATTGATCCCTAGAGTGGACGTTCCTCTCCACGGGGTTTGAGATCCGGCCCAACGGTGTTGGGAAAATGTGATGTGCAGACTGGGGGGTGGTAGGGTGGCTAACCCATATCCAACTGACTTTTTTCCATGGCAGTGACGACAGATAGTTGCCATAGATGACTATCCTTATGCAGGGATAGATTTATGAGGGGATCCGAACATGCCATTGCCACTAGGATCGGCATATGGTGATATAGGTAACGATTCTCGACCCTCACTCTTTTTAAATTTTTTGAGTTATTTAATTTTTTTTGTATTTTCTTGATTATGTGGAATCAAAAATACATGTTTTTGCGTGACAACACATAGCGACATCTACCATTTGTGTGCAGATGTGGGACCATGAAGACCAGAGGGCTTCCCTCGTCATAGACTGAGGGGAAGAGGAGATGACATCACGGGTGTGGATGCGGAGCAAATGCTCCAGAGCATTCATATCAACTTCATGCGACTGACTCATAGAGTTCCCATGGCCCAAGTCGAGGACTTTCCTGAGGCCATGCAGCGGCAGGTGGTGGGTGTACCACGCGCATGGGTGCGTTTATTTCGACGGCTAGCTAGAGCCTTAGTGACATTCCATGATCACAAACCTCCTCCTCCTCCACAGGATTAGACACCTGGGAGTGTATTTTTGTATGACCGTGTATTATATGATGCTGGCTTTAAAAGCCCCAAATTTTGTATCATGACACTATGTACTATCACAATTTTGGTGTATATAAAAAAGTTTTATGGTGATCGATTTATTTATTTACATGTGTAAAAATGTGTTTGCGATTAATTTATTATGAATGAAACAAATGCCAATCTAACACGTAGTTAGCATATGAGTCAGCAACTTGATTATTATTTCTTGGAATGTGTATATATGTTATATTGTCAAATTGTCGTTCCAACAATCTCACACATAAGAACCTTCTCAATAATGTCGGATCTCTAACATGGTACAAACCATTGAGTTGTGACACTACTAACTTTGAATCAAGATGTACCTCAAGAGATAGAACACCATGTAGGATGGCATCCCGTAGAAGCTCAATAACGGCGCTATATTCAGCAACATTATTGGAAGATGGCCGTAGACATACACCTCCTGAAGACAGTACCTGACCCATAGGAGTATAAATCACCCAAGCAGCAGAGGCTGATTGTTGAGTGTGACGGCTTGCACCATCCGCGAATCCTATGTAGGTGGAAGATTCCCTTGACATCCGCCAAAAGAAACGGAAACTAATCACAAACCCGATCACGATAAAAAAAAACAAACTATGCAAAGATATACAATAATATACAACAAGCAGCCTTAGCTAAAGATCATGCATAGTATTTTTTGAGATAGAGCCCATTTCTAGGATCCACCAAAGCTGTTCCCTCATAATCCACTAACTCATACGCACCCTTCTCTAACACACGCTTAACCACGTAAGGACCATGCCACATAGGATTAAATTTCCCTGCCCCCAAGGGTTCTTTCGATTGATCCCACAATAGTACCAAGTCTCCTTCACTAAACACTCTTGGACGGACAGTCTTATCGTATTGGACCTTAACGCGACATTTATTAACCTCCAGAGCTACCAAGGCATCTCAACGCTGCTCATCAAGTTGCTCAAGGTGAACCAAACGCTCCTCCAAAGGTGAAGTGTCTGGTAAGAGTTCCATGGCTAGCTTCAACGAAGAAATCTCACATTCAACCAGCAATATCGACTCCACTCCATGTACGAGCTGATATGGAGAAAAACCAGTGGCAATATTAACAACAGTTCGATATGCCCACAAAGTAGGGTATAACATAATGTGCCAATTCATCTTGCTTTGTGCAATGGTTCATTGGAGAATGGATTTGAGTGATTTATTCACTGCCTCTACTTGTCCATTTGCTTGGCGGTAGTAAGAAGATGAATTCTCTTGCTTATACCCTAACTTGGATGCCAACTCTTCCATCATACGGTTCTGAAAGTGCGAGCCATGGTCAGTAACAATCTCTTTCGAAATCCCGAACCGAGTGATAATTTTGTTGAATACGAAGTGAGCGGCTATCTCACCATTGGATTTTACTGTAGGCATAGCCTCAACCTATTTCGTGAAATAATCAACAACAACAATGATGTGAGGGTTCCCCCCAGCCAAAGATGGGTTGCAATCCATAAAATCGAGCCCCCACTTAGTGAAGGGACCGGCGGTGATAATGGGATGTAATAGAGCAGGTTTCGAGCGCATATTACGTGTGAACACCTAGCAAGAGTGGCACCTCTTGAACGCATCAACACAATCCTTAAAGATCGATGGCCAGAAGTAACCCACTCTCAAAATCTTTTGAGTTGTAGAAAACCCAGATAAATGACCACCACACGCCCCTCTGTGGCAATCGTTCAGCACAACCTCAGCCTCTTCATGAATTAAACAACGTCGTAAAATTGAATCTACCCCATGGCAGTACAAAGTATTGTCCACTATAAGGTAGTTCTTAGAGATGTGACATAATCGTCATCGTTCATCTCGTGAGAGGTGAGTAGGGGTCTTCTGTGTTTGTAGATATACTATGATATCCCCATACCATGGGTTAGACATTGATATTAAGAAGATGTGTTCATCAACAAACGCATCTTCACTAACCAACTCCTCGGCCTCACTCAAGAAATACGATATAAGTTCTGCAAAAATTAAAGACTTTTTCGACTTTGCCGAAACAAATTCAAGATTGAATTCTTGTAGAATGACAATCCATTTATTATACTTTCCCCCAATCATCCTTCGTGTGAGAAAAAATTGAAATGGATTGACATGGGCCACAACCAAGGTCTGGAAAAGGAGAATATAATGTCTCAAATGCTGAACCGCATGTACGGTAGCTAAATCAAGCTTCTCGACATGAGAATAATGAGTCTCTACATCAATAAGGTTTGGGCTCAAATAATATATGACATGCTATTGGAGCTCCTCATCCTCTTGAACCAAAACCATACCAATATTCTCTAAGGACGCGGCCACATATAATAGAAAATCACGGCTATAATACGGAGGACTAATCACCAGGGCCGATGCTAGGGCTCACTTGAGTGCATCGAAGGACTCCTGGGTTCGCTCTTCCAAACAAAAGGGGGTGTCCTTCTTCAAGAGACGCATAAAGCCTCTAGTCAAATTGGCAAAGTTGACAACAAATCTTCATTAGATGTTTTCCATGCCTTGCAAACACTGAAGATGATGAATATTCTTTGGGGAAGACAACTGAAGTATTGCCTCAACCTTCAAAGGGTCGACTCTTATACCCTCCTTTGAAACGATGAATCCTAATAAACGACCTGAATTCACACAAAATATGCACTTGTGAGGATTTAATCTAACTGAATAGTGCCGGAATATTTCAAACACCAATCTCAAGTGATAGGGATGACACATTCTCATGTGAAAATGAGCAGCGAGGTCATCCAAAAATACCTCAATAATATACTTGAGATTATGGAAAATCAAGGTCATCACCCGCTGAAATGTAGCTCCGATGTTTTTAAGGCCGAAAGGAATTTTCCGATATGCAAACATTCCCCAAGGACAAATAAATGCAGTCTTGTGTTGGTCCTCAGGTTTAATCTGAATATGATTATACCCAAAAAAGCCGTCCATGAAGGAAAACACCTCGCTACATGCACACTCATCCAAAATATGATCTATAAATGGTGTGGGGAAGTTATCCTTAGGACAGGCACGATTCAAATCGTATAAATCAGTGCATATTCATATCACTCCCTGCTTCTTATCCACCAGAATGGGGTTTGAAACCCACTCCATCAAGGGAACGGGATAGATGAAACCGGCATTCAACAGCTTCTCTATCTCTGCCTTAATGGCGGGTTCTTTCCTAGGATTCACAGCGTGTAAAAGTTTCGAACAGCCTTAGTGTTGGGGTAAGTCTTAATCTCATGCTTGATAATCCAAGGGTCAATACCTGGCATCTCGTCGTAAGACCAAGCAAAAACATCATGGATTCCTTGAATAGCTTAGTATATTCTAGAATCTCAGCATGGGAACATTCTGCCCCAATATAGACATTCTCTATGGTGCTAGGATTGCGAGAGATGTTGATAGGAATCGTTGAAGATATGTTCGCCATGTTTCCATCAGCCATCGAACCAGGAGAGCTTAATGGAACCATAGGACTACCAACTCTCTGACTAAGAATCTCCCTATAATCCTCATGCTCCAAAAGGTCAAGCGCTGGAAGGAAGTACGATCTATGATGAAGTTCCTCCCATGGTGGCTCAACTCCCAACATAGCCTCGATAATCGCTTCATCTGAAGAGAAAACCGTATATAAGTAGTCGTGGGCATGAGAAGACTGTACTGCCCATGCCGGCAGCACATAGGGGTCTTCCTCTTCCGTTCGCGAAGAGGAAGAACAAGGCTCTGTAACATCCTTGAGATTAGCTTGATAAGCTATCATAGCTACAGGAAATGGCACGCTCGTCTCAACAAGCTCACTCGAAGTACTCAGTGTAGGAAGAATCCAAGGATCTTCCATATGAGTCATGTGAAAATACACTGAGGTCGTAGAAGTGGAAGCCTCATCGAATCAAAATCCTATCACGGGGATCGATGCAGGACAAATAAAGCTTCCCATGAGGGATGGATACATGCCTACACCCACACTCCCAGTTGCCGGCTGAGAGTGCTCAACGATCAGGATCAAAGCTCCCGAAGATGCGATAACTGACGGATTCTTGAATGTCATTTGATCAATAATTACAATCTTCCCATTATGTGGAAAGAATACAACGCGGAACAAGGAAGAAGCAACAGCTTGCATACTATACATCCAGTTCCTACCCAGCAAGAGATTATATTCAAGGGGCGCATCAACCACCTCAACCTCTATCGCAAAGGTCTTACCCCCCAAATGGACTTTAAGGGAAGGAAGGATGCCGTGTAGCCTAAAAGATCTCCCATCAAACACAGTTAACATAGTCGCTAATTTCAACAGCTCAGGGGAACTGAGACCCTTCCAATAGGCCAAAGACATCACAGAAGCAGTAGCGCCCTCATCAATCAAAGTGCGCTTGACGGTCATACCAAGACATTCTACGTGCACCAAAAGCAACACATAGTAGGGAAAGCAAGGCTGAAGTCCTGTGGTTTCAAATTTGATCACAGAGGAAGAATCATCATCATTCACACCAAGGGTATAAAGCAATTCCTTCCTTTGCGAAGGACAACTCTGAAGCACTTCCAATGCAGACATTGCACAAGGAGTGTGGCCCAAATCCTCGACAACTGAATAATTTTGGGCGGCTCGGGCATTTGGATTATGCCCTGAACGCTTAAGGAATCCATTAGGAATGCAAGGTGCAGCCTCAGGTTTATCCATAGGTTTCTCAATGTGCAAAGGAGTTCCTGGTGGATCAGGCTCTTTGCATGGGCTGAGTTGTCACGAACTATAATTTTTCGCACGAGTCACAACTTTCGCGGCATGGACCATGTTAATGCACCCATGACCACTACCCTCTGGTGGATCATCATCACTAGACTGGTCATGGGACTTCGAGTTCATATTTTGATTATGCAGTTAAGGGTTAGTTAGCATAACTGGTCCTTGTGCTAAGAATCTCGAAGCTTCTTCAATCCGAGGGCACAAGTAACTGAGGTGATCATCCTTACATAACTTGCAAGGGAACTTAACCTTACATTTTGCTTGCTTGTCCACCCCAGAATTTTTACCGTTATTGTCATTATTGGTAGCATTCTCATTCTTATTCCCACCCTTTTGATTATTATTTTTACCCTTTCTTCTATTCCGTCCGGGCTGCTGGTTACCCTTCTAGTCCGACGATTGCACAAAGAGTACATTCACCGTTTGGGTGGGTTGAGACGAAGTCGTAGCTTGTCCCAAAGTAGATTGGTTGAGTGACAATTGACTAACTTGTTTTGCAACCGAATCTATAGGTTTCGCACTTGCACAACCCACAATGCCATCGCCATGTGGTCCAGGTTTGACTTTGGGATTGAAACTGGAACGAGGAGCGTTGGGAATAATCTCATACAACAAACCGGACTGAGCATAGATCAAGTCCAATTCCTATGCCCTAAAAATAAGTTGTGCCTCATTCTGCACTCCGGATGTGGAAACATCCTTCACTATATATGGCAATAACGACTTGAGGAACCACTCGAGAAGGAACTCCGGCGGTATAAAATCTTTAATTAAGCTCTTCCATCTACGCCACTATTGAATATGATCAGAAATATGTGTGGAATTATCTTGCCAAAATGTCAACAAGAATTCAGTACCAACGTCATAGCACACTGGTAGCTGGAAGTGATTAAGAAAAGTCATCGCAAGGTTGTCGAACAAAGCGAAAGCACCCTAGGTAAGGGTGCAGGCCCTGTAAGGGTGCATTGAAATAGTCTCAAATGGATCAAATATTGATGTAATGAATTCGAAGAGCACCATAGGTGAAACATAGTAGCGTGTTCGCTAGGATCCTCTCCCGGTTTTCCTTCGAACTTAGGTATGTCCGAAGGAAGCTTGGTAGGGACAGCCGGCCAAGCCGGGTCATGAGCCACTGGATCCTTCGTGAGTCTCGATAATTCAGGAAGGTTAAGCATTGTGAGGAAAGGGAGCCTATGGTGATGAGGTCTATGGACCACTCCCTGGTTCATATAGGGTTGATTACCACCATGGGCTTGGCCATAGTGTCCTCCTCCTGTTTGACCCGTTGTTAGGAACCCATGTCAATCCTTCTCTTTACCGTGTTAGTATATTGTGTTGGAAGCATATGCTTTGTAAATCATCCCATAGTAAGTTTTGATCCATAGTTTGTGTTATTGTTGTTGGGCCCATATGCTTTGTAAGCCGCCTGTAGTATTTGTTGATCCATAGTTTATATTGGCCCATGGTTTTGACCCATAGTATTGGTGCCTATTTTGAGTATATAAGTGTGTTTTGAGGCCAAGGAAGACACCGTGAAGTTATTTTGTATTGAGCTTGCTCAAAGGAGGTTGCCCCCTCGAAGTGGCCTCCGATTAATATAAAAGTGATTTTGAGTTCTGCTGCTATATTGTGTATTTTGATTACTTGTTTGCTGCAGGGTCCTCACATTTGGTATCAGAGTGCTTTCTTGGGCTCGTTGGGTGAAATTTCTACCCAATTTTTTTTTCGCTTTTGTTGCAGGTTCAGATCTAGGAATAATCCCTATCCACTTAACTGTGGGAAGTACTTGGGCATAAGCCCTAAAACTCATTGTGAGGAGTACCACAGGAACCCCGAAGTACCTGTCCCATTGAGAGGACCTGCCAGCGAAAAGGGCAATGACCCCTACCTGATTGACTAGTTCCCACCCGTGAGGTAAACCAAGAGTTGTCGTTTGTGGCCAAGCGGTTATCAATTTTACCTAAGCCGTGGAGTGAGGGGTACTGCCCCAATACACAAGCCGTCAAACAGCATTGGTGGCCGAGTGAATCCCTTGAACCGAGAGGAAGCCGCACATACCTGGGGTCCACATCTATTTTCAGTTGCACAATCGTAGATTTCCTCTATCCAGAACTGTTGCCGATCAGTTCAGCGCCGTCGTAGATCCATTTTTTGCCTATCACTTCCGTGCTGTTGCAGATTCCACTGTTTCTGATCACTTTCACGTCGTTGCAGATCCCTTCCTGGAAAAAAAAAAAACAAAATTCTGTTTTTCGGCCATATCTCCTTGGTTTCAACTCTGTTTTCCCTGAAACTTCACTGACACCTCTGCAATTCCATTCTGCATATTTCATTCCTGAAGACCCTATCCCAAATTCCACTTCCCAAAACCTGAAATCCCACATTTGTCTATTTTTAGGGTTTGCGATAACTCCTTTGATTTTCACCCAAACGCCTTCAAATTTTGCCACCGTATTCCTTTCCTCATTCTGCTTCTTTGTCCCTCTCTACCAATTTTTCTCATTCTTTCACCCCGCTCCTAAAATCCCCATTTTTTGCTTCCCTGTCCTTTCGACAGTGTCCAAAACTTACTCAAACCCAAATTACCCTTTCGATTTTTTCCCAAATCCATATTTTCCTCTACTGAAACAGTTTTTGTTTTTGTTTTTCTACCCACTTTAAAAAAAGTAAATAAAAAAATAAAAATAAACTCCTGGTTATGGTTGTCACCCGCACAGGAGCAAAAACCATGGAGGAAGCACTTGCAGCCATCCAGGCCAAACTCTAGGAACTCGATGAAAAATTTCTCGGTCTCCATCTTGAGCATTCAGCTATGAACACCGGACGACAGTCCGAGTCTTCATCAAACAATGGGTTCTCTTCTTCCAGCAATTTTCGCTGTCTGAAGCTAGATTTTCCTCGCTTCAATGGTACTGACCCGACTGGATGGATCTATCGTGCAGAACAGTATTTCAGTCTTCATAATACTTTTGATGTCCGCCAAGTTCCACTTACCTCCTTTCATTTGGAATAGGAAGCTCTTCAATGGTATCGTTGGTACATCAAGGCTCATGAAGAGCCAAAATGGCCTGATTTTTGCCAGCTCCTTTTGCAACGATTTGGTCCTAGTGCTTTTGATGAATTCACAGGAGCTCTCACTAAACTTCGCCAAATTGGCACTGTGAAAGAGTATCAAACTGAATTTGAGAAACTAGCTAATCACACTGAAGGATTACCTGATGACTTCTACCAGAGTTGTTTTATCAGTGGTCTAAAGGACGCAATTCACTCTGAGGTCAAAATTTTCAGTCCCAACACAATGATGGAAGCCCTGGGGTTGGCTAAGTTGGCAGAAGACAAGATGGCAGCCCAACAGCACTCCAAATCCTCTTTTGTTCCCTTCCGAAATATGGGTTATCAATGACCTCCCATTCCGCCAGCTCCTCGCTCACCTCCAATCAAGCAATTGTCTGAAACAGAGATACAAGCACGCAGAGAAAAAGTTATAATTCTGATGAGAAATTCAATCGGGGACATCGATGTGTTAAACAAAAGCTCTATCTCCTGGATGTGGATTCTCCACTTGCCTCTGAAATTGGTGAAGAAGCTTTCGATACAGTGGATGCTCCGATTGACACTCAGAATCCGCCTACTAACCCTCCATCTCAGGACGACCAGCCCAAGATATCCCTTCATGCTTTAGCTGGAGTCACTACCCCCCAAACAATGCGGGTACGCAGTTACTTCAAGAAGCTTCCTCTTACAATACTCATTGATTCTAGCAGCAGTCATAATTTCATTGACCCTCGGATCGCCAAACAAGTTTATTGTTTTATCCATCCTTGCTCCAACTTTGAAGTCATGGTTGCCAATGGGGGTACCTTACCTTGCAAAGGGAAGTGTCGTAATGTGCATATCTCTATGGGAGATTATAACCTCCGCTCTGACATGTTTTCCTTGACCTTAGGGGTATGTGATGTGGTTTTGGGTGCTCAATGGCTGCGCACACTTGGCCCCATATTATGGGATTTTGCTGAACTTTGGATGCAGTTCTCCCTCGATGGACACAAACACACATTGAAAGGATTACAACCAGGGTCTCTCAGCATCATCAGTTCACATCGCATGGAAAAACTCCTTAAGAAGAGTTCCCATGGTGTCATCGCTCAGCTCCATTCCATTCAAATGCAGCCATCAGCGGCCCCCACTACTCCTTTTACATGGACACATGTTACTAAGTGTGCATTTGACAAGCTGAAACAAGCTATGTGTACTACACCTGTTCTAGCTATGCTCGATTTTTCCAAGCCCTTCGCTATTGAGAGTGATGCTTGCAGCAATGGACTTGGTGTTCTTCTCCTTCAAGATGAACACCCCATTGTGTTCACCAGAAAATCCCTTTCTGGTAAGAATTTAGCTGCCTCTACATATGCGAAGGACATGGTGGCTATTTTGCATGCAGTACAAAAGTGGCGACCCTACCTCCTAGGGAATCATTTCTACATCAAGACTGATCACCAGAGTCTGAAATATTTCCTAAAACAACGGGTATCCTCCCCCACACAACAGAAATGGGTTAGCAAACTCATGGGTTATGACTATGAGATCACTTATAAGAAGGGTAAGGACAATATTATGGCGGATGCCCTTTCTCGCACAATTGATGCCCAAGGTTCTCTTTCCGCTATTTCTATGCATGTTCCAAATTCATTGCAATCGGTTCAACAGGGTTATGTCAATGAATCTTCATTATCTCACATCATCCAACGCTTGAACAACAGCCCTTCTGTTGTCCCACATTACTCTTGGGATGGTTCTTCATTGAGATACAAGGGTCGTCTGGTGCTTCCCCAGAACACAGCTCTTCAACAAGCTATCTTCTATGAACTCCATGCTTCTCCGTCAGCTGGGCACTCTGGTTTTCTCAAAACGTATGAACGGGCACGGCGCAACTTCTTTTGGCAGGGCATGAAAAGGACAATTCAACAGATGGTGGCTGAATGTGATACCTGCCAGCGCAATAAGGGTGAAACAACACCCCTTCCAGGATTGCTCGAGCCCTTGCCCATACCTACCCGGATATGGACAGATATTTCTATGGATTTCATTGAAGGGCTCCCTAAATCTAGAGGGAAGACTGTGATTTTGGTTGTGGTTGATCACCTCTCCAAATATAGTCATTTTTGTGCTCTCAGCCATCCCTATACAGCCTCTTCCATTGCTCAAATTTTCCTAGACCAGATCTTTCGTCTTCATGGAATGCCTTCTTCCATTGTCTAGAATTGTGATGCGACTTTCACCAGTCATTTTTGGACAGAACTCTTTCACCACACGGGCACCAAACTGAAGATGAGTTCAGGTTATCACCCCCAAACGGATGGTCAGACTGAAATTATCAATAAATGCTTGGAAACTTATCTTCGTTGCTTCTCCTCTGAGCAACAACATCAGTGGGCATGGCTCCCTCTCGCTGAATGGTGGTACAACACCTCTTACCACACTGCCTCTAAAATGACTACATATGAAGTAGTTTATGGTCAGGCACCACCATTTCTTCTTCCTTACACCCCCAGCAATTCTCCAGTTCAGGCAGTTGACGTGGTCCTTCGAAACCACGATGAGGTTCTTCGCATTTTGCGCGAAAACCTTCACATGGCAAGAAATCGCATGAAGCAACAAGATGATCAACACCGTTTTGAGCGCACTTTTGAAGCCGGTGATATGGTTTTTCTTCATCTCCAGCCTTACAAGCAATCCTCACTAAAACTCAAAGGGCGTCATAAGCTCGCTCCAAAGTTCTATGGGCCATATAGGATTCTTCAGAAGATTGGGTCTGTTGCTTATAAATTGGAACTTCCGCCTTCTTCCCGCATTCATCCAGTATTTCATGTCTCTTGTCTGAAGAAATTTCTTGGCACCAACATCAAAGGCCAAACTATTTTACCAGAACTGGATAATGAAGGATCCATATTTTTGGAGTCGAAGGCTATCCTCAATAAGCGCACTCGTCAGCATTGCTCTCGCTCTATCACAGAGGTATTAATTCAATGGCACGAAATGCAGCACGAGGATGCTACGTGGGAACCACTCCTTCAGATTCAGTGACAATTTCCACATCTAAAGCTTTGAGGACAAAGCTTTTTCTAAGTGGGAAAGGATGTTAGGAACCCATGTCAGTCCTTCTCTTTACCGTGTTAGTATATTGTGTTGGACGCATATGCTTTGTAAGTCGTCCCATAGTAATTGTTGATCCATAGTTTGTGTTATTGTTGTTGGGCGCATATGCTTTGTAAGCCGCCTATAGTATTTGTTGATCCATAGTTTATATTGGCCCATGGTTTTGACCCATAGTATTGGCACCTATTTTGAGTATATAAGTGTGTGTTGAGGCCAAGGAAGACACGGTGAAGTTATTTTGTATTGAGCTTGCTCAAAGGAGGTTGCCCCCTCGAAGTGGCCTGCGATTAATATAAAAGTGATTTTGAGTTCTACTGCTATATCTTGTATTTTGATTACTTGTTTGCTACATGGTCCTCACACCTGTATAGGGTGGCATGGAAGTACCATAGTATGGTGGAACTTGACTAGTAGGCGCTACGAAGCTGTAATTAGGAGAGTAAGCAGGTTGTTGATACCCACCTCCATAAGGTGAAGAAACCTATCCATACTGCATCCCATAATAGGGTCCATAGGTCATCGCATGTGATGCCCCATGAGACACTCCGTAGATAGGAATATAAGCTCAAGAAGTAGGAATATACGCCCCAGAAGTAGCAAGATGACCTATAGAGGTATTAACGTAGCCTCTCGAAGCAACGGGTGGTATGTGAACTTGAGACACAATCGGTCTAGTAACTATAGTACGGACCTGACTCGTAGCCATGTACCGGCTCGAAGGACCACATGAATAAGGTGGAGGATGTACATTTGAAGAACTAGGGACCGAGGACGAAGGAATATGAGTAATAATGTATGTACTACCGCCTATCGTCACTCGGCTCAAATTTGGTATCCTAATCGGATCACTAACCCTAGACCTAGGAGGGATATACGATGTAGCTTCCACCACTGGGACGGAAGGTGCAATGTGACTAGTGCTCCCAAACCTCTTTGCATGGTAAGGAATGAGAGTGCCCCTAGGCATAGTGATTGGCTCAAAATCGGATTCGACATGAAATGTCAAATCATGTGTAGGGAAACTAGACGTAACATAACTACCATAGCTAGTGCTGACAGGTTCAAAATGAGTCTCGCCATCCTCCGGCATGCCATACCGGTAATGCGTCAATCGGGAATTAGACTGGGAGTGAGTAGGTCTATCGTGTAAGGTTCCTATATCCAAAATCATAGGACCTAACTCAGCTAAGTCAGGTGAAGGATCATAAGTAGGAGTAAGTTCCCCATTGTCTATACGAATGGGAGGAGGTGGTTCAGGAATCTCATCCAAACGGTCTCCCATGGTGTGTGAATCAGTGTGTGAAATAGTCCGCCTGGACTGTCTAGGTCTCCCTCCCAAAAGAAGTGGAGAATTAAAAGGCAGAAGTCTTGCTAAATGACGAGAACAGCATGGAACCATACCCGAATCCACAATGACTCAAAAAATAGCAAAGACTCTCTATTTACGTAAACCCTAGGCCAACTATCATGCACAGAGCAATCACTAATAAAATATAAAGCCAAATGCAAGCAAATAAGGGCTGGATAAGTGAGCTCCTGAATGAAGCAGGTATGTTTCTCCTAGGAGAGGCTTGAGACTCCCATACACAACAAGCAGAGGCATGTAACCAATTATTGTGGCCCTAAGCTTCAACGTGTAAAGCGAATATGCTGTCCAACCCCAACCTGGCTGGGACACCTACAAAATAACCTCTACAAGTACCCCCTTGATATCCTAGGTAAGGCCACTAAGGTCACCTCAATATACTCAATGCTCAGGTGGACAGTCACAGGTGGGATTGACCGTATGGGAAGGGTAGCAAAGCTTGAAACTCTCGAAAGAGCCCCCAGATATGAATACAATCCTAGAAATATCTCTGGTGCTACTCAGTTATGACTAGGGGTCATCCCAATAAATAACCGCTCGCACTGCCTCGTGCTTAACTCCCGTTTGAGAGGAGGATCCTAAGAACACTGGTTATACCAAAGATTTCACACACTCACCTGGACAGACACCTAGATGTTGTTGTTTAGTGATCTTGGAGAATTGAATTACAATGAACTATTCCAAGATCCTAAAACCTAAGATTGTTGGTGCACCCTAGAAAAGAAAAGAGTGTAATTCATTTTAATTAGCGTTGATTTTAGTTGGCTTTATTACTCGAAAAAGGGATATGACCGTGCAACTAGTAGTGTTATGACGCAACATGAAGTAAAATGCACACCTAACAATCAATGCAAATGCATTGTGTCCATGAAAATAGGGTATGCTACTACGTGAAATGCACAATTATTCTTCAAATGATAAATGAAAATTTTCTTATATGAAAGCCTAACTAGTACTCCAAAGCAAATCTATCTCTAGTGCAAGTGCAATGCAAAATGCAAAATGCAATGCATAGTGATAAGAAAATGTTTTTGGATTTTTTGAAAATTAAAGAGATGCAAAAATCAAAAGAATATTCTACAACCCCTAGACTTTGCAAGCACACTCAGACAGCACTCAAGCAAAGCACTAAGGTAAAAGAACTCTAATGCATTAATCTCAAACAAAAAATAAAAAATGCCATGACAAGAACATCCTAAAAAAAAATTAGGCTAAAAAAAACGTTTCTGGTTCGAAACAGAGGTCTAAACAGACTTAGGCAGTGCCAAAGGAGACTCAGCAAATATCATAATTTACCCAGCAACCAATTATCTTCCACAAAAAGGAAAAACCAAGGGTATACATGACTGTTCCTAAGGATGTGACAGATGTTCGATCTTTCATGGGCATTACGAGTTACTACCTGTTACGGAGAGAAATTCCTATGGCTTGGGGTACCACAATAGACAACTTGACTCCAGAAATCAATCATTTCTAATATGCAATAGAAATTAAATCTCTAACACTAAAGGATCAGACTTCGTATCTTATTCCGGACGGTTGAAGTAGATCCCCGTTGAGCTTTCCAATCTTCAGCTTGAATTGATAAGTTACTTCCTCAACAACAAGTAAACAATACAAGCATTCTATATATCATGGTGTTAGATCTATTCTAGCATATATAATCAATAATGTAAAAGCATTTGACATAATCCAATGGATACAATATTCATTCAAACACACATTATTGGACAGGAAAAGATATTTCTATTAATATAAATCAGAGATTACAAGATACAACCTCTGATGACACGTCTGTGAATCGGAGAAACTGAATCCCCCACTTGGGCCTCCACCATTTCAATCCTCCATCTCTCGATAGCAAGCTCACAAGCAAAAGGAATGTTTGGGAAGAACACCAAAGTGCTCCAAGGGACAAAGGGATGCAGACTCAAGCATAAGTTCCGGGAACAATGGACTATAGTTTCTTTGCTCTCAATTCTCTCTTATGCCTTCAATGTACCAAGGGGTTCCTTATATAGCTTTCAAAGGGATAATGAAAGGTCAAATCCGAGCGATCTCAAGGCATAGGGAAGTCCAGGAGTCAAATGAGTTGGATCCATGTCAAGTAAAACTCCAAAAGGATTTGGATTATGCACACATCCCGATGTATGTGGTTTTAGTGGTCAAACCCACGTATATACACACTTATAGGTTAAAAATTCGTGTGTATCATTTTTCATGTGTTTTTAGGGATGATCAAGGAAACATCAAAGGACAGAAGATGGTCCATGGGGTCTAAGGAGTCTGCAGTGGGATAGGGGAAGGCCATACAAAGTGTGATTCACCTAGAGTGGTGAAATCCGCTATAACACTACGGGAGGTTCATTGAAGGTTTTTTGAGGATAGTAAATCCAATAAATTCCTTGTAGAAGAAAGGAAAGAAGTTCAACTGGAATCAGAAATGTGAAGAAAGATTTTAAAATTTAAAAACTTTATTAACCAGTGCACCAATTTTAAGAGTAGCGTATCCTAATAAAGAATTTGTGGTGTGCACTGACGCCTGCAATGATGGCTTAGGCGGTGTTCTGACTCAAGAAGGGCATGTTATTGCCTATGAGTCTAGAAAATTAAAAGTTCACAAAAAGAATTATGCAACATATGATCTGGAACTAGAAGTTGTAATACATGCCTTAAAGATGTGGCAACATCACCTAATTGGCAGAATTTCTTTTAATGACTGATAATAAAGGATTAAAGTATCTTTTAGATCAGCTAAATCTAAATGCCAGACAAGCTAGGTGGTTAGCTTTATTAAGCGAGTATGATTTCAAAATTCAGCATATAAAAGGTAAAGAAAATAAAGTTGTTGATGCATTAAGTAGGAATGCAAGGCTGAATTTTGCAGTAGCTATCAGCACCTATGTTTAAGACTTAGATGAATAGCTTAAAGAAGGAATAGAACAAGATGAAATTTACCAGAATTTGCAAGCTAAAGTTAAAGAAAATCCAATAGAAAATTTAATTAAAGGTTTTAGTGTAAATGAAAAAGAATTTTTACTGTATAAAGATAGACTGTATGTACCTAACGTACCTAAAGTTAAGCTGTTAATTCTGGATGAAATTCATAAGACGCCATATTCAGGTCATCCAGGTTATCAAAAGACTATAACCTCGTTAAGAAAAGAGTATTTTTGGCCAAATATAAAAACTGAAGTAGCAAAATATATTGCTAGGTGTTTGGAATGTCAATAGGTAAAAACTGAACATCAAAACCCAGCTGGTTTGCTTCAGCCATTACCCATCCCTAGCTGGAAATGGAAGATAATTAGTCTATATTTTATTACTGGGCTACCTAGAAATCAAAATCAGAATGATTCTATCATGGTAATAGTTGATAATTTAAGCAAAGAAACTCACTTCATACCTGTTAAAACCACTTATAAAGCTGCAAACATAGCTGATATTTTTCTAAAATAGATTTTCCAATTGCATGGAGTACCAAAAGTCATAATCTCAGATAGAGATCCTAAGTTTACAGGAAACTTTTGGAAGTCTTTTTTTAAAGGGTTAAACACTACATTAAATTTCAGTACTTCTTTCCATCCTCAAACAGATGGACAAACTAAAAGGGTAAACCAGGTACTGAAAGATCTATTAAGAATGTATGTGAAAGACCAACCTGTTAAATGGGAGGACTATTTACATCTAGTAGAATTTGCTTATAATAATAATTATCGGACATTAGCCAAATTTAGTCCATTTGAAATTTTATATGGATAGAAATGTAATACTCCTATCTCTTGGAGTAATCCAGTAGATAGATTGGTATTAGGTCCGGTTTTGTTAAAAGAAATGGAAGAAATTGTAAAACAAGTGCAAGGAAATCTGAAAGTGGCATAGGATCGGTAGAAAAGTCAAGCAGACTTAAAAATAACTCCAAAAGAGTTTCAGGTAGGTGAACATGTGTTCATTAAGGTAAAGCCCAAAAATACCTCTCTGAGATTGGGGAGTTATGCAAAATTGGCACCTCGTTACTGTGGCCCATTTGAAATTCTATCCAGAATTGGACAAGTAGCTTATCAATTAGCATTACCACCTAATTTAAGAGTACATAATGTTTTTCACATTTCTGTTTTAAATAAATATGTTCATGATGCTACTCATGTTGTTAACTGGAATGATGTACATGTGGAACCAAAGGGGGATTTTTTGGTGGAACCAGACTGTATCCTAGAGAGGAGGGAGATTACACTTCGGAACCACACCATTGGATAGGTAAAGGTGCAATGGAAGCACCTTACTCCAGAGGAAGCCACCTGAGCATTAGAAAGTAAAATGCGAGATGCATATCCAATTTTGTTCAAGGGGAATTCTGAGGATAAAGAATAAATAACATCGAGGATGATATTATATTCTAAGGGGGTGTGTATGTCACATGCCCCAATTTTGCAAAATAATATTATCTTATTTTATTTTATTCCAAGACATTATGTTAAATTTTATGCTGAAGTTGTAATTGATGACTTAGCAGATTCAAGGATTTTGAATGTAATTATGAATATTTTAATTATAAATAAATAAAAAATTGGAGACAATAGCTTGGGAGAGCTATTAAAAGAGTGCTTACTGGTCAAGTTGGTGGAGGAGACCGAGTGGAGAGAAAATGGACAAGTGAAGCATCCTCAAACACTTCCAATGTTGCAGGTGGCAACCTCCCTACATTTGGGGTCATGATCCCCCAAGAAAGTGGGATCAGAGCAGGTGGCTCAATTAATGACAACTAACCCAAAAAGACATAGGAAATCTTAATAAAAATACCCATTGAAGAGAGCTAAGGCTGCTCATTCCAAGAAGAGAATCATTGAAGTGAGTGTACTTCAAAGGATTTCATTGGGAAGGGAATTTCTGGAAGGTGTTTGAGCGGTAAACTGCAGAGAATGATCTAGTACATATGTTCAGCTGAAAGATCTTGCTGCTAAGTGCAGAGTTAGTACTGAGTCATTGGACTAGTATTTTGTTGTTTTCTTCACCTAGCCCCAGCCAAGGAGACCAGGAACAGGCTCGGGGGTCCTGAGAAGACGCTGCTTGAGCGCTTGGTTGGGAGGAACGGCCTCTCAACACTGTTTTCATCCAGCTTTAAACAAGTTCTATAGTCTTTATTTGTTGTGTTAAAGTTTATTTCTGAGAATGAATAAATAATGTAAGATTTACATGTTATGTTGTGAACTGTAGAATTTATAATATTTTAGTTATTGAATGTTGAAACTGTAATTGAATGAGATAATCCTACTTGTGTTTTTCCCCGTTTGGATAAACCAGACCGTACTCTAGCACAGGTAGTGTGTTTAAGATAGATGAAGATATGATAGAAATATGGATTGATTAGAGTTTTTTTTTTTTTTTTTTTTCAGAACAATGGAGTCATTTATTTCTATTTATAGATGTTTTTTTGGAAAGGATACTAATCTTTCTAATTAAGTTATGGTTTAAAAACTAGACTAATGTTTTAGGAATGCTATCAAAACAGCAGGTTTATTTCTTTAAATATGTTGATTATTGTAAATAGGTTATTTATCTTATTCAAAACTGTATTTCTGTAAAATAAAACTACTAACGTGTCACATAGGAAAAAGATTCAACTTAGATAAATACTCATTTATTCTATGATAAAGAACCAAGTTATTTTACAGAGTCATTTTATTTTACATACTGCTTACTATTTCTACAAAAGTTCATATTACAAGTAGTATAATTCTAGTATAGTTCGTTTATAAATAAAAATAACTATAGCAATTATAATAGTGTAACAATGAAATATTAACAAAATCCTATCTATGTACTTATTAAATAAACTAAGTGCAAGGGAAAATAATATTTAATAAATATTATTTATGTATGAACAAATTTATTTAAATAAAGTAAACAAAAAAATTAATTATAAAAGAAAGTATAGGGTCAAAACCCTCATAATATTAAACATTATAAATTATAGTATTAACATTATAACATTATAATTTATAGCATAAACATTGTAATTCATGGCAATAACAATATAATCAGATAAGTACTAATCTAAAGATTTGGATTATTTAGTTTCCTAAAACATCAACTATAAAATATTTTTACAGTCCTATAAGGACAGAGAAGAAATTAACAATGAAAGTATAACCACTACATACCTGTAACAAACAAGTATTTAACATGTATTATTAAACTAACCTACAGATTAATTAAAGAAATTATTTTATACATAGGTTACTAACAGAATTTAACCTTGCTCGAATATTCAAGCTTATAAAAAATTATTATGACAGAAAGAAATAGTAAAACAGATAATAACAATATATTTTAATGGAAGATAATTTAAAGAGTAAAAATATCTTTACACAGTCGAAATAGGGTGAAACCCTGGTGCACAAAAATTACTTTTAGAGCATCTAAATAACCGAGTCCGAGCTCAAGAATGTTACATCTCTTCACTTAAAGATAAACAAAGGACTGCTTGACAGGCCGCATACTTTTCTTTACATAACTATACACAAAACTGGTAAAAACAAAATTTACAAGTCACAACATAAGCCTAAAAACCCTATTAATAGCAAGGGTTTCGTAAAAACAAAACAAGCTAACCAAGAAACAATAAACCACAAGGTTTATTTGCAGGCCACAATGACCAACCAAAACTGTTCCATATAGAACTGCAAAAGTATGGACTGCCATGGGTTGACCAGGGATTTCCCGTAAGCAGGAAGCTGACCCCATGCATTTGCTCCAGCTGCAAAGAGAGATGTAACTGTCACCTGCAAGAATAACCCCACAACATTAATGTTATTGCATTATATCAAAAACTGAATTAATAACAAATTTAAGAACTGTTAAGAGAATCTCCCATACATGGGAACAAAGGTAATGTAGCCACCAACGAACAGGAGCGTCGCCACCAGCAAGACGAAAAGAAAACCCTTCATCTCTCTTGTGACAGAGACAGGTTTAATGAGTGAAAAGCACTGCTAGCAGCAACAAGGAAAAGGGAGAAACAACCAAGCAAGAAGCAAACAATAGAGTTCAAAGTTGTCCCCATGTGAAGATTAAGAACACGTGCTCACAAACCCTATGACAGACAAGGCCATAAGTTAAAGTCATAGTTCTTAATCAATTATTGCCAGAATAACTCATAGCCCTTCAAACAATCCCAACGAGCAAGCCATGGAGAAGCGAACCCAAGAAAACTACACACATTCCAAGCTGTATGCAAATTGTTATGGCTCTCATTAAACTAAAGAAAAATACACACATTCCAAGCTGTATGCAAATTGTCATGGCTCTCATTAAACTTTTGCAGGGTGAACTCACAATGCAGCAAGGATTCGAGGACGACAAGGGTAGATGGAATGTTGCAAACCAAGACACAGAAATCACATGGCGGTCAAGACACAGTTGCAGAGCATCCTGAAGGCCCAAAATCCATGGGGAAGAATAACAAAGAGTAGGGTTTGTAAACCTTTATTTTTTCCCAAAACTTGGTTGAGAAAGAACCACGTGGCCTCACAAAAATTTCAACCATGCAGTGGGTAAATCGTATAGTTCCTACATGCAATCGAATTCCAATTATTCAAACATAATGTTGGCTCAATCATATAGTGTGGCAATCATTTAAAAGGTTCCATGATATCCTGGTGTCAACCTATGATTGCATGGTATAAAATATGAACACATAATCTATAAACTTTCAAATCATTTGCCAAGCTTATAGTCGTTGTATATTTTGGAATGAGGGCAAATTCAAAGCCTTGTTTTATACACAACCATACCCATAATATCATCGTTGGAGTGGTCTAACGCCACATCCATTACCCATTGCAAATTATAATATAAACTTTATAATTTAACGTTAATTCATATCAAGCTTTGATTGATCATAAAATCAATGCAAATACTTATTTATACTCAAAGTATTTTATGCTTGGAACATTAGTTTATGAACTTTATGACTATAAATTCATTCACATTAATCTTTTTTTTAATCATTAAATTGATGTAAATCATAATCGATATTCTTCCTCACAGTATATTTATGCATAAAATATTTAGCTCTTCACTAATGGAAAATCCATTTAGTCCTAGCATAAATAGTATAGTTACAAACATTGATAAGCCTTGTGATATCGTATTTGAGTTTATGATGAAAATTTGATGATACTTGGGAGATCATAATAAAAAGGCTATTACGTCACCATCCGCTCCTTAGTTTCCCCCCACCACCCACTCTTCTGATAGGATTACCACCATCTTCTCCTCCTAACTATACCAAGAGATATCAAGCTATTGAAAACATCTACCGTGTCTCTTCAAAAGGGATTGGGCGTCATTAATTATGAAGTGGCCAACCATGTAGTCACATTTGAAACCCTAAAACATCCCAAGTTTTAAATCATTTCAGAGTAATATGAGAGTTAGAGAGAACATGTGACAAGAAGGGGGACAACCCCCACCCAACAAATTTATGCTATGTCCATTTTATAAATTTTGTAAAATAAAAATTTAATGTCCATTTGAACTCAATATTATGTATTTTTAACTCAATATTATGTCTAAGTAAATAGCATATTCGAATATCCCCACTAAGAAAAGCACTACTTTGTGGATATTTTTTACTTTGTAAATAACATTTAGTGGAATATGAAGAGTCAAGGTAGTTTAAGGGATAGGGTAACCCACTAGAAAAAGGAATTGTATAAATTAGTGAAAGGAGAGAAAGAATGGACCCTCTTTTTAGATATTTAAGATGCTATGTAGTTATTTTTAGATATTTAAGATGCTATGTAGTTATTGTAAAATTTTTCTTGTGAATTAATTTGAAGAATCTCTTGAACCAGGCTTGCAAATTTTGAAGAATATTTGGACAGTTTCATTGTATGAATGGTTTAAATTATTTTGTTCTTTATAATATACTATTTCGTGTAAAATGTTTAGCTAGTGTGTGACTATTTAGTGCTTGTTCATTATGTTTTCTAATCCCGGCACCTCTTAAAATTATTTGCTCAGTAAAATAATTACTATTTTTAGCTAGGTTAAATGGGACTAGTCCTCTTTAATTTTTAGCTGATGTTTATGCATAGATGTGTTGTTTGTGCTAAGAAAGCTTATTTTCTTGGTTACTTACAACTTTATATGTGTGTATTCAATAATTAATAGTTATTGAGTTGTAGCTCCTAGCTATGATAGGTTCCTTTTAGTTTTTCACATTAAATTAGCAGCATACTGCATCTTGTACAACATCCCCCAAACCCACACCCAAACACAAAACTAAATAATGGTTGTTGGGATGTAATATTGATGGATTATCTATTCCAAATAGTGTGAGGTTTAGTTGCGAAATCATTTTCAGGTGAATCCCTTGTTGTTGACATCAAGACATTCTGGCCCGATCAAAACCTTGTGCTCTTATTTATTTTAGGTGAGATGTGCAAAACATCGTTCAATTAGTAACGTCTAGCATTAAAAACGACTTAATTGACACTAATTATACTCATGTCCTCAACTTGTAAAAGGTCATTCTCAAGAATTGGAGGTCAAAACCAGTATATGATATACAATTTGAAAGGTCTCAATCAACACTACATCATCATTGGGCCTAATTTCGTCTCTAAATACATTTTAGAATAGAATTTGATTAGTAATTCCATAATTATGAAATTTCACCTCCTAGTAGCATGGAACTCATGCCATTCATAGATTACACATACAAACTTGAATTCAGGAAAATGAGAGCTGGTTAGAAAAATTATACCAAGCACTACATATTTCATATATATTTTTATGAAAAGTGAACATGTTTTATTTTATAACCTATGCAAGACATGCTCACATGGACCTTGACTATTGACCAATGAGAATGGGACACCATTTTTATAAATTGTCCTTGCATCTCATGAAATCTAACATAATGAACCTAGAAATATAATTAGTTGATTTAGGAGGGTTTCGTAACTCATTAATAAGTTGGGGAATAAGTTAGGGATGGCCTCCTCAAAGGAAAAAATATCAGGTTCCTAAAAAAACTCTACTAAATATGGGTGTTAATTTTGATGTTTTTTCAATAATGATGGCATAAATGGTTTGTGTTGTCAAATCTATTTTGAAATTATTGAAATAATTCTCTTTTTTGTCACGTATTTCCCTTGTGTACATCATACTTTTGAATATCCCCTCCAAGTCTTCGAAATTATAATGATTAAACAAAAATTTATTTGAACATTGCGATCTTTTGACATTATCAATAAGGCTTATATTTATGATAGTTGGGATAGTCAACTAGCTTGGAATTTCAACAACAATGTACTTGAAATATTTGGACTGTTATTTTAATTTGTTTCTATTGCTAATAAAAAACATTGTCATTAAAGTGGTCATACTGAACTATCATCATAATTCCAACGTCTAGATAAATTACATTTAATCCCAAAGATGTAAGGGAACAATTATGTGCTCTTGATGTGTATATATTTTATCATATTTTCGACAACTATAATAGTGTTACACTATTTTTCTATCTACTTTCAATATCTATTTTTTCCCAACAAATTATTTTTGTAGTAATATTAACTTTATATTCAAATTTCTCTTGCCCATACACATCCCTTCTGTCCTTGGAGTGTTTTCCATGCAAGAGGTACTACCTAGCCTTTACACTTCCTTTTGTACTTTGTATTTCTCTCTCTTGCCGTCTCATTATCACTCCTATTTTTCTATTGCAAATCTCGATCCAACTAGCTATTTTGGAACTAAAAACTATGTTCTATTTGGCCTAAAACTAGTTCTAATTGTAGTTAACTTGAAATTAGACCCAATCTTAGCGGTACCGAAGGCACCCAAGTGAACCTTACTTCTCAGAGCTAAGTAAACAATTTTGAAAAAATAATAATTATTTGAATACATATTTATATTGTAATATTATTGCTTCAATAGTGGATGTTGTTGTAAATTTTACAGTTACCAATACCAATATCAAAAGGGGAAATATCGAGGAGTGTTTCAAAGGTAAGGGGTAACTTAGTGATGGTAAATGTTGGTGCCTTTGCAAAAAGTGAAAGGGATTAAATAGAATAAATTTAAATTCTTTAGCTAAAAAAACATTGTTGGGATTTTGGGAAATTTGAAGGGGGTGTGAATCTCATCCACTTGTAACTAGACATTCTTAATTACATGTTTATTTTTTATAATCATATAAAAGTTTATTCTCTCTCTCTCTCTCTCTCTCTCTCTATATATATATATATATATATATATATATATATATATGATTATTTGTAACTACAAAGAGAAAGAATCCTTTGATTGGATCAAAAGGAGAGGATCTTCCAAATTCTAGTAGAATTATTGGTGATCAGGATGATGGATACCATGGAGATCACAAAGTTAATCCTATGGCCAAGGAAGAAAATGATACTAATATAATTGAAAATTATGGGATAAATGGATTGATCCATGGCACCTTTTCTCCTTTGATTCCAATGATAACTTTGGTGACCATGCTCGTAACTTGCCTTTGAATTGATAAGGCACAAAAGCAGTTATATGAAGGCTCAATGACAAATCTTCTCTCTTTGATTTTATTGTCATTGAAATTGAAAGTGTTGATAGGTTTGTTAGAAACCTGTCTCAAATAGATCCTAAGATATGTAATATAATTCTTCATACATGAATACATTTTTTGCTTTTTTTTTAGTTTTAGTTGTATAAAGGTTAGATGCAATATTGATGAATATTCATTACCTTAAGTTTCTTTATTGAATGTTGTAGACTACCAGGAGATATTCTCTTACAATTTACCTCACACATACTAAGAATTATCTCTCATTATGAAATATTAGGAATGGAGTACAAAGCCATTTATGCATATCTTAATGGCCATATTATATTTTATAGATGACATGCAACAAATTTGGAATGCACTTAGAGTGGAATTAGTAGATATCAAACTGATCAAGTAACAAATAAGGTGCCTCAAAAGGTTCTTCATCATATTCCCATAATTCCACATTTCTATTATTTGCTTAGGTGAAAAAACATGACACAATATATGGATTACCATGCACAGACTAGAAGTGAATATGGTGTTATGAGAATGCTTGCAGATGATACCACATTTAGCTACATTGATAAAACATGGCCACTTTTTAAATAATAACCTCATAATGTTAGGATTTCATTGGTAATCGATGGTTTCAATGTTGTTTATTTACTCAATGTCACATATGTTTATTATAAATAATAACCTTCCTCATTGGATGGAAACAAAGAGGGAGCACACAATGTTGCAAATGATTGTTCCATGTATTTGTTCAAAATAATGTTATAGTGTTTTCATGTACATATCTTTCAACTTTACTTTATCACTTTGTTTCATATTAATTTATTATATATTCAAGGTAATAAAAATCTATTTTTTCAAATAATTAGGTGAGTAATAAGATGAAAATATAGATTTATTGAGATTCTTATTGATGAACTTCTAAAGTTATGGGATGCCATCACTATGTATGCCATCTACAAACCAATAGGGAAAAACAATTTCAATTCCACATAATACTTACATGGATAGTTCATGATTCTCGAGGGATAACACATTTTTGTGGTAACTAGTAAAGTACTACACTAACAGTATTTAATTTGATCAATTATTTATTTATTTTTTGACTAATTGCTTTGTATACTAGTATTAACATAATTTTACAGCTTATACATGTTGAAACAAAGGGAAAATTTACATGTTTAGTATGTGCTCCTTGAGTGATATATTGATGCTCAAAATGTTTAGGAAAGGAGGTGTTTGATGAGTACATGCGCTTCTTCCCTGAGGATCTTTAGTATCGAACTACTAAGAAATATATTGTTAACGGGAAGGAAGTTACTAAGAAAAAAAACTATAAAGAATGACACCTCGACTATGGGAATCCCAATACCCACAGGGTGTATAATATACAATAGTTGGGCGTATTGTTAAGGAATTCCTTGTGTAAGGTCACCGATTCGAAACTCTGTGGGTAAGAGCCTATAAAAAATACTATGGAAATATCAATATAATAAGAATCATCATGGTAAACAGCTAGATTTATATAATGTGTAACATTATAAAACTTGTATTTATATTCAATTATTTTAGATATAGATCTAATATTTAATTTTTTCATTTATGTTTTGTGAAGGTCGTCAATGCATTAATGAGCTTCCATGATGAATGAAAATATAGTCCATCCAATTTAGTAGGTTTCCCTCCTGTGAGCACCTACAAGTAGTTCATTTCTTTGATACAATACATATCAGGAATAATATTACAAAAACATTATGAAGAATCTTGGATGGTAGAAATAACAAAGATAAAATCATCAAATTTTGAATCGACATTTAGGAATCCAATCATGTAATGAGAAATTTGATTCATTATTCCAATGATAAATAACTAGCCAATACTCCATGGTTATGTACATAGTAGAAAAGACATTTTATAAAAAATGTCATTTAAAATATTAAATTTCCCATTAATATTGCTTAAAGCATAAAGACTATCTTAATGAAGAAAATAGTTAAAATTAATATTAATGAAGTATGATCTATGCATAAGTAAATAGTTAAAATTTATCATGTTTATGATCCAACTTTTAGTGAAATTATTATTAAATGAAGTGAGATTAATTGCAGCATATTTTGTTTAAATGTTATCAGTTATTTTGGGATTGATATGGACTGCCATGTAGATGTACATGGAATCCCCACATCAAGTCCTTTATTGGCATTTGTATATTGTAGTTACTCTTAAAACTATGACATGAAACTAGATGATAAATTCTATTTGAGTTTAAGATGTAATGATTAAACTAGTTAACCTAGAAATCTAAATTTTACTACCAAATTTCCCATCCCTTTTGGATGCATATATAAGCATATCTATTGTGCTAACATCATATTTCATCCTATTTAAAATAGGTTATGGGTAAAGAGGATGAAATATGATTTTAGCACAACGGCTACCTTTATACATGTTCATCCAAAAGGGTTGGGACATTTCGTAATAAATTTTAGATTTCTAGGTTAACAAGTTTAATCAGTACATCTTAAACTTTGCTAAAATTTATCTTCTAGTTTCATAGTTTTAAGAGTAACTACAATATAAAAACCCCAATAAAGGACCTGATATGGGGATACCATGTACAACCACATGACAGTCCATATTAGTTCCAAAATCATTGATAAAATTTAAACAAAACATGGTACAATTAATCTCATTTTATTCAATAATAATTGCACTATAATCTAGATCATAAACATGATAAATTTTAACTATTTTATTATGCATAGATCATACTTCGTTGATGATGATGATGATTAACGTCCACTGATACCAACTTTGGTCTATCGGACCTTAAGACTATCTTATGCAAATTAATCTTCATATTTTTAGAAATTGGATTTTATTTTGAATTTTGAAATAAAATAATGAGTCTTATATTTTGGTTTGTTCTACCTCTATCTCTACTAGGAAAATTTGATAACAACAAAAAATAGGTTATATATGATCTCGATAAGTCCATGATGTAAGATGCCACAATTTATATTGAATGGATGAGTACATAATTGGCATACATGTGATTTACGTGCATTGTACATATATACTTATTATTGTTTGATTATTATATCAACTTGCATCTACATGTGTAGGTGGTAGTGATATGAAGAAACCCATAATGAATATATAAGGTATTGGAAAAGAGAATATATAAGGTGTTAATGTGTGAATTAAAAAATTATCTTTGTATGAAATTTTTGAATGCACAAGAACACTATCTCATACACCAAGTTGAGGACATTGAAATATTTGGAGTTATACACACAATGTCAATGTGAATGGTGGAGATGCACATGAAGTCAATGCAATATTTTGTTAGATAATTATCACTTCCATAAATATCTATGGTCAAGGGATATATGATGTATCAATTCATAATGTATATTAGTGAGTATATTCTTGAAGTAGAATCACCATATATTGATGTGGCTCCCATTTGGGATGTTAATTCCAACAAAACAAATATGAATGGGAGATTTTATTGAGGAAGGGTAGAATGAGGAAAGTAGAAGGTAATCAAATAGTATATATCAACTTATATAGTACTTGTATATTATCTTTTATAAATTTTGTACTTATTTAATATTATAAATTTTATTCATATATCATTTATTAATCTTTGCTAGTACATAATTATTGAATTGATTTTTCATCATATAGGTGTTTTAGAGTGGGATGCACCACATTTATACATTATAAATAATCTAGATTGGAAAAAGGTATGGATAGAACAATGTGATGTAAGTTTCTGGTAAATTATCATGGGATAGCGTGGTGGAGTTGATTAGAATACATCATCATTATCAAGATATCAATCTTATGTAGAGGAAAATTGATTTTAGCATATGGCGCAAAACATGAATAGGTAAGAATTACCCACATTTTTTTCTCGTATATTAGATGTGCTAGTATTCTTTTTTCCTTGGAAATTTAAGTATTGGTGTAAATATGTTTATTAATTGAAAATATTACATTTTATTGGGCATGTTATTGGATTTACCATGATCAATGCAATGTTATTTATGTAGGGTACAAATTCTTATGTACTTCCAAGCTAGTGAGAGCATGTATTCTATTCACTAGTGCCAAATAAATTGGTTGATCATATGTACTTAGGTATGATCCAAGCAAAAGGCCAATAAAATATGTTGTACCGAAAGAAGTTGATATTGTAGAAATTATGAAGATGATATAGAGGAGAAGGTAGATGTGTCAAATGAAGAAGATGAAGCAGTTGAAGATGATGTATCTCAAGACTAGGTATATGTTTTAGATAAATAATTTGAATATGATGCAAATGATGGACACGTAGATGTGTCAGATGAAGAAGTTGATGATGTTGTTGTTATGGACAATTATTTCAATGAGTTAGATCCTGATGATTTTGATTTTGATTTTGACAAAGAGAAAGAATATTAATGAACATATTTAATTGTTAAAATGACATACAAGATGATTATATTATTTTTTCTATGCTTTATTCTCTTTTTTCATTGGTTACATGAGGTTTTCTTTTGTATGTTTTATGCCATTCTGTATGTAATTGGTTGAAATTAAGTAATTTTTTTTTCACTAGATATATTGGGTATGGGGAATTAATAATAATGTGGGGGGGGAGGGGGGATCTCTAGATGATATTGTACCTTGATTTGGTTCACCTTGTTCAATAGATATTGAATTACTCTTGAAACCATGAGAAGTTGATTTAGAGTTTTAAAGTTACCTAATATTTTGGACTTTGGGGAGGCCATCCTTGACTTATTTTTGAGTTCTAAGACCCTCCCATAAAACAAATTTTTTTTTAAATATTGTCATGTAATATTCCATGAGATGCAACAAAGTTTCAGAAAATTTTAACATTTACCTCTTTCACTAGTCACTTGCCAACTTCAACCATGAGAAAGAACAATATGTCTGATGTAAATGATAAAATAATTTGTATTCACTTTTGATAAAATTATGGATGAGCCTTGTAGTACTCAATATAATATCTCATATCCTTCATGGAAGTATTAAGGACATAGTGACGAATAAGATCATAGTGGCGCATAATTGGATTCAATTCGACGTTGTTGCGATTCTTTTGGGACCCAATATTTTGGCCTTTAATAAGTCCATCCCAAAATTATGTTTGAGTTATGAACCCCTCCCACAATAGAAAAGTATTTGTTTAAGTTGATCATGTCATATTATGTAAGATGCCGATAAAATTTATAAAAATTTCAATGTTGGCCTCTTTCATTAGTGGATGGACATCAATTGTAGAGCTCAAGGATAACATTTAAGATCCACTTTGGAGATTAAAAGTAGGACATTGATTGTTGTAATTAAAATTGAAATACAAATATAAAATTGCAATTCGTTGTAACATTTAGATGAAATATATTTTTTTTTCCTCATGACCTTCAAGTTTTTATAACACATTACAATAATTCATAGTAGTATTTCAATTTTTTTCTCTATTAAAGTATAATATAATATGAAATTTATCCATATTCATGTCATTACAAGATGTTTACTTCAGTGTATTTCATTGATGAATTGTTTGATTTATCATTGTTCCTACTTTTGAGTGATGGTTGCTAAGGTGATTTTTTTCTCAATTATTTAGTTGTTTAACATGGTTCCACTAAATTTATCAATATCAAATTATAGTTGTTGCTGAAGTGCCTATCCTAGGAGAATTTGGAGAACCTAGAGCTATATAGCCCACAATTGTCTATTTTTTAACAACTAATACTTTAGGGAGCCACAACAATCCCCAAATATATAAGTAGAATAGAAAATAGTTTGCTTTAAAGAGACTCCCATGATGATCTTTCCAAACCTTGCAACTGATGTGTTACCAAGTGAGACAATATCAAACTAAGAGACAAACACCCCACAAATGACTCACGGCCAATTCTTGGGCAGATTGAACACATAGATCATTTACTGAAACATAGTTCATACCATAACATATATTATATTACAATATATAATATATAGGATTGTTCACATTAGTTAGGAGAAGGAACCATAATACAAGGTTTCAACTCAACATAGTTCTGGACAAACTATGATAATAAGGACACATTTCTTTTCCTTCTTCTCAAAAGGTTTTTTTAGAATTCATGTAGAATCTAAGGAAAATTAGAGTAATTAATTTTGTTTATCTATTTTTTTTTGTAAAATCCGATTTTATATTAATTGTAGAAAATATTTTTGGATCACATTTTAACCAACATTAATATATATAT
>LPNX010111869.1:218024-232928 GCA_001517045.1 Pseudotsuga menziesii
ATGAGCGTTTCAAATGTAGCCTACTTACTTCCTACCTACAGAATTTAATGGGAGGGTTCAAGATAACCTACCTTCCTCAGCTAAATGACTCTCTTAGAACTGAAAAATAAAATAATAATTGTTTTTGAATGAAAGAAGTAAACTTACATGCTCTCATATTCGTTGGTTTTCCATAACCACCCACCAATAGATCAATTCATTCCACTAGTTAAACTTCCCACATCAATAATAAGTGAAACTTCCATAGGTTTGGGTAAAAATACTTCTTTCACTTTGCATTAAAGGATTTTGACTCGACGCTACTACAATGGTCCTAGTTATGGCCTAGAAAAGAATGGGTTTTTTTTCCTTTTGAGAAGGGTTTCTAAATTGCTTTTCAAACTTGAAGCATAAAAATGAGCATTTTGGACATTCACATCCATAGAAATTCACAACCATTTTGGACATTCATGTAGCTCAGGGAAAACCTTGGCTACGTGCAAAAATGGCTACCTTTCGTCTATAGGATGGAAGGGTAGGGTTTCTCTGGTGAATGAAAACCTACAAACAAGTGTTAGGGCCAAGCTATGGAAACCCTGCAAGAAATGGTTAAAAATCAAAAGATGGGTGCAAGCACTCAAAGGAGAACCTACAGCAAATCATTAGCAAACAAACCTGCAAACAAAATAAGTTAGAAAACTATAATAAACATGAAAGAAAACACTACTATACCTTCAGTCTTGGTGGAAATGGGCCACCATGCCCTAGCTTTGGAAGCACCTCTCTCTTTGGGATGGAAGCTTGGCTTGTGCAGAAATGGAGAAGAGGGAGGGTGAATGGCTTGAGAGGCAAAGGGTCTAAAGGCACTCACACAGGCAACATAATGATAGGGAGAGAAGGAGTAATTTGAGAGTGACTCCCATCCCTCTATTTATAGTTTTTTCTTGATATTCTAGGGTTTTAAGCCCCAGGTTAGGGCTTTAGCCCCTTTTTCCCAATTCTTAGCTCCTTTGGGGGTTTTAAGCTCCTTTGAGGGTTTTATCCCATTTTTGGAGCTTTTAGCCCCTTTGAGAGCTATTTTGGCTTTGTTTAGGGATTTGTAAGCCCTTTTCATGTTTTGAGCCTTTGCAAGGGTGTGGGGGTCAAATGAGGGTAGTGTAATGGATGTCTTTAACAATTCACAACCATAGAAATTCACATCCATAGATATTCACAACCATTTTGTAAATTCACACCCATTTTGGACATTCACGACCATTTTGGATATTCATTCCAGTTTTAATGCATTAACAATCAATCTTTAACCAAATTACCTCATTTTTTTATTAGGTTCAATTAATAGTTTGAATAATAAATACCTGTATTGAAACCAATATTTCAAGTCCATCTTAAGGTGTCTGGGAAGCCTAGAAACCTGTCCTAGTGAGCAGTCCCAAAATCTAGTTTTGCTAGTTCGAACCCATTTATTTCGAAAGATACTCTAAACCTAAAAATAATGATATGTATTCCAATAAAATAGTTCCATAAGTCTCCTTAATCCATCTCATAGCCACTGGTTGCTTGGAAACATTTTTGTAAAGGTTTTAGTTGGTACAAGTTGGGACTACCAGAAGCTTGGTGGTAGACTTTAGTCAGGATGATGTTAGAAACCTAAAAGGGCCCAAAACCATGTGATTAGGAACCTGAACAATCAATATCCTTCCTTTCCTTACTGATCTTGCCTACAACCCTAGTTAATTCCCTCACTCATCTTGCCAATTTCCCACTTGTTAGCTAGTTTGTTTTAAATATTTGTGTAAGAAAGTTAATGATCCTTAATTATGACTTAGGTTCATTACAATGGTATCAGATCTCTTTCCTTCTCCCCTATGGTAATAAATATCATTTGAATAAATTTTCCATCATGATTTTAGTACCTTTTATGATCTAAGAAGAACACTACGAAGAGCTCTCATGCAGTTCCTTAGGTAGATTCATTAGGGATGATGTTGATGAATTTTCCATCTTATGATGAAGTCATAGGGAAGAAATATAAAAGTGTCATTGGTTAAATTTTCAGTGGAAATAACTCTAAGGAATTCTTCTTGTATTTCACGAAATACTATTCTTTGAAAGAAGAGATAAGGGAGGTATTTTCTTTCCGCGATTACTGCTACCTTGAGATGAAGAAGTTGTTCAAGGACCCTTACTGCCAAGAAAATGAATTAAGGATTGCACATATGATTGATAGGGTGTTAAAATAAGTAGGGTTAGTAGAACCAAAGGGAACCAAATTACAAATACAAATGGATCTCTATTATACTAGCCAGTGCAAGGAGGAACCAAGTTACTCCATCTCTCCAAGCAAGGAAGAGGAAAATATCAAGCACAAGTATGATAAGAGTTCTTATTTTGCAACAGCCACATGATCCATTAAAGGATGAAAATATTTCACTTGCATATGAGAGATGAAAAATGAAGGACAACTATGGGGAGCAGAAGTCACTACAAAGTGACTGTAGTGGAGAAGAAAAGTTCCATGAAGAGGAGTGTAAGTTAGAAGAAAACAAGGAGGATGATGTTGTTAATGGAAGTAAGATATATTTTGGATCAGATCCAAAATAAGGACATAGATCAGATATGAAATCAACATTTGGGATTCATAATGAAGAAAATGAAAAGCATACATCAGTTGGATGTGAACCAAAAAATTTGGTGGAAGATCAAGCTACCATAGGTCCAACACATGAAGAGAAAAATATGATGGAATGGGATTAACATAGTTCATATTTTTGTATTCCCTTCTATCGTGATGAAGCTGTAGCCACATTAGATGAGAGGATTGACATGAGTTATAAGCCACATCCCACTATTATCATTGACAAGAGCCATGGACAACCTAGTCTTGCAGGTGAGAAAACATAAGTAAAGATCCACGAAGGAGAAGTTTCCCATGAGCATAAATAGAAATATGTTGCTGAAATGAACAAAGAAAAAGGATTATCCCCCCATTCGCCACCTAATATTCTTCATGAAGTTGTTCCTATGATTAAATATGAAGAGGAGTTTCATTTGCAAGAACCCCATTTTCTTGTAGGGTCATTAAATATGGATGAACAAAAGATTCAAGAGGCCCTACAGATTCTCCATGGAACAAATGATTTAGTTTCAAGAATCGGTTGGAGCATGGAGGAAATATATTCCATGGAGAATATGGAGAAAATATAGAAAGAAATATCCAACACCAAATGTAACATTTTGAGTTTTCTTTATAATAGAATTTATTTGATTGGGATTTCTGAGATGTTACATGAAAATTCCATAAGAGATACTGAAGAAATTTTCAAGATCGAACATGAATTGAATTCCACCCAAGATTTTATGAAATATTTTCAAGAAAAAATTCAAGAATCTAAAATCCAGAATGAGAAGAGTCATGAGAAGTTGCCAAGTTCACATTCTCCCTCCTACAATATTGACAATAATTATCATATGGATGATTACATTCATTCACCAAAGGAGGAACCTCATGTGATTGTGGTACATGAGGAACATTATGATTTTCATATGCTTGAGGAGGATCCGTCATTTTAGTTCCTATACACATGCACATGAGGTGCATTTTGATTTGCACCTGCTTGGGGAGTTTGAGGTCAAGCAAGATGAAGACCAAGCACTTGAATGGTTCCAAAGATATTATCAGTTTCCTTTAGGAAATTGTTTTATAGTTTTGGTGGAGGAACATGATATAATTTTAATTAAATCAAACAATGGAGATAGTTGTACATCCATTAGCTTGATAGATGAATATTTTAAGATGTTTCTTTAGAAATCTTCACCCCACACTTTTAATTCATCCATATCAGGTGGAAATGAAAACTAGGTGAAGGGATTTTCCTTGTTGGTGCCACATGAGGATTATGAGGCTATCGTATGTGCTCATGATGAATTTATGAATGAACCATTCCCTTCCCAACAACAACAATAGAGACATCCACTTTCATTCTTTGATTCCTCCTTCATTCACTTGCACCCATTGAGTGAACCCAGTGGAAAAGAGTTGAGCCATTGGATTTATACACTAGTTCCATGCTTGGGGGATCATAAGATTTCTCTAGATGAGAAAGAATCTTGGATGGAGAAGGTACCTGAGTGCATTCCACCTATAACCATGCTTGGGGGATCATAAGATTTCTCTAGATGAGAAAGAATCTTGGATGGAGAAGGTACCTGAGTGCATTCCACCTAGAACCAATAACCATTATATTGATTTAAATCCATTGGGATTCAACAACGAAAAATTCTATCCACCTATGGATATATGTACTTCATAATTTGAGATTCTAGGAGGAAAATTTTCATTTTGTAAATTATTGATGCCTCTAATATTGGTATATTTTGTGATCACTAGCATAGGTGCATATTTTTTCCATTTAATTCCATTCATCCACATAGGGATTGGGTCAAAGATTACATGTCACACATGGAGTCTTCCTGCAGAAATATTTCTGCTCATGGTATGTGGAAGGAAGCAAAGAAGAAGTTGTTGAGACATCTATCATGCACAAGGTTGCCTCTATGGTGGAAATACACATATTTGGATTGATTCTTGCACCATTTGACTAGTGGTAGAGGGTTGATCCATTGGATGTTTTCAACTAGGGAAGCACTTTGCTTTCCACTTGTTTTTTTTAGATGGAGTGTCTTTCCAGTCCCTTCATGGATAAAAAGGCACACGATTGACATAATTTTTTTCATTTATGGAGATTTATATGATACATATTACAATACTTGTGAGAAACATGAGCATATATGACTATTATATGGTGTTATTAGTATACATGGATGGACATGGGATCACCACCTATGTCTTTGGAGTAGCAATAATGTGAGTTTTAGTTCTCACGTGCACATGGTATCTCCTATTTTGGAGAGACTTAATATGAGTCAACCCCACATTGAGGAGCTCCATTCTTGGTGGAAGAGTCTCACAAATGTTCAATTTTATATTGGGAGTGGTCAACTTCCGGTGTGGTGGTGTGTCATTTACCTCTTTCCTAATGATAGATTCCTCTAGTTGGTTGTGATGTTTAGGAGGATGCAGAAGTGGTGGTGGGATCCTAGAATTGATGGGTCATTTCAGTTTGCATTGATGTATGGGATGCAACACAAGCAGTGGGATCCTGGGATCATATTTGGAGATACTGTTATAATTACAGTAGTGTAGCAAGAACATGGTGGAACTTCCATTGAGTTCAGTTGAAATTTTGAATTCCAAAGTTTCTCAAGTACAGCTATAGATATTAAATTGCTCGAGGACAAACAACTTTGGGAGGGGAGGAATGTAATGTCCCCTTTTTGCATAGTTCAATGATGAAACCTAACCCACTCAACTCCATGGGTCCTAGTGGAGAAAAATTAAATGAATTAATAAACAATTACATTATGGGGTAGAGTATATTATTACATTAAATTAGAAGTGATGAAAATCACAATTTGATTAATTAATTATTAATAATTTTTATGAGTTGTAAATTCATAGGAAAGTGCATAGGAGATAATGCAGGACTCAAAAATTGCCTTATCAAAGTTGGAAACTGGAAGAAATAAACCCAAAGAAAGACGTAGGTAAAAAAAATAGGAAACTAGCAAAATGAAGAAAAGAAGAAAGAAATAAAAAACTAGAAACTATAAAAAAGACATGAAAATCAAGGAAAAACAAAAAAGAAAGGATTTTTCTTGATTTGTGCAACCCAAGAAGGATTACAAACATCTAGAAAATATACATAGGCTACTATTATCAAGTGAGGGCACATTCAAGAAGGAAAGTGTGTCATTATGCCAAACATGATGTCCAAAGATCAACTAACTCATCTAGAATTCGAATTCCCATGAAGGGAACTCTAGAAGCAATCAAAGTTTATAAAAATGAGGTTGAGCGCATCATTTACAACATTTTTTCATTGGATTTTTGGTCTTGAGAGTTTGTTCTTAGTGGTTGAGTGGTGTTCCTCAACTGAAGCTTTGGGTGGTGTGCCCCTTAGCCATTGTGTTCCACATTTTTTCACCATGTCAGTGAAGACATTAAAGAAGTGTTATTGTAGGTTTTGAATCCATTTCCATTCCATTTCAAGTTCCATTGTAGGGATTAGGGGGTGTCCATTAGTACACAATAAGTATTTCTATCCTTCTCTCATTTCTGATAGGGTTTGAGTTGGATTCACAAGAAAGGATTAATGGATTCTATCCATTAATGGAGTCTGTTTGTTGGTTCTGAATTCCACTCCATCCAAGTTATATACCATTCAATAGATCGTGCAGGCCTCCATTCAATGAAACTTTGTCTTCATTCTTTTCCTATCAATTCTGTGTTAATCTTGCTATAATGGAGTTATTTCTAATGGGAATTTCAACCCCACTCATATCTATGTAATGTATTTATATTCATTATATCATTTAATACCAGGTTTAGTTAATGTCCAGTACATTTGCAGAATTTGGTAGGCTCAACATTCGATCCTACAAAGTTTCCTAGTCTCAGAGCTAATCTATGGGGTTTAATGCCATAAGAGGATAACTCTAAACTTCCAGTGAGATCCATCTCGAACCTCACTGATATTTTCTGATGTAATTACATGTTTAAAGTTTCATACAAATATGAGTTTTTTTTGTTAGGATACATTAAAATTTGTATGACCATGTATAGATTTAATGCCAATTTTTACTAGTTTTCCATTTTTATGCATTAAACGATCAATCTTTAATAAAATTTCCTCATTCTTTGTTTTCTTTGAGCATAAATTATTAGAATGAGTAATAAATATCAGTACTTAAACCATTATCTTGAGTCCATATTAAGGTGTTTCGGAAGCCTAGAAATCGGTCCTAGTGACTAGTGCCAAAATCTAGTTTTGCTAGTTTGATCCCATTTCATTCCAAAGCTTACCTAAACCTACAAATCATAATATGTGCACCCATAACATATTTCCAAATTTTTCCTTAATCTCCCTCATAGTCAGTGGTTGCTTGGAGAATATTTTGTAAAGGTTTCAGTTGGAAAAGGTTGGGACTCCTAGAAGCTTGGTAGTAGACTTCAGTTGGGCTGATGTTCAAAAGCTAAAAGGGCCCAAAACCATGTTCTCAGGATCATAACAAATAAATATCATTCCTTTCCTTACTGATCTTACCTAAAACCCCAATTAATTCCCTCACTCGTCTTTCCAATAGCCCACTTGTCAGCCAGTTTGTTTTGAAGATTTGTGTAACAGAGTTAGTGAGCCTTAATTCCGACTTAGATTCATTACAACTCCCTCGTCAGATTATCTAGAAAATAAGGTATAATCAAATTTTCCTAGTAGTGATAATATTTATGTGGTGACAGATTCTAGATCAAATAATTTTCATTTTTTTCCCTTACACTAGTACCGGGAGAAACTAGGACATAAATGTTTTTGAGGTTTTGTCCATAGTTTTGGGGAAAGGAGTCCACTGCTCAGCTCTCCTTAGGAAGGAACATTTTTTCCTCCAATCACATATCCAATATCTCCAAGTTGGAAACTTAGGGTTTCTCTATCAAAACCTAAGTCATATTGAAGTAGTCTCTAGAAAAAGCATTCTTGCTACTAAGTTATACTTCCTATATTTACATATGAGTTTCTCATTTAAAAAAGATGAAAGACAGTCGAAATCTTGATGGAAATATTGAGGGAGCTAATCATTTCAGAGCATTGTGTTAAATGTATAACATCGTGACTTATTATCTAGACATGTGTGGTATCAAGCCAGGGACTTGTGTTGTATTAAGTCAAAAAATTATGTTGTATCAAGTTAAGGACTTGTGTGGTATCAGGTAAAAAAAAATTGTTTTCTCAAGTTAAGGACTTATGTGGTATCATATTAGGACATTGTGTTGTATCATGTCCTATCTATGTCCTCATGTATTGAGGTGGGATGATTGTACTGTAATATTGCGTTGTATCAATATTGAAGTCTTGTGTTGTATCTTGACTGGTCTTGTGTTCTATCAAGACTACATACTTGTTTTATATCAATATTGATTTCTTGTGTTGTATCAAGATTGGTCTTGTGTTGTATCAAGATTGTAGACTTGTGTTGTATGAATTCTGGACTTCTATTGTATCAAGACAATGATTCTCATAGACGGTACCCTATGAGATAGATCTACTTAACTGGAGATGGTCTTGTGTTGTATTAAGACTGGGGTCTTATGTTGTATCAATAATGGATACTTGTGTTGTATCAAGTCATGACTATATACTATGTGATGCATTGCTATTCATGGTCACTAGGTGATAAAAGTCTCCTTTAGGGATTAGATACCCCTAGAGTGAATTACTTTATAATATGAATATATCACATGGGGTAATACATATGATCATTAGTATGGAACAATTATTCGGAGTATGATATGATAAGATATTTAATTTATTAATGCACATATGGATCATGTAGTATTTAATTAATGATAATGATATGTATAATAGAGAAAAAGAATGAATTTGAATTGCACATGTATGACTTAAGTGAACTCGAATCATGAAGACATTAGTTAGGCCTAAGTTGTAAATAAAAAATGTGTTAGTTAAAGAAGGAAAACCTCCTTAATTCATGAAAAGTTTTTGTTCATGAGTGACACTGGTTGCGAAGTACCAAAGACTATCAGTTAGTCTCGTAACATCTAGTTGAAGATTGAATTTAGTTCACAATCAATTCAATCAGTTCACATTCAGTTCAAGAAGTTCACATTCAGTTTAGCTTAGTTCAGATCACTTCACTTCACATTTATTTCATACAACTCACATTTACTTCACATTTAGTTCAGATAACTCACATTCAGTTCATATCAATTAGCATCCAGTTAAATATAAATAAAGAAGGAGGGCACAAATATTGTGCATGTGAGAGAATCTAAAGTGTCATTTTGGCACTGGAGTTTAGGAGGGTTCTAATGTTTGCATGAGAGGATTTATACTGCATGCTACTCCTAGTGAATGTGCCATGTATGATCTCAGTGTGTTTAATGAGCCTCAAATTCACCCCCTTCTGTATGCTAGGTTGTTTTGGCTTATTATTAATATGTGAGGCATATGGCAAGTTCAATACACAATTTTGCATTCAATTGTTTTTGCAAGGTTTCTTTGGATCTCTCTTCTCTATTGTTGTGGTGACATCTCTTATCAGCTAATATGATAATGTGCTGTAAATCAGTCTTTGCAAATATATCTATCATACTGAAAGAATTATTGGGTTTTTCATCCTCCATGTTTGGAGGGTTTTTCCATGGTATATCTTGTCTCTTATGGTTGATTATATTATGTGGCTGATTTATTCTTGAGATTCATATATTTATGATATAAAGATTCATGTGTGGCTTATTTAAATATTCATATATGGTTGATATAAATTTTATTATGTGCCTTATATAAAGTTTCTTATGTGGTTTATTTAAAGTTTCATAAAGTGAAATTGTTTGATAAATTTTTTAACATGTAAGAAGCCCTAATTTTTATCAAACATAAACATGGTATCAGAGCATAAGGAATGAAATAGTTTAGTTGTTTCATCAATATAGTCCTTCATATATATTGAATACTCAATCAAACTATTTCAGCCATGACATTGATCTCCATTCGACTGGAATACCACCTTGAAATTACTTCCAATTTGAACAGATGGAAGGCTAGATTGTTGAATATTCTCAAGGACCATGATCTTGATTCATTCATAAATCCATGGTAGAGTATCCAACCACTAATAAAACAAGAATAAATTATAATAAGAATCAAGCAAAGGAAATGAGGATTATGTATGACTCTATGAAGGACAATCTCATGTTGGTGATAAACACCATTGAAGACGGAAAAAGAGTGTTTTGAAACAATTACGAACTTGTATGAGAAGATGGCTCCCACTCAAAAGACGGATTTGAATAAAAAAATTTGCAACCTAAATATGGAGAAGGATGATACCGTAGCATCATTCTTCAAAAATAGTTCACAAGTGAAAAATCATCTTGTAAGCATCGGTGTGGTGACGGATGAGGTTGACCTTCTTCAAACTGCCATCGATGGAATCCCTTCCTCATGGGAGACTTTATTAGCAACCGTAAATGTAAGAGAAGATAATCCAAACTTTGAAATACTATGAAATCATTGTATCCAATAATAACGACACATCCAAAGTAAGGGTGTGTGCACTAAAGAGGAGAATCTTTCCCACATTGCAAGAAGGAAGAAAGGGAGGAATCCATTCACTCCTAGGAAATTGTTTCATGGAAAGAATAAGAAGTTCAAGAAGGAATTTGATAAATCAAATGCTGAATGATTCTTTTGTGGAAATAAGGGCCACTTTTTGAAAGAGTGTTATGCAAGAAAGAAGGAAGGATTGATGCATCCACTGACATAGAAGGAGGTGAACCTTGTTAAAATAAATCATCAGAGAAAGGGGATGATTGAAAGGAATATTTCCTTTAGTGGAGAACAGAATTCACTCTTGGTTGCATGGGGTCCTGCTTCCCTTGTAGAGACTCGCTATCTAATACATGCAGTAAGTTTTTGTAGTATTTAAAGTTTTAGTGAATAAAGAAGGACTCCAACTATCTCCACAAGGGTACAAAGATCAAGAGTGAGCCTACACAAAATAAATCTGAGTACTTTATTTTTTGATTGTTAGATGTTGTTATGAAACAGATCTATTATTTTTAAAGATGTTTCATTAATATAGAGGTCTATATTCTTGGACTTGGAATTGTGTTGAGCATGTACATTGTTTTCTATCTTTATTGGCATATTATCGATATCATGAGTCCATATTATGTGATATGGTATAGGACTGATATAATAATTATGTAGGACTAATATATACTTATATTTGACAGATATAAGGCTGAAAAATTCCTTCATAATACATGATAATTAGGGTTTCATGCTTGCTTCATAAGTTGTGAACATAGGACTACAAGATTGGTCATAATATATCAGATAGAGGGATACATGCTTTCCTCATGAGATATGAATATGGTGTTGTATATTATAAATATGAAATTCAGAATGATATAGGGCTACAAAACACCACATGACATATGAATGGTGTTATGTTGAAACATTGATTTAATCTATGTACATAACTATGTAAAGCATTGCTAGTATGTTGAAAATTGTCATGTGATTACGTTTATCAATTATGAAAAGTTAATAATCATGAGAATAATTTTTATTGTAGGGAAAAATCATATGCCCTGACCTATAATTAAATAAATACATGGATGTGGATTCATTCCAATGGCTGAGCCTAAAAGATAATAGTTTGGGAGGTTCCTATGCCTCTTGGGAAGAAGACATAATAGATGCCTTAATAATATTACGAGTGATGTGAAAAATCCTGAAGATATTCTATTTTATTTAAATTCACGTGTCAAAGAAGAGATTCTGACATAGATGAGAATGAGTCTCCATCAAGGAGGATCCAAATTATGATTCTCACATCCTGACAATGAGAGGGAGAGGCTAGATTCACTAAATCCTGAAGGACGAGTGTAATTGTTAATGTAACTCCTTTAATAAGGAGACCTAGATGATGCTCATAATTAAAAAGGAAGATCAGAACAATATTCAAAGAATATTTTTATGATTAGAGGTGTGGAAGTCACCATATTAGATTTTCCTCAGTTAAGGTAAATTTGTAGTTGAGATCCTGAAGAGTTTCAGGGTGATAGACTAAAGGTCCATGGCCATTTATATGAAGATAAATCTGAAGTTTAAATCAGATTTGGAAGATCTCAAAAGTCATTTGAGATGTATCTGGATTAGTCACAGCTCCCCGGATTGATTATATGCTTTGGATTCTATATCATAGACCAGTACAAACAAAACATGTGTTGTGGTACCTACTTGGTACAAGTGTATGTGGACTCAAATGTGTCTCAAACAGTGAAATTAAGATTCAAAGATATATGAATTATGACTAGTACAGTGTCAAGGAAAGATCATGTATGTTTCTCCATATAAAGCATGTGGTAAAGCAATAAAGTTTTATGAGGTTACTAGTCATTTATATTCGAGACATGGTACATATCCACAAATAAGCATCATTGATGGTATTCTTACTAAGCCTCTATCCGGTACAATCTAGGTATGGTATAGAAAAAATACTCTAGTTCAAGAGGGAGTATTCATGTGTATTCATAGGTGGTAGCATTAAATATCCCCACTAGTTAGTCATGGTACATGACTCAGGAAGCTAGGGGATATGATTCCTTATGGAGAGAATCCACATGAGTAGAGACATGGTCAAAGTCTCAAAGACTATTGATACTCAAGAAGAGTTATAGTTTGTACTATCAAAAAACAATTAAACCTCTTAGAGAGGTAGTTGGGGTGTTTTTGTATAAAAATAAGAATCACTAACAAAGTGATCGGGCCTTGAAGAACATCATAGAGAATGGCAAGATCACAAAGAACTTCTCAAGATAGAAGAAGATTCTTGAAGTCAGCAAATATTGAATATTGAAAGAAAAGATGAGAGTTTCTTTTTGCATGATATTACACATTTGATGTATAATGTTGTATATGATGGATTTAAAATCCATGGTTTCCATTATAGAGAAACCATATTCTGTATTAGATCTAAATGGTGTTACTATGTATAAGTAGTTGATTGATCTATTAAAGTACTAGCAAACCTGTTGTATTTTTATGCATGTGGATAAGCATATGTTTGAGTACCTTTTGAGGTACATTAGAATAGACTATTTATTGAATTTGATACATGGTATACCTATTGTGTTATCATGGATTTGTTTTATCGAGAGATAAGCTATGCATGTTATAGCTAGTACTACAAAAGCTAAAGAAAGGCTAGTACTACAAAATAAAGGTGTATTTTAGCCAGTACTAAGTAAAGTATATTGCAAATAGTACTACTTGCCAAGGAGTAGTGTAGCTTGGGAAGCTACCTACTAGGGTGAAAGAATTGAGCCTATAATAATTAGGTGTTAATAGTCAAGCTTTATGAGAAACACTATATGTGTTATGATATAACACAATGAGATGAAGTTTTACTTCAATGAAGTCATGGCCTTGTAAAGAAAATATTTCAATACATAGATACTAATGAGAAGTTCATAAATTTGTGGACAAGACGCTGCGAGTGGCGAAGTTGAGATACTTCTAAGATAAGCTTGGTATGGCAAGAAATTCCTAGCAAATTAGAGAATGTCTCCCTTTTCGAGAGGGAGTGTTAAATGTACAACATCAGGAGTCAAACGGATGTTAAATATGCAACTTTTAAATGTTTATTTTGAGGAGGAAGTGTATGTGGAACAACCACAAGGATACGATGTTTTAGGATAAGAAGACAAATTATATAGATTGAAAAAGGAACTTTATGGATTGAAGCAAGCTCTTAGAGATTGTTATGGTCGCATTAATTCCTACTTTATCCAAAATGGTTTTCAAAGAAGTTATTATGAACCAAGGTTGTACGCCAAATTCAACAAGAAGGGTAATATGTTGATTGTTTGTTTATATGTGGATGATCTAATATTCACTAGAAATTATAGTATAGAAGATTTCAAACTAGTCATGAAAAGTGAATGTGAAATGATTGATTTGGGGCTTATGAAGTATTTTTTGGGCATTTAAGTCCATTAAACCAAGGATGGTATATTTATTTCAAAGTCCAAGTATGCAAATGAAGTATTGAAAATATTTAAAATGGTTAATTGCAAGTCTGCCCCAACACCAGTGATAACAAGTTTGAAGTTGAGAAAGGATGATGATTGATCAAATGTAGATCATATGTTGTTTAAAAGGTTGGTTGGAAGCCTTATGCATCTTACTGTGACAAGGCTAGACATCATGTATGGATTCATTATAATCTCAATATTTATGAAGTAACCAAAATAATCTCATTGGCATGCAGGAAAAATAATCTTGAGGTATGTGAGTGGCACAAAAGATTTTGGTATTTTGTATTCTACTTCAAAATTTTGTAGTCTTGTCGGATATACTTATAGTGATGGTGGAGGTCGCATGGATGATATAAAAAGCACATCTAGGTATACATCTCATTTTAGTACAGGTGTAGTGTCATGGGATCCAAAGAAACATCCAATTATGACTCTTTCTTCAATATAAGCAACGTATGTTGCAGCTACAAGTGTTGAATCTAAAGCTATTTGGATGCATGGAATGTTAAAATATTTTTCGAAGAACCAACAAGAACCCACATCCATATATTGTGAAAATAATTCAATCGTTGCTTTGTCAAAGAACCATTTGTTTCGAAAGAGAACCAAACATATTGACACAAGGTATCATTTCATCAGAGGATTGGTAAATAACAAAGAAATTTGTTTAGAATTTTGCAGGTCTGAAGATCAACTAGCATACATATTTACAAAACCATTGGAAAGGGACACATTCTAGTATATGTGAAGTTTCTTAGGAGTAGCTACTTCTGAAAATGTTTGTGCACAATGAAGTTGTTAAACAAAGCAAGTTCCAGCTTTGAAATCTTTTGATAAAATTTTGTTTAATGATCCCTATCTATGCAAAATTAAGGGGGATGTTGGAAATATTAATTATGATCTGATGTGCATCACATCAACATCGACTCAGTTAGTGTCTGTAGGAATTCAAGTTGTCAGTTAGTCTATTAGGAAGTATGGTTCAAGTCTTCACATATTATTTAGAAGCATGCTTCATGTCCTAATTAATACTATTCACATTACGACCTCTCGTTTGAAGAAATATATTGCCATAATCTCAAGATTTGTTTACATATAAGTTATGTGTTTCATAGTTAATTCTATTGTATTTTTTACTGATCCAAGGGTAAGTGTGAATATCTATCTATCTATCTATCTATCTATCTATCTATCTATCTATCTATCTATCTATCTATCTATCTATCTATCTATATATA
>LPNX010111869.1:233440-256545 GCA_001517045.1 Pseudotsuga menziesii
AATATTTCAATATTCATTTTAAGTAAAATATTTCCATATCAAAGTTCTTTTTATAAGAAGTAATTGAAAATAAAACAAAATATTTGTGAGATAGGTTTTGAGAGAGATAAGTAATTCTTTGGTCATCATAGAGTTGACATAGGGGAAAAAGAATAATTAATAGCATTTCTTTTGTACATAGAATATGATATAGTTAAGGTGAATTGCATATTGAGATCAAACAATATAGAATAATATTTTAACAGATATATGAAAAACATAATATTATTATGCAATCACATAAATTATTTTAATTATTACTTACACATAAAAAGATAAAATAATTTTACTTAAGAAATTTATCCTCTCAATAAATGATAAATGTTAACATTTATTGCATTTGATTAATAAAATCTATATAAAAATTGTTTAGCATCATTGAAAAAAAAATAGACATGTGTTGGCATACTTACTCCATAATTTATAAAAATTGCTTCTAAAACCATTAGAGTTTGCTTTTTAAATTTCTATATTTATATTTTTTTTATTTGATTAAAACAAAAGTATTTATATATCAAACTAAAACGAAACAATATCTAAGAACAATTCAATAATTTGATACATACAATAGGAGCTATGATTCATATTAGCATTGTGTAGCATGAATAGTGTATTTTATTCTAATTGAAAGTATTTTTTAACTTTCCTTTCTCATAGATATTGCAGACTAAACACAAAATAGAGATTGAACAAAATATTTTTAAACTTTCCTTCTTCATAGACATTGCATCTTGCAGACTGAACACAAGATAAAAATTGAATGAAGAGTCAATACTTGTGTCCTCCTGTATGTCCTCTATCTGTTGTTCCATCCTTTAATAATACCTAATTGCTTCAAAGAAATCATATATGATAGAGTACATTATGAAGTTAACAACATGGCGGTTGTTAGGAACCCATGCCAATCCTTCTCTTTACCGTGTTAGTATATTGTGTCGGACGCATATGCTTTGTAAGTCGCCCCATATTAATTGTTGATCCATAGTTTGTGTTATTGTTGTTGGGCGCATATGCTTTGTAAGCCACCTGTAGTATTTGTTGATCCATAGTTTATATTGGCCCATGGTTTTGACCCATAGTATTGGCGCCTATTTTTAGTATATAAGTGTGTGTTGAGGCCAAGGAAGACACCGTGAAGTTATTTTGTATTGAGCTTGCTCAAAGGAGGTTGCCCCCTCGAAGTGGCCTGTGATTAATATAAAAGTGATTTTGAGTTCTGTTGCTATATCGTGTGTTTTGATTACTTGTTTGCTGCAGGGTCCTCACATCTGGTATTAGAGCGCTTTCTTGGGCTCGTTGGGTGAAATTTCTACCCAATTTTTTTTTTTCGCTTCTGTTGCAAGTTCGGATCTGGGAATAATCCCTATCCGCTTAACTGTGGGAAGTACTTTGGCATAAGCCCTAAAACTCATTGTGAGGAGTACCATAGGAACCCTGAAGTAGCTGGCCCATTGATAGGACCTACCAGCGAAAAGGGCAACAACCCCTACCTGATTGACTAGTTCCCACCCGTGAGGTAAACCAAGAGCTGTCGTTTGTGGCCAAGCGGTTATCAGTTTTACTTGAGCCGTGGAGTGAGGGGTACTGCCCCAATAGGCAAGCCGTCAGACAGCATTGGTGGCCGAGTGAATCCCTTGAACCGATAGGAAGCCGCACATACCTAGGGTCCATATCTATTTTCAGTTGCACAATCACAGATTTCCTCTTCCCAAATTCCACTTCCCAAAACCCGAAATCCCACATTTGTCTATTTTTAGGGTTTGCGATAACTCCTTCGATTTTCACCCAAACTCCTTCAAATTTTGCCACCGTATTCCTTTCCTCATTCTGCTTCTTTGTCCCTCTTTACCAAATTTTCTCATTCTTTCACCCCGTTCCCAAAATCCCCATTTTTTGCTTCCTTGTCCTTTCGACAGTGTCCAAAACTTACTCAAACCCAAATTACCCTTCCGATTTTTTCCCAAATCCAGATTTTCCTCTACTGAAATAGTTTCTGTTTTTTTTTTCTACCCACTTCCCCCGAAAAAAAAAAAAACTCCTGGTTATGGTTGTCACCCGCACAGGAGCAAAAACCATGGAGGAAGCACTTGCAGCCATCCAAGCCAAACTCCAGGAACTGGATGAAAAATTTCTTGGTCTCCATCTTGAGCATTCAGCTATGAACACCAGACGACAGTCCGAGTCTTCATCAAACAATGGGTTCTCTTCTTCCAGCAATTTTCGCGGTCCGAAACTAGATTTTCCTCGCTTCAATGGTACTGAATTGACTGGATGGATCTATCGTGTAGAACAGTATTTCAGTCTTCATAATACTTTTGATGTCCACCATGTTCCACTTGCCTCCTTTCATTTGGAACACGAAGCTCTTCAATGGTATCGGTGGTACATCAAGGCTCATGAAGAGCCAAAATGGCCTGATTTTTTCCAGCTCCTTTTGCAACAATTTGGTCCTAGTGCTTTTGATGACTTCACAGGAGCTCTCACTAAAATTCACCAAATTGGCACTGTGAAAGAGTATCAAGCTGAATTTTAGAAACTAGCTAATCACACTGAAGGATTACCTGATGACTTCTACCGGAGTTGTTTTATCAGTGGTCTAAAGGATGCAATTCTCTCTGAGGTCAAAATGTTCAGTCCCAACACAATGATGGAAGCCCTGGGGTTGGCTAAGTTAGTAGAAGACAAGATGGCAGCCCAACAGCACTCCAAATCCTCTTTTGTTCCCTTCCGAAATATGGGTTCTCAACGACCTCCCATTCCGCCAGCTCCTCGCTCACCTCCAATCAAGCATTTGCTTGAAACAGAGATGCAGGCACGCAGAGAAAAAGGGATTTGTTATAATTGTGATGAGAAATTCAGTCGGGGACATCGATGTGTTCAACAAAATCTCTAGCTCCTGGATGTGGATTCTCCACCTGCCTCTAAAATTGGTGAAGAAGCTTCCGATACAATGGATGCTTCGGTTGACACTCAGGAGCCGCCTACTGACCCTCCATCTCAGGACAACCAGCTCGAGATATCCCTCCATGCTTTAGCTGGAGTCACTGCCCCCCAAACAATGCGGGTACGCAGTTACTTCAAGAAGATTCCTCTTACAATACTCATTGATTCTGGCAGCACTCATAATTTCATTGACCCTCGGATCGCCAAACAAGCTGGTTGTTTTATCCATCCTTGCTCCAACTTTGAAGTCATGGTTTCCAATGGGGGCACCTTACCTTGCAAAGGGAAGTGTCGTAATGTGCGTATCTCTATGGGAGATTATAACCTCCGCTCTGACATGTTTGCCTTGACCTTAGGCGGATGTGATGTGGTTTTGGGTGCTCAATGGCTGCGCACACTTGGCCCCATATTATGGGATTTTGCTGAAATTTGGATGCAGTTCTCCCCCGATGGACACCAACACACATTGAAAGGATTATAACCAGGGTCTCTCAGCATCATCAGTTCACATCGCATGGTAAAACTCCTTAAGAAGAGTTCCCATGGTGTCATCGCTCAGCTCCATTCCATTCAAATGCAACCATCAGCGGCCCCCACTACTCCTTTGGATCTCCAACAAATTCTGGATCGATATACATGTGTTTTTGCTGAACCAGTAGGACTTCCACCTTCACGACCAGAGGACCATCGTATTCAGCTCCTTCCTGGCAGCATTCCTCCCAACAGCAGGCCCTATCACTACCCATTTCGCCAAAAAATAGAGATTGAACTCCTCGTTAGGGACTTACTGAAGCAAGGTATTATTCGCCCAAGCACAAGTTCCTTTTCTTCACCAGTTCTTCTTGTCCGCAAAAAAGATGGTTCATGGCGCCTCTGCATTGACTTCCGAGCACTTAATCACCTCACCATCAAGGATAAGTTTCCAATTCCTGTTGTTGATGAGCGTCTTGATGAGCTTCATGGTGCTCAATTTTTCTCCAAGTTAGATCTTCGCTCTGGGTATCATCAAATTCGGGTTCATGAGGATGATATCCGTAAAACAACTTTCCGCACACTTGATGGCCACTATGAGTTTTTGGTCATGCCCTTTGGTCTCACTAATGCTCCTTCCACATTCCAGGCCTTGATGAATAAATTATTCCGACCCTTTTTGCGGAAATTCATTCTGGTATTTTTTGATGATATCCTCATCTACAGTAAAACATGGGCTGAACATCTCCAGCATCTGGCTCTTGTAATGCAACTTTTCTCTGATCATCATCTCCATGCCAAAAAGTCTAAATGTGTTTTTGGCCAAAAGGAAGTTGAGTATCTCGGGCACATTATCTCAACACAAGGGGTTCGTGTTGATCCTGCCAAAATCGCTACCATGAACAATTGACCGCCTCCTAAGACACTCAAGAGCCTTCATGGTTTTTTGGGGTTGACTGGCTACTACCGCAAGTTTGTCAAGGATTATGGGAAGATTGCAGCTCCATTAACTGCTCTATTGAAAAAGGATGCTTTTACATGGACACATGTTACTGAGTGTGCATTTGACAAGCTGAAACAAGCTATGTGTACTACACCTGTTCTAGCTATGCCCGATTTTTCCAATCCCTTCACTATTGAGAGTGATGATTGCGGCAATGGACTTGGTGCTCTTCTCCTTCAAGATGAAGACCCCATTGCGTTCACCAGCAAAGCCCTTTCCGGTAAGAATTTAGCTGCCTCTACATATGAGAAGGAAATGATGGCTATTTTGCATGCAGTACAAAAGTGGCAACCCTACCTCTTAAGGAATCATTTCTGCATCAAGACTGATCACCAGAGTCTGAAATATTTCCTAAAACAGCGGGTATCCTCCCCCGCACAACAGAAATGGGTTAGCAAACTCATGGGTTATGACTATAAGATCACTTATAAGAAGGGTAAGGACAATATTGTGGCGGATGCCCTTTCTCGCACATTTGATGCCCTAGGTTCTCTTTCCGCTATTTCTATGCCTGTTCCAAATTGGTTGCAATCAGTTCAACAGGGTTATGTCAATGACTCTTCATTATCTCACATCATCCAACACTTGGACAACAACCCTTCTGTTGTCCCACATTACTCTTGGGATGGTGCTTCACTGAGATACAAGGGTCGTCTGGTGCTTCCCCAGAACACAACTCTTCAACAAGCTATCTTCTATAAACTCCATGCTTCTCCATCAGCTAGGCACTCTGGTTTTCTCAAAACGTACGAACGGGCACGGCGCAACTTCTTTTGGCAGGGCATGAAAAGGACAATTCAACAGATGGTGGCTGAATGTGATACCTGCCAGCGCAATAAGGGTGAAACAACACCCCTTCCGGGATTGTTCGCGCCCTTTCCCATACCTACCCGGATATGGACAGATATTTCTATGTATTTCATTGAAGGGCTCCCTAAATCTGGAGGGAAGACTGTGATTTTGGTTGTGGTTGATCGCCTCTCCAAATATAGTCATTTTTGTGCTCTCATCCATCCCTATACAGCCTCTTCCGTTGCTCAAATTTTCCTGGACCAGATCTTTCGTCTTCATGGAATGCCTTCTTCCATTGTCTCGGATCGTGATGCGACTTTCACCAGTCATTTTTGGACAGAACTCTTTCACCACACTGGCACCAAACTGAAGATGAGTTCAGGTTATCACCCCCAAATGGATGGTCAGACTGAAATTATCAATAAATGCTTGGAAACTTATCTTCGTTGCTTCTCCTCTGAGCAACAACATCAGTGGGCAAAGGGGCTCCCTCTCGTTGAATGGTGGTACAATACCTCTTACCACACTACCTCTAAAATGACTCCATGTGAAGCAGTTTATGGTCAGGCACCGCCAGTTCTTCTTCCTTACACCCCCAGCAATTCTCCAGTTCAGGCAGTTGACGCGGTCCTTTGAAACTGTGATGAGGTTCTTCACATTTTGCGCGGAAACCTTCACATGGCAAGAAATCGCATGAAGCAACAAGCTGATCAGCACCGTTCTGAGCGCACTTTTGAAGCCGGTGATATGGTTTTTCTTGGTCTCCAGCCTTACAAGCAATCCTCACTAAAACTCAAAGGGCGTCATAAGCTCACTCCAAAGTTTTATGGGCCATATAGGATTCTTCAGAAGATTGGGTCTGTTGCTTATAAATTGGAACTTCCACCTTCTTCCTGCATTCATCCAGTATTTCATGTCTCTTGTCTGAAGAAATTTCTTGGCACCAACATCAAAGGCCAAACTATTTTACCAGGACTGGATAATGAAGGATCCATCTTTTTGGAGCGGGAGGCTGTCCTCAATAAGCGCACTCATCAGCTTCGCTCTCGCTCTATCACAGAGGTCTTAATTCAATGGCATGGAATGCAGCCCGAGGATGCTACGTGGGAACCAATCCTTTAGATTCAACGACAATTTCCACATCTAAAGGTTTGAGGACAAAGCTTTTTCTAAGGGGGAGGGGATGTTAGGAACCCATGTCAATCCTTCTCTTTATCGTGTTAGTATATTGTGTCAGACGCATATGCTTTGTAAGTCGTCCCATAGTAATTGTTGATCCATAGTTTGTGTTATTGTTGTTGGGCGCATATGCTTTGTAAGCCGCCTGTAGTATTTGTTGATCCATAGTTTATATTGGCCCATGGTTTTGACCCATAGTATTGGCACCTATTTTTTGTATATAAGTGTGTGTTGAGGCCAAGGAAGACACTGTGAAGTTATTTTGTATTGAGCTTGCTCAAAGGAGGTTTCCCCCTCGAAGTGGCCTGCGATTAATATAAAAGTGATTTTGAGTTCTGCTGCTATATCGTGTGTTTTGATTACTTGTTTGCTGCAGGGTCCTCACAGCGGTAAAGTTAACTTGTTCACTTTTCACATACTAAAAAATCTAGACATTAGAGGTGAAAGTGTCTACCATTGACAATCCATTAGAATCCACCTAAATATTACTCAATAAAAGCCCTTCTTTCAATACACTCATTTATATGAAGAAAGAGAACTTAGGTAGGATCCTATCAGAATGGGCATGCCATTGTCTCGGAAGCCACGACATTAGGTCTCCCTGAGCTCCTACCCCACACAAGAGATGTCTTTTGTGCAATACTTCTTTGGATGGTGCGAGAAGATGATGACCTACATTGCCCAAAATTTGGAATTGTTGAATTCCATGTTCTTGCACCATCACTGCTTCTCAGACACCTCCATCATATGTTGAAAGCATTATAAAAATTGTATGCAGCAGAAATGAAGCAAATATAAGTTTGAGTTTTTTCGATATGTAAGTAAAATACCAAAACCCTCATCATTTTATTTTTGTTTGAGAATGTAAACTTTGGTTTCAATAGCTTTATCATAGATTTCATTTATGTCACTGCAAATGGGGAACTCAAAATTTTTTGTTTCAATATTGGATAATAGAATGAATCAAACTAATAATCATGACTACACTAAAATGAAAATTACATTGCGTTATGTATTTTAAATCCATTGACTACATGAGGTATTTTCATGGTAATTAAGAATACAATAAGGTTCAGAAAAATGATTGCATGATTTATTATAGGAAATAGAATCAAGAGTGTCTTGTGTTGCTTCAGTAAGGAAAGGAGTAAAGTCTACAAGTTGTTGGCATACCCGCAAGATAATTGGGTGGTATTCAGGATCTTGGGCCAGTTGCTTGATTTGAGCCATTGCTTACAGTTGTTCCAATGGGGAAGAAGGCTCGTTGAATATGAGATCTTGCATCTCCATGTCATCTTGCTTATTATGTGCAGAAGTTGATTGGGGCAACGTATGCCCGGTTTTATTAGGTCCTTAGGAAGGAGGTCTTGACTAAAAGGAGAGGAAAGAAAACCCCATCTCTATTGGGCATCTGGATTGGCGCAATACCTGGTTCCTAAGAGTTCTTTTTTATTAGAATTCATTGAGCTATGTGCTAAGCACTTTAATCCATGATTTATTATAGGAAATAGAATCAAGAGTGGAGATAGGATTATGAGTATGACATTTTGTGGGTAGTTTTTTTAATATTTGTTATTTGCAATTAGTTTAAAGATTATATGTGTTGATAATGGATGATCATGTTGACTATGGTTGGACATCATAGCATTGTAGCATCTCAAAAGGTTAAAGGAAAGATAGATAGGAAGAAGTAGCCCACAGACCCTCTTGGGGCTTCCTCATCAAAGAACAAAATTGACAAAATGGCCAAACTGTTGGATAATTTGACTGCTAAAATGTCAAAGCTAAAAGACCGAGGGCAGATACTTGTGAGGGGTAAAGGGCCAAGTGATTTTGTTCCCTGAAACCCTAATTTTGTCCCTTACAGAAGAGCTCCTTCTTTCATGGATGTGGAGTGGTGGCGAGTAGTGGCAGCATACACGGTAGGCCTTCTAGAATAGAAGCTTCTCCATCAACCGAACACGTGGACAACAGGCCATTTGCATAACGGTTTCAACATTAAATGCCTGAAATCGATTGTGGACAACACGTAGCTTGATTAATAAGTTGGACGGAAAGCTGGACAATGAGCTGCGTCATGAGCTGCATGGTGAGCTGCATCATGAGCTAGACATGTAGCTGGATGGCAATTGCGCAGGTTGGGTTAAATGGTAAGTTGAACGGTGGTTGTGCAAATCGGGCTGAATGGTAAACTGAATGCGTTTTGCTTATAAATTCGCCCAAACATAATACAAAACTTGTAAACAAATACACATATCAATTAATATATCAAGTATCCTTTAAATAATATAGTTTTGAGTTAATAAAATCATAAAAATGATATTAATAACCAAAGTTGAATAAACATTAAATTTGTTCTTACCTTGTGCTGAATAATGATCTGCATGATATAAAATACAGGAAAGATAATAAAATATGCATTTAAATGTGTTATTTTAATGCCAAAAATGATAACAAAATGACGCTCAATAATCGCAATGCCATTGTGTGACTATTTTGAGCGTAGTTATCTGGTTGTGTATTTTTGTAGTTTTTTATATTTTTTACTTATGTTGATGGAATAACTCATTATTTTGATTTGTTTTGCAGGTAATCAATAGTTCCATACAAATCAATCTGTATGAGTGTGACTTTGGTGAATTGTAAGGGCTAGTGGAACACCCAATAGATGTGAGAAAATTAATACATGAGGTAGGGTTGTTAAATTTATCGTATTATGCATTGATGAGGTTTGGTGATGGACTCATGCATGATTTGATTGGGTATTGGAACCTATGGGATGGGTTATTCATAATGAGTAGTCAACAAGTACCTTTTTACCATCGATATGTGTCCTTCTTAACTATGCTTCTAGTTCAAGGGATTCAATAGGAGACCCACACTACCTTGGGGGTGTAAAGGAATATAGTCAATTCGACCCCTTATTACTCCAAGGGATACTCATGAGTGTCTAGTGAACATTGATTGTTTATCTAGTGAATATGAGTGTCTGAGCAATGTCAACCATCATGATCTATGTGATAGGGTCCTTGAAAACCCACCAGATCTTCAAGGGTCAACTTCTCCTTCTAGAGAAGGTCTTGGATGGAATTGAGGTAGCATAGGCCATCATGTTATTGACCAACATGCAATTTCAACTATCAAAGTGTTTTTTGAGGGCTTGGGATGCTCACCTATGAGTTCATCATATGCTCCTACTTTTTTTAACGGTTTCCCACTTTGAGGTTTTAGGAGTTAGGTCTAGTGTGAGGGTCGAGGTATCCTTAGATGCAACGTTGAGGTTGTAGGATTTAGCACTAGTGTGGGAGTTCAGGTGTACTTAGATGGAATTTTTGTAGAAACTAATGCCACGATTTGGAGGAGAGTGTGTGGGTCAAATCTTTATGCCACATTATTTGGTAGCGTGCATGGGGGCTTCACTTGTTGATCAATATCCTATCACGTTAGTTCATATTGTGGGTTTTAAAATTATCAAAAATTGAACCAATATATTGTAGGTATTGGGGGGGATGAGGGGTTTAAGGTGGGGGTGGGTACGGTGTTTTATAAGGATTGAGGTATAAAAAGGGGCAGGGAGGAGGTTTTAAGTATTGGGAGGGGGTTTCAACAAAAAGAGTTTGGGTCAATATCTCTGGAAATTAAGGGTATTCTTTAATATTCCATGATCGCACGTGCTATGTGAGAGGTTCAATAAGTGAAGTCCCCGTGGTAGCGTGGCACCAAAAAGTGGGTCTAGTGTCCGGATGTATCTCTTATAGGGGATGGAATTGCAAGTATATCTATATCTCCTCCATTAACTAGGAGAGGTATTGGGTCCCATCAGTAGGTAACTCTGACCCTTAATTTTTTTAATTCTAAATTTTTTATTTAAGGGAATTCTTCAACAAGATGTATGTGAGATACTAACATGTGATTTGGTATTTATTTGAAGCAAACATTAGATTCTCACCTCTCCTAGAAACAATGGTTCCTCTATTAGGGGAGTTAGAGAGACCTAACTAAGGGATGGGGAGGGATGGAGATGCCATTTCCATGAGGATGAGGATGGACTAGTTAATGGGGATTTTAGGTGTGATTGGTGCAACAAGTGTGGTGAAACCTATTTGGGGTGAACATGTTGTAGTTTTGGCCAAGATAATGGTATGCTTGGTCCTACTTTTTGGTAGTGTGGACAAGTGGCTACGGACCAAGCTAAATGATCATCTAGTGGTAGCATATATTATGGTTCCAAAGCATTTTTTCCATGGTGGAACGATATTTTTTTATGGGGAGTTGGGAAGGGAAACATTCTCAAGAGAGGGTTGTTGAACAGGCCCAATTAAGAGCATAGATTAGTAGCAGAGGTTTCACCACCAACCCAGGTAGCAGTTGCCACACCGAAATTCCATGAAGTAGGGAATTTAGCATTGATGCCTCCTCTCCCTTCTCCATAGGTGTGAAGGAGTTGGTGATGTGTAGGCCATGATCCAACATTTTTCCACATGTATTTTTTTTGTAGCCTATGGAAGGAAATTTTCCGATGTACCCTCATAAGGCCATTTTTTTGAGGTGGCTTGATAGGTCAATATTTTGTATATTTAATAAGAAATGTAAAGTAGAATTGAAGAAGGGTGTTTCATTTGATGGATTGAATCACATTGTAGCTTCAAAAGGAAAAGGAATAAATATTTTAGAGGCTCACCAGAAAATGCTTGAAAATGATATCTCTAATGTTTAGGTTGTACATTTCAAGTATGAGGGTATTATTTGAAAAGATAGAGTAATCAAATGCCAAGCACAAAGGAGAGATGATTCCATATATTTGAAATCAAGATTGATAATATGGCTATGTAGAGGGAAGAGAACCCATTTAAACCATACTTACACCATCATTACCAAAGAAAGGCAAGAAGAATGATAGACACCACAAAGAAATAAAAATGGAATAGTAAAAAATATTCATGGAATAGTGCATCATAAAACTATTATTTAACAAGATACTATTAGAGACAAGAAACTACAACAAATTGGAGAAGCCACAACACCATTATGTGTAATGAAATAATCGAATTTGGATGCATCAATCATCATCTGTAGCAACAAGAAAGAAGGGATAAAATAAAATTGTGTTACTTGGCTTCACCACATGGAAATCCCTTAACTACAAAGCTTCAAGGACAATTGCTTTTGAAGGAGGGTACTATGCTATGGCCCAAAGGGAGGATAAATGGAATTAAATGTACAGATGATATGACCCCTAGGGGAATATATGGGGTTAAATATATATGTAAAAGTGGTTAGCGTAAAGAAGCACCCACATGTGGATTGGGTGAATTGGTATATAGAGGTCATGTAGTCATTATTGAAGAACATGTGAATTAAATGTACGAATGTATTGGAGTATTTGGAGGGGGTATTTCTATTTGTTGAGTTATTTTGTAACTCATCTAGACTCTTATTTCTTTTGGAATCGTGATCCACATTTACATTCACTATACATGCCGTGTACTCTAATCTTTATGCTATCTTAATTATTTGGTAATAATATGTCTTCTTATATTTTACATAAAAATGATATTTTGAACCAACTTAGTACTAAAGGTCTTAATTTTAATTATTTCAATAACATAATACAATTATTCTTGTACAAGGCTTGTTTCAAGTGCAAACTATTATAGTATTATCACATGAATGATTGTGCATTCTTATCTTAAAAAAACCTTGATATTACCCATTAATTGCTTACTATTATTGTGCCTCTATTTGCTAACTAAGCGTCCTGTAAACTTAATTTCTATTTGGTTTTTAGGTATACAATAAGTGTTTGTTTTGCATCATAGCATACTTATGTGTAATGTTTAGTTGCCCTTCCAGTATTTTTATATGGACATGTTAAATATATTTGTAATGCTATATTTAAAATTAAAAAAAAATATTAATAAGTTTAAATGCTAAATTTGTATAATTCAGTTTAAAATATTTTCTTCATTTAAGGAATAATTTGATATCATCAGCACGCTCATGCTCATGGAATAATTTGAAATCATCAAAAAGCTCATGTTCATGGCTAGAAGGTATTAGGTTGTGCTTCACAAAGATCTTAATCTTGTGTTCTTGTTTGTAAACTTCCAAATCCAATGTGTTGTTTTATATGATGACTAAATTGCATATTAGTTATGATTTGAGAACTCAAATTATAGTTCATGCCATTCAGACTATAATTATGAGATGTAAGCTTTAATCCAAGAAATTGAAAGTTTTGGATATAATTAGAGAAGTAAGAAAATTGCCTTGGCAAATTTATTAATTTAAAACAAGGAAGCAGGTGATTAGACTTTTTACCCACATATCATTTCACCTATTAATTTAAAACAAGGAATCAGGTGATTAGACTTTTTACCCACATATCATTTCACCTTTTGCTGTGAAGAAGCTAGCAATGTTCGGCCTAGTGCATGGTGGACTCTTACCAATCTATATTTCCCTACCGAGGAACTTATGTCAGGCAGCTCAGTTGTATTTTTCAAACTTTAATTATAAAACATAAGTTTCATATTCAAATCCATAAACACCATAATATTTGTTTGACACCACATCATAAAGTCTTGGCTACGATTGGCTACTGTCGCAAGACTAGCCAGGTCTTACGATTGGCTTCCTTGTCAGATTGGCTACTGTCGCAAGACCTGGCTAGTGGGTCCATGCTTTTGGGCTACTGGCTACTGTCGCAATGGGAACTACAACGCGGAATATTCGATTGGCTTCCTTGTCAGATTGGCTACTGTCGCAATGGGAACTACAACGCGGAATATTTCCTAACTACAAGGCAGCCAGTATCGATGGCTATATAATAAACCCACCCCCCCCTTTACACACAAGTTCTGCAGATCAGATTTTGTTCTCTGCTGTTCCCAGAAAGAAAGGCAATTGTGTGCACAGGCACAAGTGATCTGAGCTGAGGTGTTCGCGGAAATTGCAGAAATGGAGGATACGAGGGAGGCCATGCAGTCGTTGGAAAGGCAGATGTCTCAGTTAGAATCGAGCATGGTTAATTGGTTAAATCTTTATCTAGATATTCAAGGAGCGCTTCTCAGTAGCGTGTTTTCTGTACAGTTACCGGAGGGGGCGACTATGGGCTGTGCGCTTTGGAGGTGGAGTCCACTAATTCTATCAGCCCTAGCCTCCGTAGCAATGACTGTGGCCCTCCTTGGGAATCTGTTCAAGCAGTTCGGCCTAATTAAACTTGGAAGGGGAAGGAATGTATACCGTTGGCTGCTAAAAAGAGCTGCTTTTCTGGTCATGTTTATAGCATTCTCCCTCTGCATATTGTGCGCCTGCACGCGGTTACTTTGTTGAGAGGTCCGTTTCTTTTCTCTCTCTCTCTCTTCCAAATAGTGCAAGGTTTAAGCTCTGTTTCAATTCCAAATAGTGCAAGGTTTAAGCTCTGCTTCAATTTCAATGTAGTTTATCCATTTTCTCTTAAATCTGACAATGTTCACGGGTTAAGCTCTGTTTCAATTTCAATGCCGTTTATTCATTTGTTCTTAAATCTGATAGTGTTCGCGGTTTAAGCTCTGTTTCACTTTCAATGTCGTTTATTCATTTGCTCTTAAATCTGACAGTGTTCGCGGTTTAAGCTCTGTTTCAATTTCAATGCCGTTTATTCATTTATTTGCTCTTAAATCTGATAGTGTTCGCGGTTTGAGCTCTGTTTCACTTTCAATGTCGTTTATTCATTTTCTCTTAAATGCTCATTTGCTCTAAAATCTGATCGTGTTCACGGTTTAAGCTCTGTTTCACTTTTAATGTCGTTTAGTCATTTGCTCTTAAATATGATCGTGTTCTCCGTTAAGCTTTGTTTCAATTTCAATGTCGTTTATTCATTTGCTCTTAAATCTGATAGTGTTCGCGGTTTAAGCTCTGTTTCAATTTCAATCTGGTTTATTCAATTGCTCTTAAACCTGGTCCTGTTCGTGGTTAAGCTCTGTTTCAATTTCAATGTCGTTTATTCATTTGCTCTTAAATCTGATAGTGTTCGCGGTTTAAGCTCTATTTCCCTTTCAATGTCGTTTATTCATTTGCTCTTAAATCTGATAGGGTTCGCTTCAATTTCAATGTCGTTTATTCATTTGCTCTTAAATCTGATAGGGTTCGCCGTTTAAGCTCTATTTCCCTTTCAATGTCGTTTATTCATTTGCTCTTAAATCTGATAGGGTTCGCTTCAATTTCAATGTCGTTTATTCATTTGCTCTTAAATCTGATAGTGTCGGTTTCAATTTCGATGTCGTTTATTCATTTGCTCTTAAATCTGATAGTGTTCTCGGTTTGAGCTCTGTTTCACTTTCAATCATGAGCTGTTATGGTACTCCATTAGCCTTTTTCTATGTCTCGCTACGGAATAACCTGCGAGCGCTTTTTAAGATTGCTTACCAGAATTCTTTCAGTATGGAGGAAACCAAGAAATAAGTACATTTTTTGTTCCTCCATTAAATAAACATTGTTGGTTACTCAATTGATTCAATGAAGGAGCAAAACATAGTGCAAAATTTGTTTTCAAGTTTTTATGTTTAAGAAGATTAAATACATCGAGTCTGATTCTATTTTTTTTCTTTCTCATGTGTTTACAGCTTAGTGAACGCTCTCTCCAAATAAATTATGAACAACTTTATGATGTGGTGTCAAACAAATATTATGGTGTTTATGGATTTGAATATGAAACTTATGTTTTATAATTAAAGTTTGAAAAATACAACTGAGCTGCCTGACATAAGTTCCTCGGTAGGGAAATATAGATTGGTAAGAGTCCACCATGCACTAGGCCGAACATTGCTAGCTTCTTCACAGCAAAAGGTGAAATGATATGTGGGTAAAAAGTCTAATCACCTGATTCCTTGTTTTAAATTAATAGGTGAAATGATATGTGGGTAAAAAGTCTAATCACCTGCTTCCTTGTTTTAAATTAATAAATTTGCCAAGACAATTTTCTTACTTCTCTAATTATATCCAAAACTTTCAATTTCTTGGATTAAAGCTTACATCTCATAATCATAGTCGGAATGGCATGAACTATAATTTGAGTTCTCAAATCATAACTAATATGCAATTTAGTCATCATATAAAACAACACATTGGATTTGGAAGTTTACAAACAAGAACACAAGATTAAGATCTTTGTGAAGCACAACCTAATACCTTCTAGCCATGAACATGAGCTTTTTGATGATTTCAAATTATTCCATGAGCATGAGCGTGCTGATGATATCAAATTATTCCTTAAATGAAGAAAATATTTTAAACTGAATTATACAAATTTAGCATTTAAACTTATTAATATTTTTTTTTAATTTTAAATATAGCATTACAAATATATTTAACATGTCCATATAAAAATACTGGAAGGGCAACTAAACATTACACATAAGTATGCTATGATGCAAAACAAGCACTTATTGTATACCTAAAAACCAAATAGAAATTAAGTTTACAGGACGCTTAGTTAGCAAATAGAGGCACAATAATAGTAAGCAATTAATGGGTAATATCAAGGTTTTTTTAAGATAAGAATGCACAATCATTCATGTGATAATACTATAATAGTTTGCACTTGAAACAAGCCTTGTACAAGAATAATTGTATTATGTTATTGAAATAATTAAAATTAAGACCTTTAGTACTAAGTTGGTTCAAAATATCATTTTTATGTAAAATATAAGATGACATATTATTACCAAATAATTAAGATAGCATAAAGATTAGAGTACACGGCATGTATAGTGAATGTAAATGTGGATCACAATTCCAAAAGAAATAAGAGTCTAGATGAGTTACAAAATAACTCAACAAATAGAAATACCCCCTCCAAATACTCCAATAAACGTGTTTTCTATGTTTCGCTACGGAATAACCTGTGAGCACTTTTTAAGATTACTTACCAGAATTCTTTCAGTAGGGAGGAAACCAAGAAATAACTTGTACATTTTTTGTTCCTCCATTAAATAAACATTGTTGGTTACTCAATTGATTCAATGAAGGAGCAAAACATAGTGCAAAATTTGTTTTTAAGTTTTTATGTTTAAGAAGATTAAATACATCGAGTCTGATTCTATTTTTTTTCTTTCTCATGTGTGTACAGCTTAGTGAATGCTCTCTCCAAAGACAACCTACAATTGGATTATGGATTCTAGACAATGGTGGAGTTCAAGGAAATTAAGAGGCAAACGCATGTCCACACAAATTTTCTAATTTCCTTCTATGGTTTTGATGGTTTTTCAATAGTTCAGTGCATTTGTGGCTTTACAATTCTTTGCACAGAGGTGTTTGGTAGTTGTTAGTGTAGCCATGTGAAAGTTTATAAGTGTATATTTATAAAAACTATGTAGCAGTCTTGGCTCACTATAGACAATAAGTATGAATATGAAGGTCATATCTAAATAGTAGATAGGTATCAGTCAAAGTTTTTTCTACTTGTGAAAATCAACCTTGTGCGATGTAAGAAATATTGTAGGATTAGCGTATTCCAAGGATAAGAAATACAACGAATCTCTTTGTTCTATATTTCATGCACTTATGAAATACATATAAATTATGAACAACTTTATGATGTGGTGTCAAACAAATATTATGGAGTTTATGGATTTGAATATGAAAATTTTGTTCTATAATTAATGTTTGAAAAACACAATTGAGCTGCCTGACATAAGTTCCCTTGTAGGGAAATATAGATTGGTAAGAGTCCACCATGCACTAGGCCGAACATTGCTAGATTCTTCATAGCAAAAGGTGAAATGATATGTGGGTAAAAAGTCTAATCACCTGATTCCTTTAAATTAATAGGTGAAAGGATATGTGGGTAAAAAGCTTCCTTGTTTTAAATTAATAAATTTGCCAAGGCAATTTTCTTACTTCTCTAATTATATCCAAAACTTTCAATTTCTTAGATTAGAGCTTACATCTCATAATCATAGTGGGAATGGCATGAACTATAATTTGAGTTTTCAAATCATAACTAATATGCATTTTAGTCATCATATAAAACAACATATTGGATTTGGAAGTTTACAAACAAGAACACAAGATTAAGATCTTTGTGAAGAACAACCTAATACCTTCTAGCCATGAACATGAGCTTTATGATGATTTCAAATTATTCCATGAACATGAGCCTGTTGATGATGTCAAATTATTCCTTAAATGAAGAAAATATTTTAAACTGAATTATACAAATTTAGCATTTAAACTTATTAATATTTTTTTTTAATTTTAAATATAACATTACAAATATATTTAACATGTCCATATAAAAATAGTGGAAGGACAACTAAACATTACACATAAGTATGCTATGATGCAAAACAAACGCTTATTGTATACCTAAAAACCAAATAGAAATTAAGTTTAATGGACACTTAGTTAACAAATAGAGGCACAATAATAGTAAGTAATTAATGGGTAATATTAAGTTTTTTTTAAGATAAGAATGCACAATCATTCATGTGATAATACTATAATAGTTTGCACTTGAAAAAGCCTTGTACAAGAATAATTGTATTATGTTATTGAAATAATCAAAATTAAGACCTTTAGTACTAAGTTGGTCCAAAATATCATTTTTATGTAAAATATAAGAAGACATTAGTATGTACCAAATAATTAAGATAGCATAAATATTAGAGTACACGGCTTGTATAGTGGATGTAAATGTGGATCACAATTCCAAAAGAAATAGGAGTCTATATGAGTTACAAAATAACTCAACAAATAGAATTACCCCCTCCAGATACTCCAGTACATTAGTACATTTAATTCACATGTTCCTCAACAATGACTACATGACCTCTATATACCAATTCACCCAATCCACATGTGGGTGCTTCTTTACGCTAACCACTTTTACATATATATTTAACCCCATATATTCCCCAAGGGGTCATATCATCTGTACATTTATTTCCATTTATCCTCCCTTTGGTCCATAGCATAGTACCCTCCTTCAAAATCAATTGTCCTCGAAGCTTTGTAGTTAAGGGATTTCCATGTGGTGAAGCCAAGTAATACAATTTTATTTTATCCCTTTTTTCTTGTTGCTACAGATGATGATTGATGTATCCAAATTTGATTATTTCATTACACATAATGGTGTTGTGTATTCTCCAATTTCTTGTAGTTTCTTGTCTCTAATAGTATCTTGTTAAATAATAGTTTTCTGATGCAGTGTTCCATGAATATTTTTTACTATTCCATTTTTACTTCTTTGTGGTGTCTATCATTCTTCTTGCCTTTCTTTGGTAATGATGGTGTAAGTCTGGTTTAAATGGTTTCTCTTCCCTCTACATAGCTATATTATCAATATTGATTTCAAATATATGGAATCATCTATCCTTTGTGCTTGGAATTTGATTACTTTATCTTTTCAAATAATACCCTCATACTTGAAATTTACATCCTAAACATTAGAGATATCATTTTCAAGCATTTTCTGGTGAGCTTCTAAAATATTTATTCCTTGTCCTTTTGAAGCTACAATGTGATTCAATCCATCAAATGAAGCACCCTTCTTCGATTCTACTTTACATTTCTTATTAAATATACAAAATATTGACCTATCAAGCTACCTCAAAATATGGCCTTATGAGGGTACATCGAAAAATTTCCTTCCATAGGCTACAAAAAAAACACATGTGGAAAAATGTTGGATCATGGCCTACACATCACCAACTCCTTCACACCTATGGAGAAGGGAGAGGAGGAATCAATGCTAAATTCCCTACTTCATGGAATTTTGGTGTGGCAACTACTACCTGGGTTGGTGGTGAAACCTTTGCTACTAATCTATGCTCTTAATTGAGCCTGTTCAACAACCCTCTCTTGAGAATGTTTCCGTTCCACAACTACCCATAAAAAAATATCATTCCACTATGGAAAAATGCTTTGGAACCATAATATATGCTACCACTAGATGATCATTTAGCTTTGTCCATAGCCACTTGTCCACACTACCAAAAAGTAAGACCAAGCATACCATTATGTTGGCCAAAACTACAACATGTTGACCCCCAATAGGTTTGACCACACTTGTTGCACCAACCACACCTAGAATCCCCATTAACTAGTCCATCCTCATCGTCATGGAAATGGCATCTCCATCCCTCCCCATCCCCTTGTTAGGTCTCTCTAACTCACCTGATAGAGGAACCATTGTTTCTAGGAGAGGTGAGAGTCTAATGTTTGCTTCAAATAAACACCAAATCACATGTTAGTATCTCACATACATCTTGTTAAAGAATTCCCTTAAATCAAAAATTTAGAATTAAAAAAATTAAGGGTCAGAGTTACCTACCCATAGGACCCTAGACCTCTCCTAGTTAATGGAGGAGGTATAGATCTACCTGCAATTCCATCCCCTACAAGAGATACATCCAGACACTAGACCCACTTTTTGGTGCCACACTACCAAATAATGTGGCATAAAGATTTGACCCACACACTCTCCTCCAAATCGAGGCATTAGTTTCTACCAAAAATTCCATCTAAGGACACCTCGACTCCCACACTAGTGCTAAATCCTACAACCTCAACGTTGCATCTAAGGATACCTTGACCCCCACACTAGCCCCAACTCCTAAAACCTCAAAGTGGGAAACCGCTAAAAAAAGTAGGAGCATATGATGAACTCATAGGTGAGCATCCCAAGCCCTCAAAAATCACTTTGATAGTTGAACTTGCATGTTGGTCACTAACATGATGGCCTATGCTACCTCAATTCCATCCAAGAAGTTGACCCTAGAAGATCTAGTGGGTTTTCATGGACCCTATCACATAGATCATGATGGTTGACATTGCTTAGACACTCATATTCACTAGATAAACAATCAATATTCACTAGAAACTCATGAGTATCCCTTGGAGTAATAAGGGGTCAAATTGTCTATATTCCTTTACACTCCCAAGGTAGTGTGGGTCTCCTATTGAATCCCTTGAACCAGAAGCATAGTTAAGAAGGACATAGATCGATGGTAAAAAGGTACTTGTCGACTACTCATTATGAATAACCCATTCCATAGGTTCCAATACCCAATCAAATCATGCATGAGTCCATCACCAAACCTCATCAATGCATAGTATGATAACTTTAACAGCCCTACCTCATGTATCAATTTTCTCACATCTGTTGGGTGTTCCACTAGCCCTTGCAATTCACCAAAGTCACACTCATACAAATTGATTTCTATGGAACTATGGATTACCTACAAAACAAATCAAAATAATGAGTTATTCCATCAACATAAGTAAAAAATAGAAAAAGCTACAAAAATACACAACCAGATAACTATGCTCAAAATAGTCACACAATGGCATTGCGATTGTTGAGCCTCATTTTGTTATCATTTTTGGCATTAAAATAACACATTTAAATGCATATTTTATTATCTTTCATGTATTTTATATCATGCAGATCGTTATTCAGCACAAGGTAAGAACAAATTTAATGTTTATTCAACTTTGGTTATTAATATCATTTTTATGATTTTATTAACTCAAAACTATATTATTTAAAGAATATTTGATATATTAATTAATATGTGTATTTGTTTATAGGTTTTGTAATATGTTTGGGAGAATTTATAAACAAAACGCATTCAGTTTACCATTCAGCCCAATCTGCACAACCACCGTTCGGCTTACCATTTAGCCCGCCCTGCACAATCACCGTCCAGCTGCATGTCCAGCTCATGACGCAGCTCATGACGCAGCTTACTGTCCAGCTTTCCCTCCAGCTCGTTAATCAGGCTCCATGCTATCCATAACCAATTTCAGGCATTTAATGTTGATACAGTTATGCAAATAGCCTTTTGTCCACATGTTTGGTTGATGGAAAAGCTTCTATTCTAGAAGACCTACCTTGTATGCTGCTAGTGCTTGCCACCACTCCACATCCATGAAAGAAGGAGCTCTTCTGTAAGGGACAAAATTAGGGTTTCAGGGAACAAAATCACTTGGTCCTTTACCCCTCACAGGTATCTTCCCTTGTTCTTTTAGCTTTGACATTTCAGCAGTCAAATTGTTCAATAGTTTGGCCATTTTGTCAATTTTGTTCTCTGATGAGGAAGCCCCAAGAGGGTCTGTGGGCTGCTTCTTCCTATCTATCTTTCCTTTGACCTTCTGAGATGCTACAATGCTACGATGTCCAACCATAGTTGACATGAGCATCTATTATCAACATAGATAATCTTTAAACTAATTACAAATAACAAATATTAAAAAAACTACCCATAAAATGTCATACTCGGAATCGTATCTTCGCTCTTGATTCGATTTCCTATAATAAATCATGGAATCAATTTTCTGAACCTTACTGTATTCTTAATTACCATGAAAATACCTCATGTAGTCAATGGATTCAAAATACATAATGTAGTGTAATTTTCATTTTAATGTAGTCATGATTATTAGTTTGATTCATTCTATTATCCAAGATTCAAACAAAAATTTTTGAGTTCCCCATTTGCAATGACATAAAAGAAATCTATGATAAAGCTATTGAAACCAAAGTTTACCTTCTCAAACAAAACTAAAATCATGAGGGTTTTGGTATTTTACTTACGTATTGAGAAAACTCAAACTTTTATTTGCTTCATTTCTGCTGCATACAATTTTTATAATGCTTTCAACATATGATGGAGGTGTCTGAGAAGTAGTGATGGTGGAAGAACATGGAATTCAACAATTCCAAATTTTGGGCATTGTAGGTCATCATCTATTCCATCTTCTCGCGCCATCCAAAGAAGTATTGCACAAAAGACATCTCTCATGTGGGGTAGGAGCTCAGGGATACCCATGGCATGCCCATTCTGATACGATCTAAATGAGTGTATTGAAAGAAGGGTTTTTATTGAGTAATATTTAGGTGGATTCTAATGGATTGTCAATGGTAGACACTTCCACCTCTAATGTCTAGATTTTTTAGTATGTGAAAAGTGAACAAGTTAACTTTACTGCCATGTTGTTAACTTCATAATGTACGCTATCATATATGATTTCTTCGAAGCAATTAGGTATTATTAAAGGATGGAACACCAGATAGAGGACATACAGGAGGACACAAGTGTTGACTCTTCATTCAATATTTATCTTGTGTTCAGTCTGCAAAATGCAATGTCTATGAAGAAGGAAAGTTTAAAAATATTTTGTTCAATCTCTATTATGTGTTCAGTCTACAATGTCTATGAGGAAGGAAAGTTAAAAAATACTTTCAATTAGAATAAAATACACTATTCGCTCTACACCATGCGAATATGAATCATAGCTCCTATTGTATGTATCAAATTATTGAATTGTTCTTAGATGTTGTTTCATTTTAGTTTGATATACAAATACTTTTGGTTCAATCAGATAAAAAAATATAAATATAGAAATTTAAAAAGCAAACTCTAATGGTTTTAGAAGCATTTTTGATAAATTAAAGAGTAAGTATGTGTTGACGGGCGTATTTGACTATGCCCGCAACGGGGGAAAACGACCCAGTCCAGGATCCTTAGGACAGGTTCCAAGCTGTTTCAAGTAGTCGTTCCCAACAGGTTTAGAGGCTCTGTTGGCGTGAGATCCTAAGAGACTAATTAGTGCTACTGATTAGTGGGTGTTAATCTTATGATCACAAGAATTAAACTCGGATTTAAACTACTGTTATGTGAGATTACTATAA
>LPNX010111879.1:10118-22204 GCA_001517045.1 Pseudotsuga menziesii
TGAATTGGGAGTTATTACCAACATGGTTGAACCTTGAAACATGTTTAGAACACTTGGGGATGTTCCCTTGACCTTAGTGGGTTCGTCGCCCAAGCTCGGGGGTGACTCTAGGTGGTATAACGCACGCCAGATAGAGTCAGTTGGTTGGGTGGAAATTCGGAGCGAAGCTTTCAGTCGGATCATTCTTTAACTTAGAAAAAGAAGTTTTAATTACTAGTTGTTAGTGTTAGTCGTTAAAGTGGCTAGCTGCATTTATAAAATAATTTTATATTTTCTCTTTGAATAGTTGAATATTTAATGCTAAGTTGTGAAGTGCAGGAAGATGCAGACGATGAAGGTATGGTAGGGAGCTATACAATATATATATGCATTCGATTATTTTTATCCTATTTTGTAACTGTCTAACCCTGTTGTGTCTTGACAGCCGCCTTGGGGATTTTTGTCCCTTCGCCATTGCTTGCACTTGGATCGCTCGATGAAAACTATAAGTTTGGTGTTATGGTTTTATTCATGCGTAACTAAAATTGTTGATATAGATGGGTATCATTCCAAGGACTGTTACATGAACAAAACATTGTATCTGTCCTGCCTATGTTAACTATCTCAATTGAATAACTTATGAATCAATTAATATCTCCTAGTTGTTATTGTATAGAATTATTGAAGTGCTTGTAATTGTGATTGTATAGAATTGTGAATTACGTTAAAGATAATTCTCAAATGATTGTTTTACGATGTGCATGAAATTTTCTTATCAAGGTTGCTGCTAACGGATTTGACTCCTCTGTAGTAATAATGTAAACAAAAACAAAAAAAAATTCTGCACACATTAGCACCTAGGAACAAGAGGGGCACTACATATGGTATCAGAGCGAAGGTCAAAACACTTGGGCCTATCTGGGCTCAAAAATGATTGTGCCTATTTTGTTTTTGTAAATTGATGATCAAGTTGGCTTGAGATAACAGGAATCAATGGACTCACGTTGATTTACAACACAAGGTACTGTAAAGTGTAGCAACTTCTAGTGATACTGTATTAGTTGACCTTGTAGTTATGCACGAATAGCCTCTCCACATGAAGGTAAGGCCCAACGAGGTAAGTACATAGCTATGATGATATTTTGTTTATTTTGAAGATGTTTTATCCATGATTAAGACAAGTGTATCTTCTCCTTTTGAGTTGCAAAAAACTTTTGGTAGAGGTATGGAAGTCTGCATAAATACGCACAAGACAAATAAATTTATTTGAGAAGCAACCTTTAGGGCTTACATTAATTGTTGGATTGGCTGCTAATGAACTGATACATATTGGTAAGGAACTGCTGAATAGGGATTTAATGTTCTGTATCTTCTGTTTGCCAATTAACAAGAAATAAAAAGTGACTTATAAGGAAATGTTTCCGGTCCTTTTAGAATTCCCATCTTGTCATGTAAAGTAAGCAAAAATTTGACTTTACACCATTTTTAGGGGACAAGGTAACTATCAATGAATTTTGACGAATAAGTCATTTAAAGGAGTAAATATATTTTCCCAAAATCCTAGCAAGTATAGCTAAATTCATTATGTAATCTAACTGAGGACATAAGTGATGCTGAAAGGATGACTATATTAAAAATGCATATTGTTAGGATTATGCAGGTATACCAAAATATGCCAAATGAATGTTAGTAGTAAGGCACAACTGGTAACACCTTTATGAACAAATTGCTGTTAACTAAGAACAATTGTTCTGGTTGGGGGTAATGGATTCGTAGGAACTTCTCAAGTTTTGGGTCCATGAAAACAACAGGAACAGACCCTTAATGCTCCCCCTTCAGGTGTGCACAGCAATAGCATTTGACCTTGCGGCCTAAATAGACATAAACATGAGGTAAAAATTTATCATAGAATTGCTATCGTTTTGCTTTGGAAATAATGGTGAACGACGATATAAGATGCTATGTTGCAATCTGTTATAAAGTAGAGCATGGTTTTCTTAAATAATATCCAATTAGATTCCGTTAACTATGAAAAGTGCTAAGTGAATGCAGGAACTGAATAAAAAGTTGTGGTTAGATGCAATGTAATATCGGACATGCAAGAGAAGCCTAGGAAATCAGGCTGTGCAAACATGGAGACTTTCATACATACTCGCAAGGTATGAAACAAATCTTTCAAGGACATGAAAGTAGATTTACTTATGAGCTTGGGCTATAGTGCAACCTTATGAAAAAAATAAAAAAAATAAAAAAATAAAAAAAATCATGATAAACAAAATAAAAGAAGATTCTAAATATTAACACATTGCACACACAAAAATAGCAAATCAAAAGCAAAAATCTAGGAATGAAAGGGTAGGGTTTGGATATGGAAATGCTTTTAACCCTAATGTTGGACGGATGAGAGAATGCAGAGGCGGATGGTGGCTGTAGAGAGTTTGGTTCATCAGGTGTGAACAGGGTTGGGAGGCCCTTAGTGATCCTACACACTCTGATCGTTCTTGGGTACTTCCTTCCGTGCAACGAAAGAAAGTACTGGCATGGTTAGCACATATTTATCCATGCGGTAGGTTGAAAAGCGAGAGAGGATTTTACCTGCAAGAGGCATGCTGTCGTGAGGGTAGGCCGCGGACTCGGTCACTCACGAGGATTAACTGAGGGGCACACAATGAGGTGTTGGCCTCATTCCTCAGTAACCATGAGTCTCTCTACAGTATGGATTGGACTGAGTTAACGTGGTCTCAACCATCGCACTAACTCCCCACCACGGAAAGTGAGATATTTGAAGGGCATGAAGACGATCATGGCACCCTTGATATCACCTGGAGAAACAAAATAAATTATTAAACTATAAGGTTGTAAATAAGTAATAACCAAACAATAAACTTATGACTTGAAAATAAAGTAATAGAAAGGTATGTGCAATATAGGTAAAATGGTATCTATATGTTTGCTTATTGGCAATATAACTGACATGTTATGAAAATTGTATGGTGTTAGATTCCTGAGTTTTACATTGTTAACAATGTCGATGTAGTAGACATGCATATATATGCTTAAAATGCAGGTTTGGTGACCTAATCCCACTTGTCAAGAGGGATTAAAGAATATAAAAGCAGGCATTAAGAACCTGAAGAAGAAAAAGAGACAAAGCTGGGAAAACTGGTAACACCGAGGATGGTGTTAATTCAAGGGGGAGAGGATGTAACATGCCTCGCCACCTCGACCTAGAGCTCACAGTGTAAGTAAGCATCACTGTAAATATCCACTATAAACCTCTATCAAGTTATGGTTATAAAATTGATAGGGTTAACGACTGAAAGCTTCGAACGACTAAAACGACATTTGGCGACGAACCCACTAGGGAGAAAGGGCTTTCCGGAAAAGGGGAACTGAGAAACTCAATAAATAATTTGCTGTGTACTTGTAAATACTAAGAGAATAAGGGGTAATGTTTAATCACTAGCATGATAGTCCTTGGTATATAAGGTGGGGTCGATTAAGAAAAACAATGCTTTAATAACTAAAACAAGGGAACCTTGCAACGGTCGAAGTATGGAGAGCTAACTCTTATATTAATTTACATAATACTTGTGTATAGTTGAAAAGCTCTTTAATACCACATTATATATATGCTGAAATAATTCAAATACTCTTTAACCTATATATATATATTAAAAGATAGCACAATGGGAATTGATAAAGGATAATGGCTATTGTGGAGCATCATAATATGCTATATATATATATAGAATGGGACATTATTTGGCTTTTCCTAAAATTATAAATATTGTGGTAATGCTTGGTTTACACATAAGAGCTTTATATTATATAAAATGAGTATGTTCCACTTTTTCCCCAAATGCTCTCCACATTTAAAGGGGTTAATTTAGTTAAATGAAGAAAAAGCTAATATGAATTTTAGAAAGGTTAAATTTATACTAAAAGTGAAAGCTAAGATGAATAATTAGAAAGGTAAGATATGCTAAAAGTAAAGTTAGTTGCCGATTATGAATTGATTGTTTAAGGCAAAAGCATTTATCCCACATGCATGGGAAGAGAAGAATTTGAAAAACTCTGCGACCTTTTATAGAGGTGAAATGCAAGCTGTAAAGGGGGAACCTTTTTGGGAAAAGTCGCCCGGCGGTTTAAGCCTCCACCCGACTGATATACATAGATGGATTTTATGGGGCGTGGTAAGAGCAGGGGTTTGGCTCGATATGGGAGACCTTTAAGGATCTAGAGAACACACCAGGAATCACCCGCGATGATCTGTGGTGAGTGGGTTTTTGTTATTTAACTTTCCTTATAACTGGGCAATACATTTACCCAAAATGCCTGCGTCTAATCTGTGACACTCGGCATAAGATCTCTTTACATCAGAAATGATAGACATAGATTTGTTGTTAGCATTTAAGACTTTGCATTGTCTTCCCAAACATCGGCAAACGCATACGACCCAACATTAATTTGATTCTAGTATGGGTTATTGTGATATTCCACTATGATTTTGACAGATCTGGGTTGACTTCCATCATCCCATCAGTCCCAGGAAGGCAATTTAAAGAATGATAATGGTTTTGTATGCTTTTCCATTTGAACTACAGTTCGGTACCTTGTATGCGTTTCTTTTCCTGTGAAATACCCCTTTCAGCATGGTCTGCGTTGTGATCATTAATTGTGGCTGTGGTTCATCCTATCTGATTGTTAGTTAATCATAGATTAGGGAAGGGTTTTCTAAACGAGTGTAAACCTGGACTACACGTGATCCTTATCTCTAATTTGAATATGAACCCAGGAGCATTCATATACCATTATCACCCTTTAGATACGTTTTGACCTTTGTTGGTGCCTGGCTATTTTCGTTTGCATTTTTTGGCTATTTAGTCAAAGATCAAAGTGACCACGATGGAAGCTGCTGCATCTTTCCATTGTTGGTTTGATATCTGCTACAACTCCTTTCTTAGCGTTGTATTTCTTAAATCCCAAACTCTCAGTCATAGAACTCTTATATGCATCAATGAGATAAGTGACTGATTAAATTTGTAGGATGGTATTTCAGTGCTTAAATGGGGATACAGGTATGTGATGGAACATGGGTACCATTGTATGTTGTTGACGCTCGTTTTCCCTTAAAAATATGACATAGCAGGATCTCCCTTTTGAAGGGACAAACCCCCCGCTTGTTCCTCCGTGTAGATTTGTTTTTGGCCAACATGCATTGAGGAGAGTGAAATAGTTACAAACCTTATCAGATTGCAGTGTATATATGGGTGTGCACCTCTTAGATAAAGTTGTACATTGTTATATACTGATTGGACCCATTTATATTTCCACCATAGTTTTGTATGTTTCATTCTCAGGGTTGGAATTATCGATAAAGTCATAATGTGAATACAGTACCTTCTTTATAGAATGCACTTCGAAATATTTTATACTAACATAGTTTTATACTAGAAAGAAATGCATATAGTTTTGCGTTCTATTGTGGTTTACAAGATGATTTTCTTGTCAATCGTGAGTTGACTGAAAACAAAATATGCCCTTGAGCTATGAGAGTAACGAGTTTTGGACTGTTGGACCTTTTCTATGGAATTACTGCTGCTGGAAAGCATTTTTATTTTGTTGATGCCTGGATTTTCCCCTTTACATGTATTTGAAATGCCATCTTTCCCATTTCTCCAAACCTTACTACCTATATAAAGAATTTAGTGTCTATTTGTATGTGGCTGCGATCTCCACTGTTTCAGGAGTGCAGTGTCTAATTGAATCTGGCTGCGATCTCAACTGTTGCGCTTTATGGGCTTAAGATCCTTAAGATCTGTCAATTCCTGGTTATCCTGTAAACCCATAATGTTGAATTCAGACCTGCACATCAGTAATTTTGGCTATGATTCAGCTTTGGGGAAATCACAGAATATTTTCCCCAAAATGTCTATGAAATATATAGTGTATTTCTTTAGAAACGCTAGATCTAGTTTGATTGTTTCGTGACTTAAATCTTCAATTATTCTGAAGCTTGAATGTGTTCTTTTATGGATCGGGAATAAGTAATCATTGTCTGCATTTTTGGCTTATCTTTTTAAATTCCTTTGGCAATATTTGAAAGGATTGCTATCTCATTCAAAAAATTGTCTGTGCTTATAAAAATGACATCGATATTAAAAATAGACGTCTTTATTTTTGTGGCTGAAAAGTACTGTGTTTTATAAATGGTATATTCGATTAGATTCAATGCATAAATCCATTTTGCATATGAACTATTTTGAGATCGGGAATCTAACTCTCTTGACACTTGACGGAAACCAGATCTCCACTCTGATACTGATCTGGGTATCAGTTTTAAAATCGGAATTATACCTACGATTTTAATAAATATTGAGCTGGAACTCACTGCTTGCGATTTGATAAAGTTTTATAAGAATCTAATGCTACCTGCGACTCTTTTTGTGCCTGAAACTGTATATATATCCTGCGATTTATAAAATGTCATGGATTGAAATGTTTATGGATTAAAGAGTATATATTCTAAGCAAGGGTAGATCTAACTTACAGTTTTGAATGGAAAAATACTATGAGATAAACAAGTATTATACTATGTACAGTCCAGAGTAATGGCTCGATATGGGTAGCTGGTTAGCACTGTATTGATAAGTGGTATGGTCGAACCTTGAAACATGTTTAGAACACTTGGGGATGTTCCCTTGACCTGAGTGGGTTCGTCGCCCAAGCTTGGGGGTGACTCTAGGCGGTATAACGCACGCCAGATAGAGTCAGTTGGTTGGGTGGAAAGTTGAAGCGAAGCTTTCAGTTGAATCATTCTTTAACTTAGAAAAAGAAGTTTTAATTACTAGTTGTTAGTGTTAGTCGTTAAAGTGGCTAGCTGCATTTATAAAATAATTTTATATTTTCTCTTTGAATAGTTGAATATTTAATTCTAAGTTGTGAAGTGCAGGAAGATGCGGACGATGAAGGTATGGTAGGGCACTATACAATATATATATATGCATTCGATTATTTTTATCCTATTCTGTAACTGTCTAACCCTGTTGTGTCTTGACAGCCACCTCGGGGATTTTTGTCCCTTCGTCGTTGCTTGCACTTGGATCGCTCGATGAAAACTATAAGTTTGGTGTTATGGTTTTATTCATGCGTAACTAAAATGGTTGATATAGATGGGTATCATTCCAATGACTGTTACATGAACAAAACATTGTATCTGTCTTGCCTATGTTAACTATGTCAATTGAATAACTTATGAATCAAGTAAGATCTCCTAATTGTGATTGTATAGAATTATTGAAGTGCTTGTAATTGTGATTGTATAGAATTGTGAATTACGTTAAAGATAATTCTCAAATGATTGTTTTATGATGTGCATGAAATTTTCTTATCAAGGTTGCTGCTAACAGATTTGACTCCTCTGTAGTAATAATGTAAAAAAAAAAAAAAAAAAATTCTACACACATTGGCACCTAGGAACAAGAGGGGCACTACATGATTATTATTTTGATGCATATTAAATTCTTTGGGAGCAACATTATAGGACATGGGATCCTAACCTATGTCATTGGAACAGATTTTATTGGTCACTTGAAGCATGTATGCACTTGGCAAATGGAAGTCTACTCACTTGGAGGTATAAGCACTTTCATGATTTTTTGATGAGGCGCCTCCTTGATGTATATTTTTATTATGTTCTTATGTACTTTCATGATATATATTACATACTCATGATGTTTGGAAGAATGCATACAAGAAAATGGGATCCAGGAATTCTCTTTCCTAATGGTATGAGTTGGAGAGCACTCTTAATTGTTGGAGTGCAATGCAAGCAATGGGACCCCAAGATAGTTTTTAGTCCCATTGATTCCAAATTCTTCAGAAAACAAGCAGTATGGGAGATTGATTCCCCAATTAATAAGGTGATTTTAAATAGAGTAGTGCAGAAGCAAGCATGGTGGTTCCTCTCTAAAATCTTCATGGAATTTCAAAGACTCAAAGTGGCCAACTTAGTGGCAACTTCAATGAATCATACATAAAGCAGTCTCTTCAACAACCATATTTGAAATTGCTTGAGGACAAACAATATTGGGAAGGGAGGTTTTGTAATGTCCCAAATTTTTCATTGGGTCACAATGGCCAAATCACATTTTCCATATTCATGAAAGTTGTCATATGGATGCTAAAAGTCAAATAATTGCCAAGGAGGAAAATCACTAGTTCCCTAGGTTGGGGGTGGAAGCTTTGAGATTTGGAATAAGGGGGATAATAAATGATGTTTAGAAATTAGAAGAGGATAAATATTTAGTAATGTATCTTATTAAATAAATACAATAGAAAATTGAAATGGCTATGGAGAATGGAGACACATGGAGACTATGGGGCCCACTCAAGCTAGAATTCCTATGTTAAATGGCATCCTCCTCTTGTAATTTAGAATCTATGGGAAGCCTAATGTTTTGGGATGAATTATAAGGTTAATATACTTGTCCATATACTTCATAGGTCAAATTTGGGATGAATTGTAACTTACATGGGAGAGGAAGAGCCAAATGGGAGTTTTAATGGACACTTGGGTAGATTCCCCTTACATTTATGACATATATGACACCAATGATGGAGATTCTATGATAGTGATGACACAAGTCAAATCTGAAGGTTGACATATTGACATGCCATACCTGAATAGAGCATCTTATAGGTCGAATTTGGGATTTGGAGAAGGCCAAGAGGCTCCTACTCAAATTTGGGAGAAGAGGGAAGGTGAAGAGAGAGGCCACATGGCATAGCATGAGCAGCCACACCAATTCGACTTGGATTTGGTTTATGGATAGATTTGGAACCTTAGAAGACCAATAATGTTTATAAAATATAGGTATTATCCATGAGAAGGAGCTTTTTGATCATTTGATGAATTTGGGTTTGTGAAGAGAGAGCTAGTGGATGACTAGTTCCTTGCCTTAACCAATTTCAAGGGTGAAAGATTCCCATCCTAATTGGTGATTTGGAGAGTGTTACCACCTAAGTTGTACTTAGTGGTTTTTTATCAAGTGATCCTAGTGAACCGGACAAGGATAACTTGTTCGGACTTCAGAAGACATTCAGTCTTACTTCTGGGAAGCTTTGTTGTAATATATCACATGTTCATACCCCATGGGGGAATTGTAATAAATGTTCTAGCATGATAGTGTCTATAAAAGACTCGGTCTCTTAGACTTCATTTGTCAATCCGATCAGCCCAGGGTGTTTTTTCCCTTGGTTATTATTGGTTGTTGAATAAACAACTGATAATTTCTGAGTTTTTCACTCCATACCTCCAAAGTTGGGGTGGTCGGCTTGGCATTTAGGCCTATTGAGGTTATTAGAGTCTATGTGTCAATGTATAAACATGCTAGACATCATGGTCGAGTCATATTAACATGTCTAAGTCCCCCTAGGTTTTTTAATTTTTTTTAATTTTTTTAATTTTTCAGTGTTTTTTTAATTAAAATTTAATTTTTCCAAAACTTAGTCTATTTTTTAATAGTTTAATTGGAAAATTTGATTTTGTAATAAAAGTGGGCCAAATAATCAGTTTCAGTCATGTAGGTGCTCATTTTCAAGCTAAGAGCACCATGTAAACCCATGGACCCACTATTTCCTAGTTTTGAGTGATTTTTCATCACTTAGGTTAGAAAGCCCCAAAAAAATCATATATTGATTATTTTAATTAATAAATTGGTGAATAATGGAGCAAATCCAAAATCATAGATCAGTGGATTCTCAACCGATTTGATTGAAATCAGTCAGATCTGAACTAGATTGACTGGATCTGACAAATCCTTGACTGAAGGAGGTGATCAAATCAGATCTAGAGTTGATCTTCAGTAACATTTAGGGGGAATTGTCCCCTCTCTCTCTCCTCCACACATGTGGGCTCTCTTCGGAGCTCTATGGACTGATGTGTCAGTTTATGGGTTGATGTGTCAGCTCAATCCAGCCCCTGATTAACAAGTAGGCTCAGTTCAGCTTCAGATCTGCATTGATTGACTCGCCATCGGTTGATTTGATCTATCTCCTTGGGATTTGTGCCCCCCCTGGGCTAGATCTCCTGGTTTTTGTATAAATCAAAGCACAAGAAGCCTCTTCCAAGCTAGTTAGAACTGGGATTGAGGTGTTGTTGCTCTTGTATTGTATTGTTTATTATTCTAGAATAAAGAAGCTTTGGAGGCAAGATCTATGGTGTAATGCTCTTCATGTGTGGATGGTGATTGTCAAATGCTTATGAGGTATAATCTGTGCTATTTATCACTGCTTTTGCTGGTTAATTGTTGGCCTTGAAGGAGAGAGCTCCCTCCTGTTAGGGTAAGATTTTATTCTAGTTTGATTTATTCTCTTACTGCTGCTTGTTTCAGATCTATTGGAGTTGTCTGTATTTTAAGTTTAATTGCATGCTTTCCAATTATCTCTTCCAGCAGCACCTATGTTTTAACCATCTGTTTGTGCAAGGATTTCTACGTTGCAGGTGATATCGCTTGTATAAGAAGTTGAGCTGGTTTGCATCTTCCTCATCTTCAATATCTTCTGAATGACATAGTCCCTCGGTATTCCACCAAAGCAGACTCCAAAGCCCAACATTCCCAGGCTTCCAACACTCTTTCTCTCTCTTCCTCCTTCAAAATCTTAATTTCTCTTCAAATTGGTTACTTTTAAAGAATCTTATTTCTTAGATCTGTCTCACAAAGAAAATTACATATAGATCTAGTTAGTAATATCCTTTCTTAATTTTAGTTCTCAGTTCCGTTTTGCATATAAAGTCATATTTTAAGAGATCTAGCTGAAATTATCCTCTTTTTTGCAAGCATTTTAAAGAAAATTTTTAGCTTGTTTTTAAGGTAGTTTCCTTTGATGTACTTTAAAGTTTCATATTCTGCAATAAAATTGCACATCTCATTGGCTTCCCAAACAGCAAGCCAAGATCAAGCTTTCCTTGGTTCCTTTTTTTTGCAAAACTAGATTACCCCAACTTAACAATTTTTTACTTAGTTTTTTTTTGGTAACTAGTGTGGTAACCCAAAACACTTTTAAAGTGTGTTTGGGCACATTTGATTTTAATTGCTTGCTATTTTTTTAGTAGGTCTAACAAAAAAGAGAAGGAGACTCTTCCCAATTTCCGACTCTTGGACGAACCAGAGCTTTCCGAAAGCTTCCCCCACCATTGTGTTTTAATTCTAGCTTGTTACAAGCTTGTTGTAAGCCTTTGGATCCCAGATAACAAGGACCAAAGTGCATCAATTTCAATTTGCTGATATTGTAAATTGCTGCTAATAAAAATAAAAGGTCCTTTCGAATAGGCTCTTTCGAGCCTATTCACCATCCCCACTGGAGGGATTTGCGTCTGTGTCTTTTTTTTTGCTTTTTGTTCCCTTTTTTTTTGAAATCGAGCGTAGTTATAATCTGCAGGGTAGTGTACTTTGATTTATTATCAATTCCATATTCCATAGCTAAGGTTTCAAAGTAATTTAATACTTACCCCACGACTTCCCGATTGACCCGAAAGGGGAAAGAGATGCGTGGTAGGACTAATTAGAGAACCGACATTGTGTATCTTGGTTTTCTTTTTCATCAACTATTTCTTTAGTTTTAATAAAATTAACCCTTCCTTGATTCCTTGATTGAGATCCACTTGGATCAAAAGAGGTTCCTGGAGGGTTTTCTTTTTTAACAAGAACACCCATCTCAAAATTTACTAAAATTGACAAGAGTCCGGGGTGTATGCTCTGCACTTGGCTGCGGTTCGTCCGATTAGTCAAGCTGTATCAAAAGCATTTGAGTGACTAGAATAATTAGGATTCACTCTCCCAAATTAACAAACCATTAGGTGAAAATCCAACACCTAGATCAAACCATTACGGTGACAAAATACCCAAAGGAAGTGGGAACTCCTGAAAAGTGACCTCGGGGCGCTGATCTCTGTTACACCTGCGGGTGCATTATGAACAATAGCCTCAGAGACTCCATTCATCCCACATATTCCTTGCAGGTAGGCATGACGGTTTAGTTTTGGACATACTCCAAGTACTCTCGGGTATATCTGGAGTCCCCCCCCCCCCTTTCGCCTAATT
>LPNX010111879.1:22439-96758 GCA_001517045.1 Pseudotsuga menziesii
AAAATTTCAAACTCCTAAGTAACTCATTCAGTTTAACATCACCATACTAAATAATTTTGCCTTAGTAACTTAATAGGGTCTACGCCCCTTGGATTCATTAGGATTTAAGCCTAAACGGAGGAGTCAAGAACAAGGTGACAACCTTGACTTGAGACTTGCCCCTAAGGACACACCGAGTGGCTTGAAGATTTCTGCCACGTGACCCAGGTGTGTGAAAGGCGGAAACACGAGGCCACTTAGGTCTTTGAAGGAGATTCACTGGAGTCATAATTTATAGGTGCAAGCTATAGGAATCTCATGGACATCCCAATATCAGCTTGTTCTTCCATTCATCTTAAGTTTTTTCACCATATTTCAGCGCTATGGAGTGAGGCGCACTTGGTGGACTTTTCATATCTTTGAGGGAGCTTCTCTTGCTCCAATATTTTGTATTCTAGTGTAAGTGCTCTGTATTTCAAGTCCATAAATATCTCATATCTAAATGCCAAGATATATCATGTATTATTTTCCAATATTGAAGAAACAGTGCCATTTCCCCAATACCTTGTTGTAAACTCTTACAATATTGATGGAATCGAATATATGTGTGCACCATTGATGATTTATGAATGAATGAACTGTAATTAATGTATAATATGGGTTTCATTTTTAGTAACTGAGAATTTTTGGCCATTGGGTCGAATTTCCTATCATTTGTACCAATCTACATCTCGTTTCCCCAAGGGTCCAAAACTAGTTTTTTATATCTGATTGAAGGAAGTGATAAAAGCCATGGGAGTTCTATTGGTTCTACATATGAGTCTCTGATAATGTCTTATACACATATCCTGATTCAATTTGAGCATTTGAGTGAGTTTCTGTACATTTGGGAATCCATTCCGGTAATTACCCGGGAGGGATTTGAGCCCCAAAATTGCTAGTTAAAGCATCTATCTTATTCAGAATTTGATATAGACTTGTAGAAGTAATTGGAAGGCCACAATACACCCCTGAACATTATAATTAAGTTATTATATCACTCATACACATTCTGGTACAATTCGAGAGCATTTGGAGCTATTTGGAGTCATCTACCATTGGGGGTTGGAACCTCAAAACTACTAGTAAATTCATGGAGTTCTCTTGAGTACCTATTCAACCCCAAAACCACATATGATGCTGAAAATATACTTCAATTAATGTCTGATAACAGATCCAATTATGGTAACCATGATTAGTGAAGGTTGTACTGTGCTTGGAAGAGATTTGTTACAGGACCCAGGGAGGATTTCCACCTCCCAAATTGACTAGTCTTGTCCTGAAACTTATTCCCTTTAAAATTGCAGACCATGGTCAGGTATATTATTTGATTATATGTCTGATAGATGTGATCATATGTACCATCACCCCTTAGGACCTTCCCCACCAAATTTGAAAGAAATTGGAGGAATTTTGGGATCAATTGAATCCATTTAACTAGAGTTGTAAGAAGTTGAATTTCAGTACATTGTGAAATTATTGAAGAATTAGTATTTTGATAAAATTTCCAAAAAAGGGGACATTACAAAGGTTGTGGTGAGTAGAGACATCAAATTCATTGAAGACAAATGGTGGAGTGATCCTTCAGACATACAACAAGAAGAAAGGTCATATCTGCAAGATCTACCTATTAGTCTTCCTATATTGGAAGTAGAGCAGCAAGAAGCAGCAGCAGAAAGTCCACCACAACACCAAAAAACCAGAAGCTTGAGAGCATTATATGAATAGACTCCAGTTATTGATGATCAACTTCAATATTCTCTATTCTCCTATCAGCCCACATATTTTAATGAAGCAGTGAAGGATGACAATGGGTAAAATCCATGAATGAAGAGATTGATGCAATAGAGAAAAACCAGACCTGGGATCTTGTTGACATCCATGCAGACAAAACCAGTATTAGAGTCAAATGGGTCTATAAGACCAAATTGAATGAAAAATGAGAACTTGAAAAGCACAAGGCAAGGTTGGTTTCCAAATGATATGCACAGAAGTATGGTGTAGATTATGATGAAAACTTTGCTCCTGTAACGAGGATGGATACCATCATAGTTGTACTTGTCATTGAAGCTCAAAATCAATGGCCTGTGTATCAAATGGATGTGAAAGCTTCCTTTCTTAATGGTATCCTTGAACAAGAAGTTTATGTATACCAGCCACTTGGTTATACTTTCAAAGGTCATGAACATAAAGTGTTTAAGTTGAAAAGGGACTTGTATGGTCTAAAACAAGCTCCATGAGCTTGGTATAGTAGGATTGATTCCTACCTCATCAACAATGGTTTCAGCAGAATCAACAATGAGCCCACTATGTATGTCAAAACAAAGCAAGGTAAGATATTGATGGTATGTCTTTATGTTGATGACATGATTTACACTGGTAATTTGATGCTTGAAGATTTCAGGAAATTCATGAAAAAGGAATTTCAAATGAATGATCTAGGACTGATGAAGTACTTCCTTGGCCTAGAAGTTACTCAATTTGATAAAGGTATTTTTATCTTCCAGCATAAGTATGCTACTGATGTTTTGCAAAGATTCAGAATGGATAAATGTAAACCAGAAGAAACCCGGGCATAGATCTTGGCACCAAGCTAACAAAGAATGCTAATGGACCATGAGTAAATGATACACTCTATAAACAAATGGTAGGCAGTTTAATGTACTTGACTGCAACTAGACTTGATTTGATGTATGCTGTCAGTCTCATTTCCAGATTTATGGAGTCTCCCAAAGACTCATTGGAAAGTTGGAAAAAGAATTTTGAGATATATTGCAGACACACTTGGATATGTCCTCTAGTACACTCATACACCAGAAGTACTCTCACAGGGTACACTGATAGAGACTTTGCAGGTAGTCTTGATGATAGGAAAAGCACATCTGGTTATGCTTTTCATTTGGGTACAAATCTGATCTCTTTGGCATCTCAGAAACAACCCATTGTTAGCATGCCGTCTGCAGAAGCAGAATATGTAGCAACCACCACAGCAGCTTGCCATGCGGTTTGGCTAAGAAGACTTTTAAAGGATATGGGACACATTGAAAAGGATCCCACTTCTATTTTCTGTGATGATAGATCTGCAATACAGTTGTTCAAACATAATGTATTTCATAGAAAAAGTAAGCACATTGGCACTTGCTATCATTTCATTTGTGAGTTAGTTAATGATGGACAAATTTCCTTACTATTTTGTGGCTCTAAGGAGTAGTTGGTTGACATGTTCACCAAACCATTGGGAACATCTACATTTGTATATGATAGAGAGCACTTAGGAATAGATAGTGCTGAATATGTACCACCAGTTGAGATTAAGGGGGTGTGTTGAAGAATGTAATCTCACCTGTAGTTAGTTAGTGAGTTAGGTGACCCATGATATTTTCCGACCCATGGTATTGTCATTTGTATTTCCTATTTATACTCAGTCTTAATAATGAGAAGGCAATCAATATGCTCATAATTCTTCTGTCTGCTACATTTTTATTTTTTTTATATCATTTAAATATAGCAGACACACTTTGCTATTGCCATTGAGGTTAAAGAATGACCTTGCTTGAGAGAAGGAATGGAAGATATAATTCAAGAAGCACTAGAATGATAGTGAACGCTTCTTTCACGTGCTTCGTTCTCAAAGCGAGCATTGAACACTCTCGCGTCTCATAACCAATTTTATGATTTAGTTGGAGTGCTCTTATCAAGTAATCTTGAAAAACTAAATTTCATTTTGGGATTTTACTAATATGCATATGGAGACAAGGAAGTGTTCCTTAAATTTCAAGCAAAGTTAGAAAAAATGTAATAGCATATGAAGACCCGACTCAATAATTTAATTTACGATGCGAGTCAATATAGGTGGTGTCGTCTACCTACCACTAAAGTGAGAATATCCATATTTTGAAAACAATTTGGTTTTATCATGCGAAAATTATTGAGTGAGAATATCCTACAATTGCACATAAAGTATGATATATTGTGAAAACAATTTGATTTTATTATGTAAAAAATATTTTAAGGTTTTGGAAGCATTTATGATATGTTTTTATATAGTTAAACATATTTGATTTGAAAAAAAAACTTAAAAATCTTGTTCATTCCATACACATCCTTTTTGTTTTTATAAGATAATCTTAAACTGAACAAGATCTTTATATTATACAGTTGTTTTCATAAGATAATCCTAAACTCTTGTTCATTCCATGCATAGGATCTTTATATTATAAGGTTGCCTTTTTTGTTATAAGATAATCCTAATAAGTGTTTAGATCTTCTAGATAATGTTTAAAATGTTTTAGATCTTCTTGTTATGTTTTAGATCTTCCAGATAAAGTTCAAAGTACGTAGTTTAAATTCAAAGAAGATATGTTTAAATTTAATTATGAGTTGATTACTTGTTTAAAAAAAATATCTAAAATTTTAAGTTTGTAACATTAATCATTATGCAAGAGTTTATGGATTACAATAGATTGGTGGTCCAATTTAATAATTCTTGGATGATTGTGAAAAATTGTATTTTAAAACATTAACCAATAAAAATTTAAAAAGCTTAATTTGTAACATTAAACATTTCATGAAAACAATAACAATACCTTCTTGGCATTAAACATTCCATAATAATAAAATGGTATTAAACATTCTATAATAATAAAATAGCAGTACAACCGTCCATTTTAATACCATAGTTTGAAAAATTGAACCCCGACTTCAACAACTTTCAATTATCCATATTTTCCTTCGACCATTGCTCTGAACCCTTCAACAAACACATGCATTCAGTCATATTTTTTTAAAGTAGTGTAGAAAATGAAAAATATTGCTACAATTGAAACCTGATTTACTATCTGAATACACCATCTCACATATAAATAACAAATTATGAATTATTTTATATTTAAATTTTTCTCGCCTAAAGAAATATTTGACCAGTGTATGGCATGCATAGAATGATATCTTCATGTTCATTCTGCAGAAAGAAAATACTGTCATATTGTATGAAAGATAACTATACAATAGAATCCTATAGATGTCGATAGATCCAATATGTACAAGATATTTTAATGTTGACAAATTATTCACCACTAACCTTTATGATTAATCCCTACACCCTTTCCTATTTGTAACCTTAGGAAGTGGGGTCTTGTAACATTTATGACATGTTTTAATTGCAAATCTTATATTAGAATTGAAGTTACCTATGAGATTTGAATTATCCTCTCACCCCATTTGCCAGCATCACATAACATTCACACCCAAGGCATCTTCTCTCCTGCAATGAGGATGTTCTCTCTTTGATACATAGTTAATTTTGTTCCATTTTTTTTATATCAAAACTTTTTTTTATGCAAAATTTAAAAAATCATCAATTATTTAAGAAGATAATTCAAATCTCGAAGGTAACTTCAATTCTAATATAAGATTTGCAATTAAAATATGTCACCCCATGTGCTAGCATCACATAACATTCACACCCAAGGCATCTTCTCTCCTACAATAAGGATGTTCTATCTTTGATACATAGTTAATTGTGTTCCATCTCATTTATATCAAAACTTTTTTTATGTAAAATTTAAAAAATCATCATTTATTTAAGAACAAATTCAAGTTATATAGTATTATACATTGCAATTTTATTTTCAATGTTTTAGTTTATTATTCATAAAACCATAACTAAGATATAAGTTCAAAATAAATCAATAAAATGGTTAAATAAATCAACACCTTTCTTGAAAATTGATTTTGCAATTTTGATAAATAATATTTACAATTCCATAATCTAAAATAAATTTTTAATTTTCAAACAAAAAAAATAATTTATTTTCTTATTATTTTTATTTTCTCATTTTTTTCAAAATAAATATACAATATTTAAAATATTTATACTAAAACCTCTTTCATGTAATATTAAAAAAAATCAACTTAAAAAAAGCCATTATATAATATTATACATTGCAATTTTATTTTCAATCCTTTATTAACTAAGATATAAGTTTAAAACAAATCAATAAAGTGATTAAATAGATAACACCTTCCTTGAAATTTGATTTTGTAATTTTGATAAATGATATTTACAATTCAATAGTTTAAAATAATTTTTAAAATTTCAAACAAAAAAATATCAATTTATTTTCTCATTATTTTTAAAATAAATATAAAATATTTTATTTAAATTACAATGTAAATAAATACCAACCTAATTAATATAAAAATATAAAATACTAACTCAACTACAATATATAAAATATTATATGTTAAGCATAATATTTAAAAATATATATAATTACGTCGAAGGCGTTTTTACAATGAAATAACCTGTCTCGAAAGATTCCTCGTCTCCTTGGCCCTTAACATCCCTACATGTGTTGCCTGGTGATTGGCGAGTTTAATGGTTAAAATATCCGGTTATTGTATCCCATGATCCGACAGGGACCGAAGAAGGTGGTATGAAGTTGATCAGTTAAGTACATGCTCTGAAAATGCTCAGGCTTTATTGTGTCAAGCTTTATTTTGTCTGTTCGTATTCTTTCCGCGTAACTCCTTCCTCTGCCAAGTCCATTTGGGGCATTATGTGAATAATTGCCAATCCCTGCAATTGAGGAAAGAAATTGCAGATACCTTTTCATTAATATATTTAGAATAAATGAAACATGCCAATATTTTTGTAGGTTCCATTGCAGTTGTGGGAATTACAGATTTCCTCTACCACAATAAGATCTCTATCAGATTTCTTCGGGAATCTAACAAATCTGCAAGACCTCAACCTATCACGATGCTGGAAATTAGAGAGCCTCCATATTCCTTCATGAATCTAATGAAACCTAGATATCTTGATTTAAGTTATTGCAGCAATTTAACTCTGTCAAGAGAAACCCTTGGAAACATATGCACGCTCTTGCACATAGATCTTACCAGTTGTGAAGGTATTGAAGTCTTTCCTTCCCAACTTGTACATCAATGGTCCTTGGAAACATTAAATCTATGGGAGCTCAAAAACTTAATAGAATTTCTAGTTGACATCGAAAAGCTAAGGAACTTGAAGAATTTCAATCTACAGATTGAAATATTTTCTAGATTCGAACCTTTGATTTCATAAATCGAAAATATTGAAATATTGACTTAACGTGGGGGCATTTTCAGGTTTCGAAAGATGCAAATGATTTGATTATTGACTTAACGTTTAAACTAATGCAGTGGATCATTGATAAGTTCGCTAAATTTGGCAGTGACTGAGGGAGCTTCCCAAACAGAATATTCAATTTCCAAAATCGCATATTGGAAATCGCAAAATCGAGTTTTGTTAAGGATATTTGGTGTATCCACGATTTCCTATTTCCAATAATTCAGATATCGGAAAACTGATACTTGTCAAATTTTTCATCATTAACTGCACAGGAGGAATATTGGATACTATGAAATGACATTGTTTTAAAGATATGCACAAGTATCCACTTAATTTTATATGCAGAGCTCAAACCTTGTGTTTGATATGCATGAGAATCCACTTAATTGTATTTGTAAAGCTCAAATATTGTGACTGAAAAATTCCTTAAGAAGGTGAAAGAAATTACTATTTAGACTTTATTGCTTCGAAAGTGTAGCTTTGTCTCAAAATTTTGATCATAATGCTTCATATTTAACGGTTCAGAAGGAATACTGGATATTATAGGTAAAATTTTCCATATAGACATTAGAATTCAGTTATTTTTATTTGCAAAACGGAACATTGTCTTTCTTCTTAAATTTTGCATCAATATGATTAGAAAAAGGAAACTCAAGAGTGGAAAAAAATTATAAAATAAGGATTTAAAGCAAGGTTGCTGAAACCTACAATGGAGAGACACAATCGAATCCTGTGCAGTAAAGAATCTTGCTTCAAGACAGTAGCTATGCTTCAATCCAGCAACGATCTAAAAAAAATCGGGAAATCAGGATTTCAAGCTTCTAATGAGGGAAGACCCACTATCTAAAGGCATTACACTAAAATCGGAGATATGAATCAACATTATAAATTAAAAAAACCGAGGTTTCTGATTTTCGATTTCTGATATTTTGGATATCGAAAATCGGAAATTGGAAATCGACAATCAATTCAGTTTTAGTTATAAATATTAGTTTTAGGATTTTAACTTCAAGTCTTTGTTTTGTGTACTCACTTCATCTTTGGAAGTTTTTCTTGACTTCAGCATATACACTCCGATTGATTCCACTCAGTTTCCACTCGATCCAAAGACATCTACAATGATTCCTCCCAGTTCTATCTCGAAATCACATCCCACTTTTTCTCCTAATGGTGCAAGATTCCCTTTATTTCCAAAACAACCACTGATTTTTGTCAAGATCTCTTCTGGGTAGTTCAAATTGTATTGCATCCATGCGGGATGTCAACAAAACTACCAAATTAATATAATTACCAATTTTCTATCCTTTGATTCATAGAGAGGTTTAGCTATTTCCTTTCATTTTTAATACATTGAATGCAATACAAATCTAACATAAATGTATCTAATTATGCATGCTGTGACTTTCCTCCTTTCGATCATCCTGTGTAGATCCATGCAGAAACCCCTTGATGTCTTTATCCTTCACGCTTTCATCGCCTTGTAGTGCATAATGCAATTAAAGTGAGGTTAACGAATCATCTTTTGCTGTAATGATAATCTGTGTAATTCCAAAATATGTGCCATCATTCCAATAATCATCCCCACTGCTACCATAGAGTTGAGAGCAATAAAAATCTTGTTGCAAATAAAACCCAAGAAACCTTGAATTTGGTCGAATAATAGAGGAAAATCAAAGAAAGAAAAAGGAATTCCATATTTTCTTAGGAATTTTTCAACATAATTGATTAGAGTAAAATACGTTTTAGGATTTTCTTTCAAACTCATTTGACATTTTGAAAGTTGAAAGTGTTAAACTGGTTGGATATAACTAGCAGTAAATTGTTATTATAGATGAATTTATTAACTTATTATAGACAAAATTGTTGGAATTTGAAGAGAAAAGTAAAATTGTGTTGATGTATTCCACTTTAGATGGAATTTTGAAATTTTTTCACTTTGAACACGTACAATATTGGAATCCTCATTGTTAGAAATCGAAAATGCACAAATCCGAAATTGGAATATTGGTGTTCCTTATTCCAAATCATAGTATTTTCTGGAATCCGACATGTCGATAATCAAATTAATGAAATATATTTATGAGAATATATTTACGAAGTATCTTATTTATGAGAATATATTTAATAATGAAATTGGAACTTCAACATTTATTTATTTGAAAACATAAAACTTCCGAGATTGAAATGCCAGAAATAGGAAATCGGTACATGCGCACTTATTTATTTGAACACTTATCATTTCTGATTTGCGAAATGTCGGAAGTCGGAAACTCGATTCTTGCGGAATTTACAATCGAACATAGGACATAGGATTTTCAGAATCTTATTTCTTAATGCAAAATCAGAATCCCAAAAATCGTAAATTGGAAGTCGGAACATGTGCATTTTATGATTTTGTACACGTAGAATATTCGTAATCCTCATTTTCGGAAATAAAAAATGCACAAATCGGAAATTGAAATATTTCTTTTTGTTATTTCAAATCATAGTATTTTCCCGATTTTGACATGTCAAAAATTAGATTAATGATATATATTTATAGTGATATTTTTTTAGAGGCTTTCGGACAATATTGCAGTTCATTTCTCTCAATTTGGCATAGCCATTGCGGAAATTTTGTGAATTTCAGTTTATTTGGGTTTAGCCTATGATTTTTTGCAGCAGCTATTGTGCATTTAGAATCTCAGTTTGGGGTCAATTTGGTCATGCTTTTGTTTCACTACTGGTTCATTGGAAAAACTACATTTTTCCCATGTCTCTTCATTCACATTAATGTTTCATCAATGCATTGTTGCTTCATTAATGCAATAAAGTCTGTCATTTGAGATAAGCTTGGGAATAGTTTTCATGTCTGGCTGTGCAAATTGCCTGACTCTTCTCCTGCTGTTCTTGCACTATCTGCTGCACTATTTTCTTTCCACCATGATGTCCACCTCTCATATCTTTTGTGCCGAAAGAAAAGTCCACATGTGACTTCAACAGATAACAAAAACAATCCTCAAAAGGAGATTTAATGCACTGCATGTGTTGCAACTGCACTTCATGTTGTACATCTCCGGTAAGTGATAGTCTTTCAAGTTCTTGTAACAAATCACCATACTCGGGAACACTTTTAATTAATTTAATTCCATGTTCCAGATTACCACTTTCCAATGATTCACATTTAACAGCCATTAATGCAAACTTCCTACTAGCATTCACTATCATTTTCATTTGACTTGTAGTGACTAATGCCAGATTTGTTTTCATACGATGTGCACGAACAATAACTTCCACACCACCTTTAAAGAGATGATATTTGTTCTGCTCTCTATAAAAGACTGCTTTTCGGTCATACAAATGATGGACTCCCAAGTACAATTCCACAAATTTCAAGTGGTACTACATCTAGTTCTACCTCATCCATAAACTTTTCAGTGATTGCAAATTTCAAAACACATTTCTTTGTAACTTGCAATTGTGTATCATTAGTAACCCAACCAAGAGGATAGGGTTTTTCATGAGGCATAGTAACTAAATGCAATTTCTTAACCACTTCTTCTGATATCATATTTACTTGTGAACCACTATCAAACAATGTATCAATCTTTGTGTGATTTGTAATGACATGAACATGAAACATTTCACTTCTTATTTTATCACCATGCATAGAAGTAGATAGCAGATTTGTACTTGTACTTGCACATGAATTAGAACTTGAACTTGCATCAATGGACAGAGATATACCTTTATCTTTACCTTGGATCCCTATTGCTGTGATCTTAGTCTCATCACCTGAATCAGATCCCAAGTCTTGAATCACTACTGCAGTAGCTGCTTGATTATCTTTATCTTTGTTTCCTCCGTACTTCTTCCTTTCTGCACATTCATCGAGAAGAATTTCCATCATGGCTTTCATGCTGATAAAAACCTCCAAAAACTTAGTTTCAGAAATAACAGGTTTTTCCCATTCTGTATGTCCTTCTTCTTCCCCTCGTGGAGAAGACATGGCTCTTGAGAATGTTCTCCTTGAGCCAATCTCAAGATCTCCTTCAATTAATTCTCCTTCATCAAGCTTTAACCTGGACCTGGTAAGCATTCACAAACTTGCACAAGCAGTTAACCTGCTCTGATACCATAACATGATATGTCGGACCTCAACTTGTGTGCATTAAAAGTTTATAAAGAATGCGTTTATCAGTTTGCTTACTTCATAAAATAGCATTAACAGAAATTAAATGCTTAAAACAGAAGTGAAATGCAAACTATAATAAAACCAAGCTGAAATAGAAAGAGAAATAGAAAAATGAAGATGAGAGTCACAAACAGAAGTTGATAACAGAGTTCACCCCCTTCACTGGGCTACGTCTTCGAGTCCCTCTCCAATGGGTACCGATCCAATTAATGGTTTTAAAATGGTACAAAACGGTTCTGGAATCTCTGAAACATCAACTTCAGCAACTATAAACAGAATGCTGTACAAAGCCTTCAAGACCTCTTCTGAAAATTACAAAATGGCCTTCAAAAGGCAAAGAAGCCAAATCATAACAGAGTATAGTCGACTTTGCATACAAACAGCATCTGAAAATTAACAGCAAAACTCTCTTCTCCTCTACCTTTGCAAAATCAAATTCAGCAGCTGTACAAACAGAATGCTGGATAGAAAGTCCTCAAGACTCGTCTCTGGAAATTACAATATAGTCTTCAAAAGAAAATAAGCCCAATTATAACAGAGAGTGGTCGACTTCTAAATACAAAAAACAATCTGGATAAATTACAGTTGAACTCTCAGGGATCTGAATCTCCCTTCACTGCCTCCAGAAACCCCCCCTTTTATTAAAGCGTTCCGTCCCCAGATAAGTAACGGGTTTGGTTCGTTTTATCATCACAGCTGTTATCTTCTTTATTATCGTTACAACCAAAACTGAACCATGCAATCCCACCAAATTGCTGCATGAACGTTATGTTACCACGACGTTCCATACCCCTGAAACGTGGCTAGAATCGTGCTGTAATAGCGTTTAGTGGGAGCATAGATCATGGGTTCCCCACTCGTTTTAGAAGATACAATGTATACATTATGGTTATGATAACCATATGTTACTTTTTTTAAATCTTGCCAAAACGTTTCAAATGAGACTGTTCCACATCACATGCTAAATGCCAACTCATCCATGTGATAGAGCTGTTCCATATCCCCAAAGCATTACAATAGGGCTATACATGCTATCCACTATACTATAGTTGGTATTGCAATCCCAAATCTTTGCAACTATCAAATGTTATCCGCCAACTCAAAGCCATTACAAATGCCAAAACTAAACCAAATGCCAATAATGGAACATACGTTATATCCATATCATATGAATATCCGCCAAACTGTTCCAAAAAATGTCGCATTCATTGTTATACCAAATGTCGCAGCATATAAGGACTTCCCTATATAACTGATCTGCTGTCGCAGCAAACGTGATATATATATCGCAGCACAAATGTCGCAGCATACGATATATATATATATATATCGCAGTACAAATGTCGCAGCATGCGCAATATATATATATCGTCGCAACATACGTGACTGCACGGGCTTTTCACGAACCATTCGATGTTCCACTTGACGGTGCGCAAGACCGCCAGAACGTTGCCAACTAACTGCGCAGGCTTGACCGTTCGAACCATGAGATGTTATGTCGAACCGCGCGGCCCTTAAGTCTAGTCGCGGACTATGTTTAGCATATGAGTTAAAAACATATGTTACGTTCTTTGAACCATAGATTAATAACCATTGTACCATATTGGATCAGTGTAATTTTTGAAGATGAATAATCCACCGGATCACCTGAGGCCATGCAACACCAGGTGGTTGGAGTACCACGAGCATGGGTTTGATTTTTTTTCCAGCTAGCTAGAGTTGTGGTGTGTTACCATGATTAGCACCCTCCTCCACATCAGGATTAGAGACCTGGGTGTATAATTTTATATGACACTGTAGTATATTTTGGTGGCTCAGAAGCCCCAATTTTGTATATGAAACTTATGTATTATGACGTCACCATTTTTTAACTTAATGAAAAATATTTATGATGATTGATTATTATTCTATTTACATGTGTAAAATGTGTTTGTGAATTGCTTATGGTCTGTGAAACAAATCCCAATCTAGTACATAGTTAGCATATGAATCAACAACTTGATTAAAATTTCTTGGAACATGAATGTATGTTATACTCTCAAATTTCCATTCTAGTAATATAACACGCAAGAATCTTCATACTAATGTCGGATCTCTAATACGATACAAGCCATGAAGTTATGAAACCACTAACTGCGAATCAAGATGTACCTCAAGAGAATGAACACCATGCGAAATGGTAGCATGCAATAACTCAATAACGACACTATATTCAGCAATATTGTTTGATGAAGGCCATAAACATACACCTTCTAAAGACAATACTTGACCCGTAGGAGTATAGATCACCCAAGCAGTCGAATCTGAGTTTTGAGTGTGGTGGCTAGCACCATCAACGAATCCTATGTAAAAGGAATACTCCATCAACATCTACCATAACAAACAAAAGCTAATGAAAAACCCAATCACCATAATAAAACCTAACTATGCAATGCAAAACTGTACAGTAATATACAAAAATCAGCCCTGGCTAAAGATCATGCATAATACTTTTTGAGATAGAGCCCATTTATAGGCTCTGCTAAGGCTGTCCCTTCATAATCAACTAGCTCATAGGCACTTTTCTCTAAAACATACTTAACCACTTAAGGACCATGCCACATGGGATTAAACTTTCCTTCCCCCAAGGGTTCCTTAGCTTGATCCCACAAAAGAACCAAGTCACCTTCACTAAACCTCCTGGGACAGACAGACTTATCATATTGGACCTTAACGCGTCGCTTGTTAACCTCAAGAGCCACTAAGGCATCTCGGCGTTGCTCATCAAGATGCTCTAAGTGACCAAACGTTCTTCCAATGTGGAAGTCTCTGGTAAAATATCCACAGCTAGCTTCAAAAAAGGGATTTCACTTTCAACTGGTAATACTGACTCCACCCCATGCACAAGCTGATAGGGAGAAAAAATGGTGGCAGTCTTGACCGCAGTTCTATAAGCCCACAAACTAGGATACAACATGTTATGCCAATTATTCTTTCTCTATGCAATGGTTCATTGGAGAATGGAATTAAGTGACTTTTTCACTGCTTCAACCTATCCATTCGCTTGAGGGTAATAAGAAGAAGAGTGCTCTTGCTTATATCCTAACTTGGAATCCAACTCTTCCATCATTTTATTCTAAAAGTTCCCACCATGATCAGTTTCAAGCTCTCTCGAAATGCCAAACTGAGTGATAATCTGGTTAAATACGAGATGCATGACTATTTCAACATCATATTTAAATGTGGGAATAGCCTCTGCCCATTTTGTGAAGTAATTGACAACCACAATAATATGATGGTGCTCCCCAGCCAAAGCTGGGTTGCAATCGATAAAATCAAGCCCCCACTTGGTGAAAGGATCGGCGGTGACAATAGGATGCAAAGGGGTAGAATGAGAGCACATATTATGTGCAAACACTTGTCAAGGGTGGCACTTCTTGACCAAATTAACGCAATATTTAAATATAGACGACCAAAAATAGCCCGCTCTTAAGATTTTTTCGGCTGTAGAAATCCTAGATAAATGACCACTACACGCCCCTCTGTGGAAATCATTAAGCACAAACTCAGCCTAATCGTGAGTTAAAAAACAATGTAAAATGGAATCCACCCCACAGTGGTACAAATTATCATCCACTATGAGGTAGTTCTTCTCTACATGACATAGGCGTCGCCGCTCATCCCATGAGAGGTGAGTAGGGACCTTCAATGTTTGCAAATACATAATAATATCTCCCTACCAAGGGTCCATAGTTGAAATGAGGAATATATGCTCATTGATAAAAGAATCCTCACAAACCTCTTCTTCATCCAAATTTGGGAAATCTGATATGAGCTCAGCAAAGATTAACGATTTCTTCAATTTCGCTCAAACAAATTCGAGATCAAACTCTTGCAAAATCACAATCCAATTATTATACTTTACCCCAATCATCCTTCTAGTGAGAACGAATTGAAATGGATTTATGTGAGCTACGACCAAAGTTTGACGAAGAAGAATGTAATGCCTCAAACGTTGAATCGCATGAATGGTGGCTAAGGCTAGCGTCTCCACATGGGAATAAGGAAGTTCCACATCAATAAGGTTTTTGCTCAATTAATATATGACATGCTCATGGAGATCCTCATCCTCTTGAACCAATACCATACCAATCGTCTCCTGAGACACGACCACATAAATAAAAAATTCACGGTAATAGTCTGGTGGACTAAGCACGGGGGTCATTGCTAAGGATTTCTTAAGAGCATTGAAAGAGTTCTAGGCTCGCTCATCCCAGTAAAAATGGGTGTCCTTATTCAAAAAACACATGAAGCCTTTAGTCAAATTGGAAAAATTGACCACAAGCCTTCACAAGAAATTCACCATACCTTGTAAACACTGAAGGTGTCGAATGTTATGTGGGGGAGACAATTGAAGTATTGCCTCAACCTTCAAGGGATCGACTCTAATACCCTCCTAGGATAAGATGAATCCTAGTAAACGACCAACTTTCATGCAAAATATGCACTTATGAGGATTTAAATGAACTTGATCATGACAACATATTTTGAACACTAATCACAAATGGTAAGGATGACGCACTATCAAACGAGAGTGAGCAACGAGATCATCCAAATATACTTCAATAATCTTTTTAAGATCATGAAAGATCAAGGTCATGGCCTGCTAAAATGTAGCTCCGACGTTTTTAAGGACGAAGGGCATCTTTTGATATGAAAAAGTTCCCTAAGGACAAATAAATGTGGTCTTATGTAGATCCTTGGGCTTAATTTGCATCTGATTATATCCAAAAAATCCATCCATGAAATAAAATACCTCACTTCCTGCACACTCATCCAAAATTTGATCAATAAATGGTGTAGGGAAATTATCTTTAGGACAAGATCGATTTAAATCATGGAAGTCAATTCATATTCGGATCGGTCCTTGCTTCTTATCCACTAAAACGAGATTTGAAACCCACTCCGTCAAGGGAATGGGATAGATAAAACTAGTTTCGAGTAGTTTCTCTATCTCTGCTTTAATGGTAGGTGCTTTCCTAGGATTCATAGCACACAAATGCTATCGAACCGGTTTTGCATCCGGATAGGTCTTGATCTCGTGTTTGACAGTACGAGGGTCTATATCTGGCATCTCTTCATATGAGCAAGAGAAAATATCATGAAACTCCTTAAACATCTTAGTATACTCTTTAACCTCATTGGGGGAACAATCTTCCCCAATGTAAATATTCTCAATCTTACCAGGATCACAAGAAATGTTGATAGGAATTGTTGGTGACAGGTTAGCCATGTTCCCTTCAGCCATTTGACCAGGAAAGCTTACTGGGGCCATGGAGCTACCAATTTTCTCGCTTAGAATCACCCTAAATTCATCACACTCTAAATGATCAAGCTTAGGAAGGAAATACGATCCATGGTGCAACTCTTCCAAGGTTGTTCAATCCCAGACATGGCCTAAAGAATAGCTTCATCTGACAGAAAAACATCATCAAGGAAGTCGTGAGAGTGAGATGACTCTACTTCCCATGTAGGCAAAACATAATGGTCCTCCTCCTCCGTTCATGAAGAGGAAGGACTAGGATCTACAACATGATCAAGATTCGCTTAATACGCCACCATGTTTACAGGCAACGGCACTTCTACCTCGACAGGCATAATTGAAGTACTTGGTGAAGGAAGAATCCAAGGATCCTCCATATGAGTAGTGTGAAAGGACAATGAATTCAACAAGGATGAATCCCTACCAATACTATACCCAACCATAAGAACGGGCACATGACAACTAAAGGTTCCCATGAGATAAGGATACATACCCACACCCACATTCTTAGTTGCCGACTGAGAATGATTGATAATTGGGATAGAAGCTTCCGATGATGCGTTTACAATCAGATCTTGGAAAGAATTTTGATCAATAGTAACGATCTTCCCATTAAATGGAAAGCAAACCACTCGGAATAGGAAAGAGGCTACAGCTTTCATATTGTACATCCAGTTCCTACCTAGCAAAATACCTAGCAAAAGATTGTAGTCAAGGGGCGCATAAACCACCTCGACCTCGATCACGATAGTCTTCCCTCCCAATTGGACCTCTAGAGAAGAAAGTATACCATGTGGCTGAAACAATTGTCCATCAAAATTAGTCAACATGTTGGAAGACTAAGACAACATGGGATAACCTAATCCCTTCCAACAAAACAAAAACATCATGGAAGCGGCATCACCTTCATCAATGACAGTATGCATGATGGTGTTATTGAGACACTCTACATGAATTAAAAGAGAGACGTAGTAAGGAAAGCAAGGTTGGATTCCATGAGTTTCAAATTTGATTATGGAAGAAGAGCTATCATCACTAACCCCAAGAGAAGACAACAAGACTTTTCTTTGCGATGGACAAGTCTGAAGCACTTCTAATGTAGACATCACACAAGGAGTCTCGCCCAAATCCTTGACAACTGAATAGTTCTGGATGGCTTGAGCATTAGGATTGTGCTCCGAGAGCTTCAAGACTCCCTTAGGAATGCGAGGCGGAGCTTCAAGTTTATCCGTAGGCTTTTCAATTCACAAAGGGATCTCGGGTGGAGTAGGTTCTTTACCAAGGTATGGTTGTGATGAACCATAATATTTCACACGCATCACAACTTTAGTATATCTCACCATGTTGATGCAACCGTGAACACTAACGACCTTTAACGGGTTTTGAGTTCCACCAGACGCACAACCAGGATCAATGGTCCTCGAGTTCATATTTTTATTATTAGGTAAAGGATTAGTAAACATAGTTGGGACCTGTGCTATGAACTTCAAGGCGTACTCCATACAAGGGCACAAGTGAGTGAGGTGATTGTCCTTACACAACTTACAAGGAAAATTCACCTTATGCTTAGGATGCTTGTCCCCCCAGCATTGTTCATGTTCTTGTCATTATTATTACCATTTTTCATTTTTATTCCCACCCTTATGATTATTTTTTCCTTTCAAGCTGCACAACTATGAATATGTAGGGTACTAAGATATCATATGTAACCTATTAGAGAATCTCACTCTACAGCTCCTATGTAATTATGTAACAATTTTCATATAAAGTTTGTTTTTTTTCCTTATGAAAAAAAAAACATATTAAATTCTATAGTCCAATATTGGCCCAATATAACAAAATTAAAGTAATAGTAATAACAATATTGGAATCTCATTGATATTTTTCTTTGTTGTTTGTAATGCAATGAACTTCGAAGCCTAGGGCATTGCACATAGAGTAAGTGTAAGCATTGAAGAGAGAGAGAGAGAGTAATTAGATGCATCTAGAATCATGTGTCACCCATGTAACATTAATAAATTAAATAGAAACAAAATGACCCCCAAAAAATGAAAAGATAAAAAGAACTCATTTTAATAAAATAAATCAACATAGATCCATGTGAAATCTAGATCTACCAAATACCTTGAGAATGATCAAATCCCTTTTGTAAGCTCACAAATAAAATTTAAAAAAGGTACAATTACTAAATAAATTCATAATAAATTATTCATGTTGATATGAATAAATAGATTCATATTAAGTTGTGTAACAATCCTCATATTAATCCCACTTGAGCTAAGTATTTTTCTTTTAAAACGCTTATTTCCTTCAAAACCCTCTTTTTTTCTAGCTCTCCCTCTTTTTCTAGCTCTCCCTCCCCTATTCAAATTTTTTTGATTGCATGAAAGAATGAGGAGTGAGTGAGGAATATTTACACCATTCCTATCTTGGATCCTCAAAGTTAGGAGGTGGTTACTTCAAAATAGGAGTTAGGCACTTTGTACTAAAATTACTAAGTCTTAACTCACATTCACTTCTCATTGCTTTCTAGGTTCTTAAATAAAGGATTAACATAGCATAAGGGTAATAAAACAATAAAATGAAAGACGACTATGAGTTAGGTTAGGAATTATCACAAGGCATAGGAAATCCCATCAAGTGGACCCCCTTACTCTTCTTCACTAGTGAACTCAAAGCCAATTAGTGCTCTCCCTCAATCAACCTTGAAATTTTTTCTCTTGTTGTAGTTAAAAAATAATCATGTTATAAGTTTGGGTTTTCAAAAATTGCTGTGGTATGTTTATCTCATGGACTAATACAACATAGCAATTAAAACTTATTTACAACATATACAAAAATTCTAAAATAAGAGTTTCTATATAGTCAAAATTGGGTATTACAATTGGACACGTGTCACATTTATTAGGACAACCCTATTGCATATATTTGCCCCTATATATGTTCCCCTTGGTTTGAATCAATAAATGTGCATTTCTAACATATGAAAATGTTGGTAGCTTTTGGGGCTACTTCAATGTTGTTGACACCATGTTTAGGGTGCTTCATAATATTTGAGGTCAAGGAAAATTTTGTGGAGCAAAATTTAACCCATGGGATATTTTTTGACTTTTTTTCAAAACAAAAGATTTGCCAATTTCCATTTTTTTTAAAATTGATTCACCCATATTCCATCGAATAAAAACAAATTACTCAAAAAATCGCCAAAAGTTGTCAAGAAATTATATTAAATCCTTAGAATTTTGAATCTTTTTAGAAAAATATCACCCAATATTTTATGGTTGGAGATTTAAGAATTAGTAATATTCGCCAAGGTTTCTACACTTTTAGAACCTCCTTAACATTTCTATTTGAGGTACATAATGTATGATCCACACTCATATGGTACAAGATGGATTGGTGCATAAAACATGGCTTGTCATGGATTTTCTCAATGAAGACAACTTGTTCATTGATTCTTAACCTTAATTATGTGTCAGATTGGTATTCTCCCCCTAGGAATTGAAATTATCTTGACAAGTTGGTGGACGTCCTTCATTGTGGCCACATGGAGAGGTTCACTTGCTTGGAGAACACCCTACTTAAGAGAAGGATTGTTCTGCATATTGAAGGAGGGAATTATACCCTTGGTAACATGGGATAGATTTGTTAGAATTTGAAAGCCATTAAGATCTTGAAGCAGAGAGTTCTGATAATGCTGCAGCAATTGAATGGAGAATGAACATGCAAACTAAGAAAAACAAACCACACAGGAAACAGACAAGTATTACTCAGGAATTTACAGTATATTCATCATAATAATATACGGTGTTACAATGAAGTTTACATAGGTAGAATTCAAATGCATGAGTAATGAATTTGAATCCTCCAAGTGGATAAGACTATATCTAACTGAATCTCTAACTCAAGGTTTCCCAATCAATATCGGTGTCCAAGTAGACAAATCCCTGATGACCAATAACTCCAACAATCACTGACAACTAGTTAACTCATTACAACTGAGTGTGGTAGGTAGGTAAAGTGTTCCTCCCCATGCAACCATGCATTATCCATGCATTAGTAGTGCTAGCCTAACTGACTGTGATGTAACTGATTGTAACTAGGGGCTAACTAAGACTAACTAGTTCTAACACCAACTGACTGAAGTAGGTTGGTGTCGGGACTCCCAGTGGCTCCTAAAATGTAGGGATTGGTCTAAGAGGCACCCTAACTAATGCATGCACATGCAGTAAGTGGAAATTAACCTCTAGTAGTGTTCCCCACACTTCAATGACTGGTACATGGGCCCCATTGGGCCAAGTGGACCCAATTGCACTAGTGGACCCATTTAATTAATTTAGGTTCCTAAGTTAGTCTAATTAATCTAATAGAAAGTATGAACAAGGGAGGATTAATAATCCTAACACCCCCCATGAAGCCTAACTTGGACAACTCTGGGCCCTGGTAACAAGACCATAGGTCACCCAATATACAATCTAAGAGACATAATACAAATGAGGTAGGAAAACCTCTTGGGAAAACCCCCCTTAAGATAGGAATTGAAAATCAAGACTTGATGCCCAAAAGAGACCTAAGTAAGGCAAACCTCTTTTCAGTAAAAGACTTGGTAAAAATATCTGCAATCTGATCCTCTATCGGATAGTAGTGCAATTTGATAGTTCTATCATGCACCTATTCCCAAATGTAGTGCATGTGAAATTATATGTGCTTTGTCCTCTAATTCTGAAAAGGATCACTGGAGATCTTGATTGTACTCTGGTTGTCACAATAAAGATCTACTGTAGGTGAATTTTTAATCACAAACTTTGTCAAGATTCCATGCAGCCAAAATTCCTGAATAGCTGTATTCACAGCTCCCTGATACTCTTCTTCTCCTGAAGAAAGTGTAAGGGATGCTTGCTTCTTGCTGGACCAACAAATTGGCCTAGATCCAATCATGAATACAAAACCCTAGGTGTATTTCCTATCATTTCCATCTCCTTCCATGTTTGAGTCTATAAATCCTGTGAGATCCAGTTGTGCTCCAGTAGCATAGTGGATCACATAATCAATAGTACCTTGCATATAGTGCAAGATCCTCTTTGCTTCCTTCCAGTGCAGCTCATGTGGCTCCTGCATATATCTAGCAGCAACACTCACAGCATAGGATATGTCTAGTCTCGAATGAGTGAGATACATAAGGCTTCCAATGAGCTGTCTGTAGAGAGTGTTATACACCAAAGCTATGGAACCACCATATTCAAGCCAAATGCTTAATAAGAAAGGGCGGGGGGCTTCCTTGTAATCCTCCATGTGGAACCTCTTAAGCATGTCTGATGAATACCTGGACTATGAGATCATGATTCTTGAAGTATTTTGACTTACTTTGAGACCAATGAACTGTTTAGCAGTCCTAAGTTAGTCATAAAGAATGCTTTATTAAGAGCAGACTTGATGCTGCTCAATCGAGTAGTAGAGCTACTAGTAATGAGAAAGTCATCTAGATACAATACAACTAGAAGCAAGAACCCCTCCTTCTTCTTCATGTAGACATTGCAATCATATTTTCACCTTTCAAACTTCTGAGAGATGAGGAAGGAATCCATCTTGGAGTACCATGCCCTTGGGGCTTGTTTGAGTCTTGTTGCAGCTGCAACCGTTCTCCCCAAATTTCTTAAATTTTGGTCCCCTCCTCATGATTTAAAGTTGTTTTAATCGTTGGATCCTTGAACCTTTTGGGCATGCTTTGTTTTTGAATAATTTCGAAGATCGATTTCCAGCCTGTTCAAAGTGCTGGCGTTTGAATTCTGTAGTAAGTCGTGGATGTGATTTGGTTTGCTAGCTGAGGATGAGTCAGACTTAATTATTTTTTGAAAGCCACTGTCGCGGAAGCAAAACAGGTTTACCGCCACTGAGTTTTAAAGCTGTCTAAACACTTAGTATTTTTTCTATTGATCAGGAGTCTTTCTTGTTTGATTGGAAGCCGAAACCTTTTCGCTTCCGTCATTGCGGAACCCAAAGAAGTTTAGCACCCGAAGTCCAAATCATTTCGAATGCCGATGCATGTTAACCTGTTTTAGCCGCGTACCCGAAACCGTTTCTCTTCCACCGTTGCGGTTGGGAAATCCATTTGGCTTTCGATGCCAAAATCCCTTCGTTTTTCGATTGAGTTTCCCACCCACCGTCGCATACCTGTAGTCTTTCATTTTCCACCGTTGCGGCTAGGAAAATCTTTTGGGCTTCCGATGTTATTATCCTTCGACTGTCGATTGAAGAGTTTTCCCGCCCTCAGGTCGCGTGCCCGTAACCTCTTTATTTTTTGCCGTTGCGGCTGGGGTGGGATTTTAAGCTCTCGATATCCTCGCTCTGAGTATCCGATGATTGTGAACCCATAGATAAATGAAGTAGTGGTGCGCCTGGCCATTTTCGGTGGATTAGCCGGTTTTAGTTGTTTTTATTTGATGTTTTGCTTATGAATGATACACTTTGATGAATCACAGGTGGACTTGGAGGACTTTTCAGGCAAATGCAGCACGAAGAAACATCTAGGCAGTTTTGGAAAAAGTCAAATCGTGGTCCTCAGGACTAAAGAGAAGGACAAAACGAATGGCAGCAAAGGCACAGACTAGAAAGATCGATCAGTTACTTCAGAAGGTGAAAGTTCACAGAAAATAAAATGGGAAGACAAAGCAGCCTGAAGAAGAAGTGGAAAAGTTCGGGGGACTGGAAAGTCACACGTTTGGGGGAAGCCCAAACGATCTGCGATGTAGTTTAAATATTGTAAATATGGGACTTGGAATGGACTTTTTCCCTGGAAAAAATTGTAAACCATTGGCTTGTAAGAGGAACTATTTTGTTTTACAATCAGAAACTACAACTTTTGCCTGCTGGAGGAAGCGAAATGTGGAATGTATCAATGTGATTAAATGAACAATGTTGAAGGGGAACTATTTCGTTTTCAGCTGGGTTTCATTAGGCTGTGAGAGTGTTTTAACTTCCTGAACCTATGTTCTTGTGAAATGCTTTTTCAGTGTATTTTGTGATGTTTTCCACTGTGAGTAATGAATGTTGTTCATAAAACAATTGGCTAACTGGTTGTTCAAAAATTTGAAATTGTTCATGTGTCTTGAAATAAGTGTCAGCTATCTGTAACTTTTCATAATGCATGTACAAAATGTATTACTCACTTCTGAATGATAATCCTTCTCCCTAGGGATAGTTTACATAGTTAGTTTTATTTTCTTGTTGTGTGCGATTTGGATGCTTGTGAGCCTTAAGACGAGAGGTAAGAACATGGGCATCACATTGTGACTTCTCCTTGCATCTTTATCACCCTGCATGGTTAATTAGGCACTTGCATATCATACATTAAGTCAAAAAATACAAAAAATATACGGTGGACCGGGCCACAACCGGTAAAGCCTTTGTTTTTGTTACTTTGACCTATGGTAGCCGGACTGCAAACCGGAAGGATTCCCCATACCAAATAGTCATGGGCTAGTTGGGAACATTGACTGGGGAGAATCCCTTACTGTTGTTGCCTGTGAATTTCTGGGCCTCAACAAGTCCATATAGTGATTTCCTCAATTTGTAGACTAAGGAAGGATCATCAATAAACCCGTCAAGTTGTTTCATATATATATCCTCCTCTAAATCTCCATGGAGGAAGGAACTCTTCACATCCATGTGGTGTACTTCCCATCTCTTGGAAGCAACAATGGCCAATACTATCCTGATGGAGTCCATTCTAGCTATTGGAGCAAATGTCTCATTGTAGTCCAATCCTTGGACCTGAGAATACCCTTTTTCCACCAACCGATCCTTGTACTTGGTTGTGGTCCCATTAGCAGATATTTTTGTTTTGTAGATCCATTTGCACTGTACCATATTCCTTCCTAGAGATAAGGGGACAAGTTCCCTAGTCTAGTTGTCATGTAGTGAATCAAAATCCTCATCCATGGCTTCCTAACATCTAGGATCATGGAAAGCCTCCCTGAAGGATTGAGGATCTGACCCAAGCATCATAAAAAACCTCTCAAAAAGAAGAGGATATGTGTGAGATAGTGCTACACTCTCCTTCTGATACTGGGACCTCGTTCTTCTTTTGTCATCTGGATCCCCAGCACCATATCCAGCTGTTTCTATGAGCTTCTTATCCCATTTAGGCTGTTGGAATGAGGTAGATGCTGGATCTGGATCTAGATCCATTTGATTTGTAAGCTCAATGTCTAGATCAAAGTGGGATGACTCCTCTTCTGAATCTAAATCAGAAATGTCAGGATTTAAAACTGAAACTGCAATAGGAAGTGAAGGAATGTTTATACCTTCATCAGCTTCGAATGGGAGTTGTGATGATGTTGGAACTAAGAATGGCATGAAGTGAGGGAACTAGTATTCCTTGGAGGCATGATCAAAAATCCATTTCTCTATAATCTCCCCAGTTGAGATATTGGTGATATCTACTGACTCAGGTCTAAACAATACTTGTTTTGGTGAGCCAGTATGGGTCATCTGATAAACAGATAACATATTAGCTACAAGTGAGGGCACATATAGGACATCTCTGAACACACCATGCTTCGCTCTAATGGTTGTTGTTTAGGATAATACACCCTTGTAACCTAGGGTCTAGGATTACCAACTTACTACTAACTTGCATAAAATCAACTTTTTACAGAGAATAGAAAGAGAATAGGAAGAAAATATTGACTTACCTGATTAACGATGATTGATCCAAGCTTGATCTTCTCTCGCTCCACTCCTTTCCAAAGCTTCTAGGGATGCACCTCTCCACCTGCAAAGAGAAAATCCTTCAAGTAAGTTCTCACGCATATATATATATATATATATATATATATATATATATATATATTAGAGGTTAGATGAAAAGCATATAGATAATATAATCAAACATATTCATTAAACCAATATACATGAAATAAACACAATACAAGATTGGAAGAAGAATTCTCTTTATTAACAAGCGGTGAATAAGATAAGAGTACAACCCAACTTCTAACACAAGGACTCTTCTGCAAACAAAGGACTCTGAGTTTTGCTTCTCCAAGATTCTGAAGATATACCACTAGCATAACTTTGATCTCCAAAATTGATTGATTAGCCCCCACCCCAAGGCCTCTATTTATAATTTGGGAAATATAGTGGTTTCGAAGGTTGGGATGGTTGAGATGGTTGGGATAGTTATGGATTAGGACCCAACTAATCTCATCTAATATTGATTTATATTTTTTAATGTCAAATTAAGGTATACATGGGTATTAATATAGGAAACTCGCATATGATATGCGTGTTGCTCAAATGGAACCTGCGTATTCAAGTATACACAGGTTGCAATGAAAATACTCGCATATGATACATGAGTTGCAATGCATATAGTCATGTATGCAACCCAAAACTGAAAATAAAAATACTTAAGGCTAGTTTAAGGATAATGCATCAAAGTTCATGCACATCTATAGTGTTTTGGCCACTTCAATCCTAATTTGTCCTTTTGTGTACCAACATGACGAATGTCAGTACTCGGAAGGAGAAGTGCCATTTTGGATGATAACAATGGTGCCCTTCCTTGCTGCTAGGATTTGGGAACATCTCCCATGTGAATAGTGGGCCCTTCTTTGACATTGAGAGAGGAGAAGAGATCCTTGGAGGCAACCATGTGGTTGGAGGCTTCATAATCAATCAAATAGGTTGTAAGCTGAGGTTGTTCTGCTTTCAAAGCATGACACCTTTCATGTCCATTATCAAACTATTTTTCTCTTTAAATGTTATGCTTCTTGAGAATAATAGACATTTCATCAAGTTCCTTCCTCATACAATTATCTTCAAGGTGATACCCTTTTTCACAGTAGGGACATAATGTTTTCCCACGGGGGCTTCACTTGTTGACCAATATCCTATCACATTAGTTCATATTATGGGTTTTAAAATTATTAAAAATTGAACCAATATATTGCAGGTATTGGGGGGGATAAGGAGTTTAAGGTCAGGGTGGGTAGGGTAAATTATAAGGATTGAGGTATAAAAAGGGGTGGGGAGGAGGTTTTAAGTATTGGGAGGGGGTTTCAACAAAAAGAGTTTGGGTCAATATCTCTGGAAATTAAGGGTATTCTTTAATATCCAGCGATTGCACGTGCTATGTGAGATGTTCACTAAGTTAAGTCCCTGTGTGTTTTCCCAAAATTCTTCTTCTTAGAGCCAGAGGCCCTTTCGAAAGCTTGCTGATTTTGTTTAGGATTCGAATCATCTTCCTTTGGCTCCTTCTTCTTTGATTTGCTTGCGCTTTGGAAGAGTCAGTAACCAAGAGAACTTGATCTTTGGAAATCTGGATGACTCCCATTCGAATCAATTTGTCTTGTTCCTTGATTAAGGACTCGGGAAATGAATCTAAAGAAGGAAGTTTCCAATCATGAAAGATTTCCCGCTTGGAATGAAACATAGAGACATAGACAAAGTACTCAGGACCTATTTTGTTGAGTATGGAAAGGACATTATGCTCATCCTTTTGCTCTATCCTGCACTATCTGCATTGTACCACTAGAGACTTGAATTTGGAGAAGAATTGCTCAATAGTCTCGAAACTGCTGGGATGTAAATATACCAACTCATTCTACAGAATGTGTCCCCAAAGCTTATCTTGTTTGTTAAACAAGATATCAAGTTTCTCCCAGGATTCTCTGGGAGTCCTCAATCCTTCTATATGAAAGAGGAGATCTCTAGAAATATAAGTACATAAGTACCCGAATGCTTCATCACATTGGTTGAGGAACTTGTGCCGGTCTACCAACTGATGAGGTTCAGCCTCTCATCCATGTATGATCCTATGGTATCTAGGCTTGCACAAGGCCATCTGCATATCAATCCTCCAATCAAGGTAATTGGAAGTTGTGAGGATCTATGGTTCAAAAGTTTGAGAACTCATAATTGCTCTGGTAGGGAGACTGTAAATACTTCTTTCAAGCTACGTAGCTGTAAGAAGGAATATTTCACTTTCTACAAACAAAAGCTATTCCTCTAGTCAGAATGGTTCAGATCCAGAAAAAATGAGTGAATGACAAAGGATGAAGACCGTCCCTGGATGTCGTAGATACCTGGAATGTTGCTTCAATAGTGAACCTATGTACCTGCAATCAAATCAAACACGCAAACACATCAAATATACCAGAACATAATCTATTTATCCATGTCAGTGACTAAGGAATCCAACAACATTTACATGCGAAATCAAAACAACAGTAATGTGGGACGGAAATCAGCTNAATTAAGCCTCAGTGTTGATGTGCATCTCCATGAAACCAACACTTCATTCCCATAAGCTCCAAATTTTCTCTCTATGCTCTCAAATGGCTTTGGCCAAGTGGTCAATCCAACAGCATAACAATACCTCTAAAGTTCTCCCCCTCAACCATGGACATGATCTTGTATTTATAAGGCTCAATGGATAGGAATGGTTGAGAGATTTGTGGATGAGGTGGCATCTAAGATCCTATGATGGGGGATTTAGAGCTCAACTGATGCACAATGATAGGGATAAGGGAGGACATGATGCTCATGTTCTAGAAGCCTCGAGAAACTTCTCTTTTTCCCATTTTACCCAGGGTACCGCTTTTTTCCTCTTATGACAGAGCGGTTCAGGTTAAAAACACTTATGGACTAAAGGCTATAAGCAGTGGCATCGCTTATGGTAAACAGGATCAAGGCAGTGCGAGCAAGGTACCACTCATGGTTAACAGGGAAAGCATAGTGCTGAGTATTTCCATGAAAGATTGACAAACAACATGGGTTTTCTCTCCAAGTGTTGGATTAAGGGTAAATATGTAAGTCAAGGATCATATCACATGGTGGTGCCAGGATTTTGGTATAACAGTAGAACCTATCAATTTCACTACAAATAACACTAAAACATATGAACTGTTAGAATCATTCTTTTCCTCCCATCATGAACATTTTTTCAGGGTCCATCACGCCCTCTCCATTGGTCTGAATGAATCCAGAGCTAGCAAATTTTCATAGGGGAATTTTGTGGAAACCCATCTGCTTCTGATGTTCGATGGGGAGAAACAAGCATGAAACCTTCCTGAGAAGGATCTAATACCATGTTAGAGTTTGAATTCCATTAAGATCTTCAAGTAGAGAGTTCTAATAATGTTGCAGCAATTGAATGGAGAATCAACATACAAACTAAGCAAAATAAACCACACAAGAAATAGACAAGTATTGCTCAGGAATTTACAATATATTCATCATAATAATATTTGGTGTCACAATGTAGTTTACATAGGGAAATTCGAATGCATGAGTAATGAATTCGAATCCTCCAAGTGGATAAGACTGTATCTAATTGAATCTCTAACTCAATGTCTCCCAATCAATATCAAAGTCGAAGTAGACAACTCCCTGATAACCAATAACTCCAACAACCACTGAAAGCTAGTTAACTCAATGCAACTAAGTGTGGTAGGTAGGTAAATTGCTCCTCCCCATGCAAGCATGCATTATCCATGCATTAGTAGCGCTATCCTAACTGACTGTGAAGTAACTGATTGTAACTAGGGTCTAACTAATACTAACTAGTGCTAACACCAACTGGTTGAAGTAGGTTGGTGTCGGGACTCCCAGTGGCTCCTAAAATGTAGGGATTGGTCTAGGAGGCTCCCTAACCGATGCATGCACATGCAGTAAGTGGCAGTTAACCTCTATTAGTGTTCCCCGCACTTCAATGACTGGTACATGTGGCCCCATTGGTCTAAGTGGACCCAATTTCACTAGTGGACCCATTTAATTAATTTAGGTTCCTAAGTTAGGCTAATTAATCTAATAGAAAGTATGAACAAGGGAGGATTATTAATCCTAACAAGCTTGGACTCCTATTTGGTGGCTTGGAGTTGGCTTAGAGACACCTAGTTTATGATAGCGCTTTTATCAAGATTGATGGCCTAATGATGTATATTGATTACAAGGATTTATGCAGTCCATGAAGATTTGTGATGAAGAGATGTGGGCATACCTTGTGTAGATACATCATCTTGGAGCCCTTATGGTATATAGAATCACCTTGGAGCATGACACATGTACATTGGAGTGGATTGATTCATTTATGTTGGCATACAAGTGCTCATTGTAGGTCACTTCCAAGGGCTTGGACCCATGTTATATTGTTGGTATCTCTCACCTCTCATATATATAGAGGAAAGAGATATTCCTTCCCATTCATATTTTTTTTCTCATTCGTGTATTCACTCTTGAGTTGAGATGTGACCTAGAGAGAAGTGTGCATTAGTATTTGCTCGCTCTCTCTCTCTCTCTCGGTATTCATTTGTACATGATCTCATTTTATTAAGTCACTAGCGGTTCTTTGTCTTCTTGGAGTATCTTGGAGTCTTGGGAGTCCAGGGTTAGGGTTTATCCCTTGAAGTTTTTCTATTAGGTTTTTTAATAAAACCATAGGTTATATTTCGTGGAGGAGAAGAAGAGAAGAGGACATTCCTTGGAGGACTTATTGGACTGATTCTTGCATGACATTGGATCTCCTTGGTTAACCTACATTTTCATTGTTTTCCCTAGCTAGGGTTTTTGAGAGATAATGGATTATACTATCCTTGAGATAAGGCTATGGTATGTACATTAACATAATCTTGAGAATATTAATCAAGTTTTCAGCTATCCAAAACTAGTGTGATTTCTAGATTCAATTTGTTTCCTTCTATGTTCTTCATGAATTCTTATTTGCAATTATATATGTCCTTAATATTTTACATAAGTAAAATGATGAAGTGTTGAGTGTGATGTGACATCATTATTGAATAATTTAACGATTATTTTTGTTGTTTTTATACTTATTGTTTTACTTATATTATAACTACTATAAAATTGCCTTCCTAGATCTAGTTTATGTGTGATAAGTTTCCCATGGAACTATCTACATTGTCTGTCTCCTTGGATTGCCTAGAAAATAGGGTTGTATAAAGTGAAATATTGTTCTCTTTTCACTATTTTTATACCATATTTCATGAAATTCCCAAGGGTGGTATTCATAGGGTTAATATTTGGGAACCCATAGATTCAGATGTAGAAATTTTATGTCTTGCATTAAAATTCAATTATGGAAATTTTGAATATAGTATTAGAGCTTATTGTGGTTGAAATCACTCTAGACTAACAAGAATCTTGAATTTTAGTTGGATATTTCTTGGGAGTACTTGACCATTTTATTTTTGTGGAGTTTCAAAACCTAGGGTGCTTGAGAGAAGCAGCTTGACCCTTGGAAGGTTTGTTTCTACTTCATATAATATTGAGTTTGTGCATTTGAGACTTTTCTAGAATGTATAAGGTGACTCTTGATTTTAGGGAGTGTGACAAGTTGGATGACACTTTAAATTTTTTTCCATGGAAGCTTAGGCTTGAAATTCTTATAGAGGAGGCTAATATTTGGGAGCATGATGAGAAAGAGATTCTAGAATGAACTAATCTAGCACAATTGGCCACTCACTAGAAGAAGCAGGCTAAATTCATGAGAATTTTTCTTGACTCTATGAAGTATCATTTCATCGCACGCATTTTAGGTAGGAAGGAAGGAAAGACAAATTTTGATTCTTTGGTTGAATTATTTTAGAACTGTTATTCTTTTCAATTGTTTCTCTTGTGAAACTAGATTTTAGTTATGTGTTACTATGGTGAGATACATGACAAGGATAAATGAACTAAAGGACCAATTGGTCGCCATTGGAACAAAGGTGGATGATCAAGGGTTGTGCCCATTTCCTTAAAGGGAATTTCTCCTCCCTATATACCTTTTGTTCAAGGTGTTGGTTCTTGAGGAAATATACATAAATTCCCAAATATTTGGGTTGATCTTCTGTAAGAATAAATCTAATTGCAATCTTCTTTGAAGAAACAAGGGGAATTGCATGTTATTGAACTCATTGGGAAGAAAAATAAGGGTAAGAAGAAAGGATTCAAGAAAAACGATAGAATGAGTATATGAAATAAGGACTCGAGTAAGGCCATGTGCTTCTAATGTCATGGGATGGGACACTTCAGATAATGCCCATTGAAGTGTTAGGAATATTTAATAATCATCCCTTGTCCACCTTAGTCATTTTGTCACTTTCCTAGTTTAGGATGATGTTATCACTCTCCTAGTGTTATGCACATGTTATCTGGGGCCCACCAGCCACTATTTTAGGATCCCACTCAGTGTACTGGAAATCCCACCTTCATTTCACCCTCACCTTAGAGGAGTCAAGCTCCGATGGCCATTTTTAGATAGACAAGTCTCCTAATGCACCACTTTTGCATGGGATTTTCATATTTAAGGATAAATGCACACATGCTCACCTGCCAGCTTAGTTAACTGATTTTTAACTGATTCAGTTGTTCAGAGTTGAACTAGTGATTTATACAGTGGTGATTTTTCCTATGATAGTCATGTCTATAGTCAAGGATTCGAATCAGTCCTGGGATATTCGAATTCCCTCCTTTGTACTATCTATTTTTCATACACAGATTAATGAATATGGTTACCAATTTATTGCTACCAATTGGTGTTTCTTCTCTGATTACTTTCACAATGCATTTTTACCAATTTTTACACTACAAATGATTCATATTTCTTCCTAATTTTTTCACTGTAAGGTATTACTCATCCTGAAGATCTCTTATGAATCATAATTTAAGGATTTTCATATTTAGGAAAAATGCTTACATGCTCACCTACCAACTTAGTTAACTGATTGTTAGTTGATTCAGTTGTTCGGAGTTGCACTAGTGATGTCTACAGTGGTGATTTTTCTTATTCTAGTCATGTCTATAGTGAGGGATTTGAATAACTCCTAGGATATTAGAATTTCCTCCTTTGTACTATGTATTATTCATACACATATTAATGAATATGGTTACCAGTTTATTGGTACCTATTGGTGTTTCTTCTCTCATTAATTTCGCAGTGAATTTTTACACTACAATTCATCTTTCTTCCAAATTATTTCACTGTAAGGTATTGTGAAGGTATTACTCATCCTAATGATATCCTATGAATCATAATTTTACATGGTATCATAGCTCTACAAAACTCTTTTATCTTCGATTTGAGAGTTTTATGTAGGTTTTGAGAAGTTTTCAGTAAAATTGTGTTGCTTATACAACTATAGAATGGAGAATTCAACTTCCTTGAGACCAAGAAAACTCACTCCCTTAAATTATCTATATTGGAGGGAATATATGTGGATATACTCATGCAACAAGATTCGATGTAGTGTCATAATGGGAAAGGAGGTTGAAACACAAGCATCTCTTGAGAAATCAAAGCACCTAAATAAGCCATATGAATATTTTGGTTTTATGTGTATTCACATCTCTAGAGAATTTCTCTTCCATCTTAATGGTTTGAAAACCCCAAGGGATTTCTGGTTGATGCTCAAATCTTTGTTTGGAAAGAAATATGAGCTAAGAGGCCACATTTTGGAGAATGAATTAATTTCTCTTCAACCCAGCAGTTTCAAAACCATTAAGCAGTTCTTCACCTAATTCAATTCTTTGGTAATGCAGTGCAAACAATGTGGAATTGAAAAGAAGGATGACCAATTGGTGATATCCATTCTAAGTAAGTTTGGAACTAAATTTTTATTATTTGTGTCCACATTTCACTCTAGGATACTAACAACCCCAAATTGGTGAATGCATTCTCTAGATGCATTCACTAAATCCCTGATCCAAGAACAAGACAAAATTATCCAAATGGGAGCCCTAAAAGTCTCCAAGAATCGGGCTCTTCTAGCTAGGGAGTCAAATAATACAAATTCCAAATGGAAGTAGAAGGGAAAGGACATGAAAAATCATGAATCCAAACCAAAGGAGAAGCTTAATCCATCAGATGGAGTCTCGAGTTCCAAGAAGGATAAGCGAAAGAAGTTTGAAAAGATCAGGTGTACGTATTGCAAGAATGGACACCATCTAGAGTTTTCTTGTATGAAGAAAACTATAGACTAAATGGCCAAAATTCTTGAATAGAACAACATTTCCTTCTCAGAAGGTGCAAGGAAGATTGATTCTAGAAGTAAGACAGATGATCATTAGAGATTCCATGCACTGAAGGTTGGATTCTCACAATTTCAAGACTTCCTCATAGATTATGGAGCCTCAAACCACATGGTTTCCTCCAAAGAGTCATTTTCTTCTTTAGATCTCACTAATGGTCCAAGAATTCACATGGGATATGATTCTTAGATCCCAACTATAGGGAAGGGCAGAATACAGCTCGAAAATGGTGTGTTCAATAATGTTCTGTATGTACCTTCCTTAACAACAAACTTGTTATGTGTTTATGAGATGACACCCACTAGTTCACCAAAGAGAGTTGTTTTTGGAGTTGAAAAAGTTGACATTTCAGACATCTCTTATGGGAACCTAATAACTAAAGGTACTACAAACCATGCGTCCAAGGAATATGAGTTCTCACACTTTTTCCATACTCACATCAGATTTCCTTCTTGACCCATGTCAATGAGCCAAGTAGACTCTAGCATGTCAGTTTCAGTCATCTGGACTTCAATTACTTCTAGTAGTTGCACAATGAAGAAATGGTTGAAGGATTTCCTGGCATAAAGTTCTCTTAAGGAATCTGCAAAGGATGTTTGGTAGGGAAGAATCCAAAGTGAAAGTATGATGTTGGGAAGGAAAGAAGAGATTCCTCCACACTTGATTTGATACACAATGATGTCTCAAGACCAACACCTACATATTCTATGAATGGATCCATATACTTTTAAACCTTCATAGATGATTATTCAAGGTTATTTTGGACCTATTTTCTCAAGAAGAATTTTGAGGTGTTTAAGACCTTCAAAGTTTTCAACACCTTAGTTGAGAACACTACTGGGAAGAAGATCATAGAACTCAGGTCTAACAGTAGAGGGGACTATATCAAGAGAGATTTTTAGCATCTTTGTGCTTATGAGGGAATTCAAATGCAACATTATGTCCCATACACACCACAACAAAATGGTGTAGCTTATAGGAAGAACTAGTCATTAAAAGAGATGGCCACCTACTTGCTTGAAGTAAGGGTTCGTCCACCATATATCTAGGAAGAAGCAGTAAAATGTGCTTCGTATATCCAGAATAGGGTACCTCACAAGTTAGTGGATGGTTTCACTCCATTCAAAGCACTAATGGGACATAAGCATGATGTCTCACATCTAATGGTTTTTGGTTCCAAGGCCTAGGCCATAATCCCACCTGACAAAAGAAAATCCTTTAACCCCAAAGCAGTGAATGCATTAGGCTGGGATATGCAGAAGATGAAAAATCTTACAAGTAGATGGATATTGCAACTAGGATATGCTTCATTGAAAGAAGTGTCCAATTCAATGAAGATCCAGTGCAAGATATGTAACCATTTGAAGAGGAAATTAGATCTGATGTGCCTACACCATTTGCACATGATGAAGATCAAAATGATGTTTCTTCTAACGATTCAGATTTAGAATTCAAATATGAGGACCAAGTGGAACCGGATCTTGATGTTGAGTACGAAGATCAATTATATCCAAATCTAGATCTAGCTCGTGATCCTAGTCTTAGGCCTAAATGGGCTCAATAAAACATTGAAGTTGTTTGGAACAATGTTGGGGATCCATTTGACCAAAGGAGAACTATATCTCAGTTTCAAGATGAGAACCTTGCACTATGTCATATAGATCCACTTCTCCTAGAGAGGGGCTACATTATGGTGGGATCCAATCCACATATCTAAAAAGAGACCTACCATGATCCAAGATGGAAGATTGTCATAAATGAGGAATATGAATCATTACAGAAAAATAAGACATGGAATATTTTCTCTCTTCCTCTAGAGAGAAAGCTTGTCCAATGGATCAACAAAAGAAAACTTTCATATGATGGTTCTACAACCAAGTACAAGTCTCGATTATTTGCAAACAGGTACTCTCAATTTCATGTTTTGGACTACAATGATACATTTTCCCCTATTGCAAGAATGGATTCCAGAAGGCTGGTTTTGGCCATTGTAGCTTTGAAATAGTGGGAGGTACATCACATGGATGTGAAGAGTGTCTTCCTACATGGTGACTTGGAATTAGATATATACATGAAACATCCTAAGGGGTACATTGATGATCCTTCCTTGGTATTCATGTTGAGGAAATCATTGTATGGGCTCAAGAAATCCCCTTGGGAATCTTATTCCAAAATGGGCTCTTTCTTGTTGTCACATATATTTGAAAGGTGCAAGTATGACTGCAATATCTATGTGTAGCAGAAGGGAGGTTTCTGACTATTGATTGCATTGTATGTGGATGAATTTATCTTCACCAATGGTTCATCTACTGGATTGAGGAACATGAAGTCAACTTTGAGAAAGTATTTCTCCATGATAGATCTAGGGATACTAAGACCATTTATTGGCCTTGAAGTAACTCAAAAATATTTAGGGATCATGGTTACACAATACATATATGTATTTGATTTTCCAAAATATTCCACATGATAGATTTCAAAGAAACAACTTTTCATTTCCTATCTGGCATCATATTGGAAGAAGGTGGTTCTACTCCCTTGGTTGATATAAGACTATACAAACAAATAATTGGTATGTTATTGTACTTAACACATTTGAGATCAAATTTATCTTATGTTGTTAGTGTTGTTTCAAGGTACATGCAGGAGCCATGTGAGATGCATTGGAAACTAGAAAAGTGAATCTTGCTCTTTGTGTAGGTTACTAGAGAATTTGGGATTCACTATTATGTTGGTCCTTAGTTAGATCTAGTTTCTTTTACTGACTCATATTGGGACGGAGATACTACTGACAGAAAATATACTTCAAGGCTTGTGTTCATGCTGGGATAAAGACCAATCTATTGGTCAAGAAATAAGAAATAAAATCTTGCACTCTCTTTAGCCAAAGAAAAGTACAGGGGGGCTATGAATGCTGCCATTCAAGTGGTTTGGTTACATGGGATTCTGATAGAGTTTGGAGTTCTCACTTATCCCTTAGTAGAAATTTTCTATGAAAATAAAAGTGCATATAATATTTCCATTGATTCGATACAAAATCAACAAAACAAACACATAGAGGTTCATATGCAATATATCAGGGAACTAGTGCACAACAAGACCATCACACCACATTACTGTCCTATAGAGGAGCATATTGCAGACATTTTCACAAAGTATTTTATTCAAAATAGATTTGTCTATCTTAGATCTCTTATTGGTGTGAATCCTTCATTGAGTTCCCTAAATGTTCATTTGGAGGGGGGTGTTTCCCATGATCCTTTTCCCCATTTCCTTAGTTTCTAAGCATTTTTTTTTCATTATTATTGTATGGGTGTCCTTTTTTCTTAGTTTCCAAGGCCCAAGTTGTCCATGTTTGGATTAAGGAGGGGGGAGGGGTACGATTATTCAATAATCCTCCCTTGTCCACCTTAGTCATTTTGTCACTTTCCTAGTTTAGGATGATGTTATCACTCTCTCAGTGTTATGCAAATGTTATATGGGTCCCACTAGCCATTTGATGTCCCCACATGCATGAGTTTAGGAGATATGGAGACTAATCCCTAGATCTTAGGATCCCACTCAATGTTTAGGGAGTCACCACCTTTAGTTCCCTCACCTTAGTGGATTCAAGCTCCAATGGCCACTTTTAGTTAAGTCTCCTAATGTGCCACTTTTTCATGGGATTTGCATGATTTAAGGATAAAGGTGCACATTCTCACCTACCAGCAGAGTTAATTGATTTTTAACTAATTCAATTGTTCAGAGTTGCACTAATGATGTCTATAGTGATGATTTTTCCTATGCTAGTCATGTCTACAATAAGGGATTCGAACCACTCTTGGGATATTCAAGTTTCCTCCTTTGTACTATGTATTGTTCATACACATATTAATGAATATGGTTACCTAGTTTATTGCTTCCAATTGGTGTTTCTTATCTGATTAATTTCATAATGCATTTTTACCAATTTTTACACTACAATTAATCTTTCTTCCTAATTCTTTCACTGTAAGGTATTAATCATCCCGTTGATCTCCTATGAATCATAATTTCACATGAAGAATAAGGGAAAGGGTGTGATATATTATATAGTTGGTACTTTAACAAAGTTAGAGGAGATTAATTTTCAATTTGAGACTACATTTTCCATGTCTATGGAGCTTCGATACACATGAAAAATGATAGGTATTTATTAAATAGGATTTAGGATCCAGAGGGAGGCATGATTGTGGAGTTTGGTGATGAAGTGATCTAAAATTTACAGGATCTTTGTAACCATTGCATGTGAAAGTTGCAATGCTTAAATTCATCAAAAAAGATTTAAATGGAAAAATTAGAGAGCATAATTGAAGCACATAAACAAATAAAAGAGATATGAAAACCACAAATTTGCATACACAAACTGATAACAAAGTGCATATTTCGTGGGCTACATCTATGGGCCACTTCCAATGAGAAGGCCAATCTTATTAAGTCTTCAAATTCTTACATACATGAGTTCTAGAAAAAATTCTAAGTTTTGTCAATCAAATACATAAATAGATTACACCATTATGTTCCTTTCAAAATTATGAGACCTTCCTTGGCACACAAATCGAGACTCTCTTACCCTACCATGTATGGATTGATACAAAATGTACTTTTATGTAATTTCATATGCCTTGGGAACTATGCATATCTTGGAATCTAAACTCCCCCTTAGTGGCTCTGAAGAGGTGTTTTTTATAGTGTTTTGGAGGCTCAAATGTATGGCCATGCGCCCCTTTTTGGGCTCCAAATCTGCATCAAACACTTAATAAATCCTACCCATTTCTTGTCAAGCGGCATAGCCATGGCATGTTGAAAAGCGTTTGTGTTGGAAAGGTAGAGGTCTACATAATACATGTGTGTTGGTGTTTGTTGAAACTTGTCTGCTGGTTCTATGGACACAGTGCATATTGCAATGTTTAAACAATGGCATATGGGGTGGCTTTGTTATATGGTTTGGATTCGAGATAGATTATGGTTCCACGATCCATGCATAAAAATTTACAGATGGGGTCAATGCCTAATTCCTCGTCCCCGCCCCTTCTTCCATATATCATATAGTTCAACTTCAAATAGAAGTTAAGAACTATATGTTTTCCATATATCGTATAGCTCAACTTCAAATATAAGTTAAGAACTATATGGTTAAGAAACATCATGCGGGGATCATGACGATGAAATTTATGGAGTCTTTGGAAGATGAGAGGTTGGTGTTAGATGGAATATTTCACCTCCTGCAGACAGCAAGGTGTTCCACTGGTCTGAATGGTTCAGATCTAGAACAAATAGATCACAGAGGTTGATAACTCTCCCTAGACACTATAGATATATGGAATAAAAGGATTTGATAGTCCACCTATGTACCTGCAATCAAGCTAAACACAAAACAAATCAAATCAACCGGAATATGATCTACTAATCTCTACTAGTGACTAAGGAATCTAGCAATATATGTCTGAAATCAAACATCAACAATATATATGGGACATAAAATCAACTTGCATTAGAAATATGAAGAAGTTTACAACCAAGCCTTAGTGTTGACATGCATCTCCATGAAACCAGCTCTTCATCCCCAAAAGCTCCGACTCTAGCTCTCTATGCTCACTCACAACATAACAATACCTTCAATGTTCTTTCCTCAACCATGGCTATGAGCTCATATTTATAGGGCTTTAATGGATAGAGATGGTTGAGAAATTAGTGGGTGAGGTGGCCTCTAAGATCCTAGGATGAGGGATCTCAAGCTCAACCAACCCACAACAGTAGGGATAAGGCAGTACATGAGGCTTATCATCTAGAAGCCTCAAGAAACTTTTCTTTTTCCCTTTTTACCCAGGTTACCGCGCTTCTCCTTCTATAACAGAGTAGTTCTGGTAATAACCACCTATGGACCAAGGGCAATGGGCGGTGGTATCGCTTGTGGACAACCGATGAAAGGCGGCGCGAGCAGAAGTACCGCTCCTGGATAAATGGGCATGTGCGGTGCTGGGAATTTGTATGACAGACTGATAAAAAACCATTTAGTTTCCACTCCAGAAGCTGGGATTTAGGGCAAGTAGGTATGTCAAATGTCTTATCACATGATGGTGACAGGATTTTGGTATAACAAGATGCCCCCCAAAGCATGAGTCTTAGAGTGACACGATAAATGAGACCTTTCAGAACAAATCGTCGCCAAGAGATGAAAATGTCGGCTCGATCGGAGTATGCAGTCAAGTAGGCATCTGTAGTACATCAGTATATTGACTCATAGACACAAGTAACCAAACTCATAGCTGCAGACCAATACAAGGAAGATCCATGAGTAGAATAAACAAGCATGGCTACTAGAATACAGCGTAGATCCATGTGATAGAGGACTCAAACTTGGACATATCTACTAGACATACAGTGTATATCTATGTCATATAGACACAAATTTGAGCATAGCCACGACCATACAAATGTGGATCCATTCTAGATATAAAAAACTCCATCGCAACCTAGGGAAAAATCAATGAGCGCTTTTAAACAAATGCCTAGGGTCTTCGTCTTGTCTTCCACAAAGTACGATTCTATCCATGTGATTACAATTATCTGAAGTCGAACATGGTAGAAACCACTTGATTACCAAACAATGATGTGGACCATTAACAAGTGCGAGGGAGATCACCATTAATGTCAATGATTCCCAAGGTACCCTAGTACAATCTACTGAGTGTGAATAGATGTCTTGATGTCGAACACCCAGTCAATTCTATCGATCAAAGGTCAATGATGTGAACCTATGTCAAGAGTGAGAGAATTTGTCATTAAGGCATAAATATCTCAAGGTACTAAATATTGTTTCTAAGACTATTTCCCGGATGATGAGCTGATGTCGATAGGAATAGTCTCGTCGAAGGAGGGCCATGATGAGTCCCACATTGACGACACGAAACTCGAAACATAGTTCTGGAATGATGTGAATGTAGTAACCATATGACTAACTCAAATATACTGAAACAAAGACTGTGTAAACTGCAGAGGTAAAACTTCTTCAAATCCCCTTTGAACATCGGGCAACAGAACAAAATGACTTGGCAGCATGACTAGACAGGACAGATACACAATGCAACAGTGGACAATGCATTCTTTTGAAAGACTCAAAGGATTGGCATGAATCCTAAAAGTGGATCGTCGTAGAGATCAGATGAATACCCAATTGACTGACATGATTGTGCAGACAAGTGCCATGTTCAAAGGTAATGGAAAACAACTACCATTATTTGCAAAATGATTCCCTTCCCATTTCCCCCATCATGATTGATGAGTGCCTCTTTTCAGTTTTACGAGTTCAAAGAGGGTAACAAACACTCGATATAGCTTGTCAGAAGACAAGTCCAGTCTCATATGTTTCATGAACCTAAGAGAAGAGGGGCTCATTTCCAAAACGAGTCTCTCAATGTTTAATTTAATAAGTCCACTGAAAGAAAACTTGGTATCATTCAAGTTTAGAGATTCTGAACGAATACGGAAGAAGACTCCATGGGGGTCCTTTTTCGTATGATTTAGTCTCTAAGGCCTGAAAAAGTATAAAATCATACCTTAGAGAACTCTTCCAGTCAAGATTGGATGGAGTGTTCCTATCTCGTAAATAGTCCTATTCAAACCAAGAAAGAGATAACCTACTGTCGGATGGACGAATCTTCAAATAATTTAACAAGCATGAAGAAGACAAGGTCGCTCGACAATCTTTTCGTATTTAGGGAGCCTAAAAAGGTTTTAAAGAGAATTTCATGAACCTTTTTCATGTTTGAATCCAGAACAAGAAAAAGTAATGAACTAAGCTCAAACCACTTTTCATGTTTTAACCAGAGCATGAAAAATGAAAAGTAAGCTCAACACCATCTTACTGTTTTTAACGAGCTCGAAGATCTGTTAAAAGAATGCTCAGAAGATTGGTTTCATTTTTACGCAAGCTCAAAACCAATGGGTAAACTATGCTTGAAAAATCCCATTAACATGATATACATAGGTTGGAATCTTTCCCCCAGCATGATTGCTAGCGAAGCCTACCCCTAACATGGTTTCTAGGGGCTTGACATGCCCCCAAGATTCATTTCATCTGACGATTCTTCTTCCATACCCAACCTAAAAACTTGGTTACTAATGTGAAAATGTCCACCAGGGGGGTAGGAAGAATGAGAATCAGGTAGGTGAAAAGAAGGTTCAATTTCTAACACTAAAGTGAAGACTCGACTCAAGGGAAGGGGATATGTTTCATTTTTACACAAGCTTGAAACAGAAGGTAACTATGCTTGGAACATGGTTTCATTTTTATGCAAGCTTGAAACCAAAAGGTAAACTATGCTTAAGGAAATTCATTTCATTTTTTAACGAGCTTGACATAGAATGGGAACTTTGCTCACAGGCATCTGTTTCATTTTTTAACGAGCTTGACACAGGATGGGAACTTTGCTCAAGAATGGTTTCATTTTTAAGCAAGCTTGAAACCAAAAGGTAAACTATGCTTGAGGAGATCCATTTCATTTTTTAACAAGCTTGACATAGAATGGGAACTTTGCTCAAAGGAATCTGTTTCATTTTTTAACAAGCTTGAAATAGAATGGGAACTTTGCTCAAAGGAATGATTTCATTTTTATGCAAGCTTGAAACCAAAAGGTAAACTATGCTTGAGGAGTGGTTTTATTTTTTAACGAGCTTGAAACCAAAGGGTAAACTATGCTCTCGACATGGTTTCTTTTTTATGCAAGCTTGAAACCAAAAGAGTAAACTATGCTTACAGAGTGGTTGTATTTTTTAACGAGCTTGAAACCAAAAGGTAAACTATGCTCTCAAACCTGTTCCTACCGAACATGATATCCAGAGGTTGGTAGGTTTCCCCCCTTTCAATAAAATCTAGCAACTTAGCTCCATTATGATGTCCATAGACTAGAGCCATGCCCCCCCATTTTACCTATGATGGGAAGAAGCTAACTAGAAGAAGGAGAAGGAACCACAAGAACATGCGACACATCCAGGACAGTCTAATTACTAGGAGTAATGCGATGGTCAGGTGTAACACAGGAAAGCTGATCAATGGTCACAATATTCTCATCATGGGGAAAATGCATAACTCGAAAGAGTGTGGACACAATAGCCTTCATGGCATAAACATAATCACGTCCAAGGAGAAGATTGAAATCTAAAGGACCTTGGACCACCATAACATCAATGCAGACAGTTTTCCCTCCTAATGTAATAGGCAAGTAAGGAAGGGTCCCTAAAGGTGCAGTAGGTCTTTGATTAAAAGCCAGTATCTGATCGGTGGATGGCACAAGATGAGGAGAACCTAAAGCTTGCCAAGTAGTTGAGGATAGAATGCTAACAGAAGCCCCTTCGTCAATAATAGTGTGAAGTATCCATCTAGCAGTAACATTCAAAACTATCTGGAAAGGAACGCTCGAATGAAGACAAGAATTTGTTAAGTTACTCTAGTCAAAGGAAATAACCTCACTACTTGGAGAGGGTTCTGTTGAAACAGACAAAATTTCCTCATGTCGAGAACAATCAGAATGAAGCATAAAAACTTCGGCAGGTTTTGGTTCATTCTCTATTGGAAGAGAAGAACAAGACGAAGATTTGGTCAAAGCGACTACTTTAGTCTTAACACTCTCTGATGAAAGAGTAGGATCGGGTGGAAATGACACTGACTCGACCACTTCAACTTCACTCTTCAAAAGAAGAGTGGGATCAACTAAGGATGGACTTAGATTGACCACTTCAATTTCACTCTTTAACGAAAGAGTGGGATCGACCGAGGTTAGAATTGGATCGACCACTTTATCAACCAATGGGGGTTCAAGAGACAACTTATGATAACCTGTTGGAAGCCGTTGACGAGAAACAGTAATATATTCCAACAATTTAGAAGCTTCATCCATGAGAGGACAAAGGTAAGTAAAGTGCATGTCCTTACAAAGCAAGCAAGGATTTCTAACTTTAACCATCCGACTCTTAACCATAGAGTCATCGGTTAAGGGGGAATCATCAGTATGATGACCAAAGGCTGATGACATCAGTTGCCGGGAAACCTTAGACAACTCTTCTAAAACCAGGGATAGACCATGACAATCTTTCAGAAGGTGATCACCCTTACAAATCCTACAAGGGAATTTGGGTTTACACGCTCTTGGGACAACTCATGATGTGATGTCCCCCGATGTTGGCAGATGTGGTGCGGTGTCCCCTGATGTCTGGGACAACTCATGATGTGGTGTCCCCTGATGTTGGCAGATGATGTTGACTTAGTATATTTTGGAGTTTTTCATATTGCTTTTGTCCTAGGGTTACATTCCTTCATATTCATAGGTGTTCATTATACTTTGGAGGATTGAGATGTTTTGATAACATGGGTGATAGGTTCTTTACAAGATAAAATGGTTGATTCAATGAATATGACTATTATAGATTATAAGTAGCATATTTGGTGGAGTTACAAAGAAATTAAATAGGTGTCAGTGTAAGCACTTTCCTTGTAAATAGGGATTTTTAAATTTGGTGGCTACTCTAAAAGTGTTTATGCCATGTTTGGGGTGCTTAATGAGATTTGAGGTACATGGTGTATGGTCAACCCCTAGATGGTTCAAGATGGATTGACACACGATAGATGGTTTGTGATGGATTTGCATGGTAGAGATAACTTGCTTAGTTATTTTTTGACTTCAATTAGGTGTTGTATTAGTATTATTCCCTTAGGAATATGATTTCTCTTAAAAACTTGGTAGATGTCCTTCATCCTTGCCACATAAATAGGTTCACTTTATTTGGGAAATATCAACTAGGGAGGAGGAGTGTCACACATATTAAAGGAGGGGACCACACTCTAGATAACATGGGATATCTTGGGCTCTTATTTCGAGGCTTGGAGTTGGATCAGATAAATTTGAGCTATGATAGTGTTCTTGTTAAGGATGATGAGCCAATGGAGTACATGCCTTGGGAAGATGGATGGAGTCCATGTAGCACAGAGATGTGGGAATACTTTGTGTACTTACATAATCTTGGATCCCTTATGGTGTACAGAATCACCTTGGAGCTTGTCGCATATACTTTAAAGTGGAGCACTTAAATTGTGTTGGATTACTAGTGCACATTGCAGGTCATTTGTAAGGGATTGGACCAACATTGTATTGTTAGCCTCCCATACCTCTCATATATGAAGAGAAAGGAGAGAGTTATTTTCATTCATATCATTGTGATGATTCTTTTATTCAATGTAACACCTCATATTTGACCCCATGGTATTGAATTGCATATGATGTAAATAGCGTTACTAAATCATGGTGTGGAGCTCAAGGCAAAGTCCCCACCATAAATTTAGTGTTTGATGTTTCAGAAATTAAAAATTTATGCCGACGGTTTATCTGCTAGCCAGGCACAATATGTTTGAGATATCATGTAAAATGCAAATTAATAAAAATACCACAACTAGCTATGCGTCGCAACGTTAAAGAGACGGGGGCATGATTTCACAAGGAATAGGGAGGGGGAAATTTTCAAACCTTTGATCCTATGGGGAAAAGCCAAATGTCTAAGGGAAGCCCATAAAGTTGTCAACTACCCATTTTGTCCTTTTGTGCCCAGTCATCTAGAAATTGGTTGAGGAAGTTATTGCATGGGAACAGGAAAGGCATGGGGGTCAATTTTGAATTGGGAAGAGCACCCATTTTAGAAAAACGTATTTTGGCTTAATGGGCAAGTAAGAACCAAAAAAATACTCACTCACCCATTATGCATTCACGTCCTCCATTCCTCATAGTAGGGGGACTATTGTAGAGCTCTATTTCCTTCATGTTTTTGTCTATTGTGTGTTTCTTTCACGTTTGGGGGAAGTTTTCTTCATTTTCCCCATGGCTGGGAAGTTGTTTTGGGTAATGCTCAGGGGTTGGGCTCTCTCCTGGATGTTTTTGTTGTGTGTTCCTCATTACCCGGCTGGGAAAACCCATTGTTTTGGTTGCACAACGAATGGAAGAGAAGACCCACGATTTTTGGGTGATTGCTGAGGATGTTTTGGCCACGTGAAGACCATAAACGTTTTAGAGTTTGAATCCATGAGATGGGTATTTGTAAGGGTCGTTTTTGCCTATGTGAATCCATTGAATCATTGATGAATTCGGGTTTCTCAACTAGGGGTTGATTTTTCCATTCACCAAATCATGTTTGGTTGAACAACGTTTCCTTCATACCCCACATGTGCATTTTGTTGTTGTGGGAATCCTTGTGATGGCTTGTCATAGTAATTCCAAGAAACCCATCTGTTAGATGGATTCCTATGTTTGATTAGCAGGTTGGTTTGTCTAGGTAAATCCAAGGAACCATCTGTTAATTGGTTGGTTGTGTGTTCGATGAAAATTTTGGCTTGGCTGAGTAATCCCAAGGAACCCCCATGTTATTGCCTTGTTTCCCTAATAGCCTGTGAAACCCAGTTGTTTATTGGATTAGCTAAATAGTCTGTGAAACATAGCTGTATGTTGGCATCACTGTGGGTGTATGGTTTTGTTGTGTGTAACTCTGTTACTCCCTAGTTCCTTGTGGAAATCATGCCTAGCTCGAGGGTGGCAATGATGCTGAGAGATTGATGACCACACTCTCCTATGTTTGGGTGGAACGCTGCAACGACATAGCTAGTTGCGGGTCAACTCAATTACAAGATAAGTATTCACTTTTATTTATCTTGTGTATTTACCTCTGCAACTGTAATTGCTTGATTTATGAATGATGAACATGTTGAATGTGTTGAATGAATGAGTTTTGCTTCCATTGTTTATTTCATGAATAATGCATCAATGTATGTTTTGAATTCAATGCATTTTTATTATCCTATTAATGGGGCTATATTGTTGGTTTGATAGCAGTAGCAGTGCATAGTTGTGTCCTCTCCATCGTCGGGATGAGGATTGGGGATGTGACATTCAATCCTGAGTTTAGATGCGACCTAGAGAAGAGTGTGCACTAGTCTTCTCTCTATCTCTTTCTTAGTCTTCATTTGTACTCTCTCTCTCTCTCTCTCTCTCTCTCTCTCTCTCTCTCGATTGGATAGGTTTTTTCCTTCCTTCTTGGAGTATCTTGGAGAATATTGGATGTCTAGAGTTAGGGTTTATCCCATGGAGTTTTGAGATTAGGGTTTTGTGATAAAACCCTTAGGGTATATTTGGTGGAGAATAAGAGGAGGAGAAGAGGATGTCTTTCCTTATAGGACTTGTTGGAGTGATTCTTGCATCTCATAGCTCCTAGTTAATACAAGGTTCTATTTCCACTTTATTTTATACCATATTTCATAATGACACTAAGGAGGGAAATTAACAAGGCTAAAATCTAGGAAAATTTTAGCTTTAGAGGTAGTGTTTTTTTTTTGCATTAAAACTCAATTAAAAAAATTTCATAGATGTGTCAAAAAATTTGATCAAAATTAAAACTTACAAAAATTAACAATGAAGTTGAGAATGGTCCTAACCTTCTCATATGTCCAATCAATTGATATCATGATGCATTTGATGACCTTCCATGATTCCCTAATCCCATTCAATCTTTGAGTGGAACTGGATTTTTTTCCTTTGCTAGGAAGGCCCTCTCAACTCCTCATTGGTAGGGCCCTTATATCTTAAGTTACCCAAATACCATGGGCGTCTAATAAACCATGGGAAAATAACAAAGGCTACCCAAAACCATGGCCCCATAAGCTACCATCAATAAACCCATTAATGAGCATACCAAGGTTATATGAATTACTTTATAATTGATTGAAGATTAGCCTAACATTCCCTCTTTTAAACTTGACTTGGGATAAACACCTACTCCCCTCAAAAATTTTAATTGAATATCTAAGAATACAACATGCCCCCCCATTACCTAAGTCTACATTAGAATTTAAATCGGTGAATCATGAAACCAAGGGTATGCATGCCTTAATAGGTCTAACAATTGTATGCATATTTGCATGCGTTATTAGATCTAAGTCCATACAAATGCTTACAATTAATATATGCTTGATGCTTGAAATTAATACTTGATTTCTTACCCACATCCCTCCTGCTCCAAATGTATTAAGCCAAATTAAGAACTTCTTAATCGAGCACTTCTTCATCCACTATCCTCCATGCGATTTTTCTTCATAAAATTCAATGATTGAAAGCTTCTCTCATGAAAGAGATTTATTACCCAAGCATCGCTCTGATACCAAATGTTAGAATTAATTGAGTAATACATGATAAATAAAACAAATAGAAAAAAATACATAAAGATACATACACACAATGATATCCAATATTTTCCCTAGAATCCCTTTAGTGGGAAAACCAACCTTCATAGTATATCTTTCATTATCCCTGGCCAATCCAACAAACACCATCCAACAATGGACACATAAGACATTTTACAATATAATTACTAGAGCCTTTAAATAAACTTCATCACATACTAACACCATGGGTTACCCAAAACCATGGGCTCGTAAACCAACAACAGTAAACTCATTAACACCCAAATCAAGGTTATCTTAATTACTCTATAACAAAGTCAATATTAGACTAACATAATGCACATCAACTAGGAGCACTTGAATGCACATTAAAGTGATGGATTTCATGCACTTGTTGGGTGCACTTGGGCACAACACAATTGAGCACACTTGGATGCACTTTGTTGGAATCTCTTCTTGGATGCACTTAGGTACAATTTGTTGGATGCACCTCGGGCACACTTGCGATAAGCAAATTTGATGCACTTGTGATGGGTGCATTTGGACACACTTGTAGTAGACATGGATGGAATTGGGTGTGCTTATCAAGAACACTTGTGATGGAAACATATGTAATAGGAACATTTGTGGGCACTCATGGCCCAAATGTACCTAGAATCATGATTGCGTGGCATAATGGGCACAACATCATTGGAGATGGAAATCGATAGACAAGTCATGGGGCATAATTGAGTTGCATGAAGACACTTGGATTCATGTAGATTTGGAGAGGCCTGTATGCGTTTTGACAAGACTCGTATACAAAGTGGATGCCTCAAAGTGACTAAGGAATTAAGTAATCTTTGGAGGTTCATTCACAGTAGTTCAAATTGAGCTTTGTGATTGTGATAAGTTATGAGGATTTGCACAATAGGAAAATTAAAATGAAGAGGTGAATAGGACCTAGAGGAGGTAGGCTTGCAGTAGCTTCAAGAGTTGGTTTGTACATAATTATTGGGCATTGGAAGAAGGCCATTTTTCCTTGGATTCATTATACATTTGTAAAAGAAGGGAAAGTAGGTGGTCACCCTCCCTTATTTATACTATAAACATTCTTCTCATAAATAAAGTTTATGGAATCTCCCTTGGGTGCCACCTATACATGTGCATGTGTATTGTGGCTCATTTAATGGAAGGAATGTTGTTATATTTCCTTTGATGTTTTATGTTAGTTAATTGTTGACATTGGCTAAGTGTTGAATCTTGTTAAGTATAATTGTTCGTATCTTTTGAAGGCCATGGTTGGATGCATGTCATATTGTTGAATGAAATTGGTTGAGTAGGACTTAGTTTCATTTAATGGTTTGTAGTGTAAGGAAAAGCTATGGGGAAACCTTAATCAAAGAGGCATAACGTGGTTGCAGTAGGACCGGGATGGCCAAACCTGTACAATAGAGGCACTGTAATGACACATGACATCAAGTGTCAAAGCAAATTTTAGAAACCCCCAAGTTTGAAGAAAAACTTCAAGAAGACTCCAGGTTCATGACACCACCGCTCTCTTGGAATATTATCTCTCTATTCTACCTAATCCTTCGATTTTCCAATAAATTTGATAGGAAAAGGCTTCTCCCAATAGTAGTGGTTCCTCTTTAATTTGGAAAAACATTTGATAGTTGACAATTTTTTGTTTTCTCTATCTTTGCAGAATGTTGGTGTGTTATTCAATATCGATACTCCTGCTTGAGTGTCATTTTCAGAATGCCTAAAATGCTCAAAAGCCATATGATTCTTCTCCAAGATGGAAATGTATCGATTCATGTTCTAGTCAAGGATTTGTTTTAACTTTAAAAAATAATTTGGGTACTAGAATGCCTAACATTTTTGTTCTCTCTACCAATAAAGGAGGCTTTTCCCCTAACCAAGGGTTTACTTCTAGGGTTTACTTTACCTCTAGGATTTACTTCTATTACTCTAGTGGTGAATGGATTACTTATATTTTATCCAACAATACACACTCTTCCAACTAAGATGTGTTATTCTCTTCCCTTTAGTTCAATGCTTCAATTTGTGGCACTTAGTGAGTGGCTTTCCTACAAAAGTGGAGTCTACTTTGGAGTATGCCTTGGAATCATCCATCAATATCCCCCACTACATTGGCCTTTTCCCTTCATTTTCCTCCAATGCCACATGGTAGCAAATGATTTGCATAGGGTCTTTAGGTATGCAAAAGAGATCCATACTATGGGAAAGATTGACCTATTTGCCCGACCATTTGCACCGATTGGACGACCGGCAATGTCTGATGTGACCGCTCACGCGAGCCAAGTCGTCCGATCGGTGCAAATGGTCGGTTAAGTAGTTTACTCCCTATGGGAACCCCAAAAAGTTCTACATTATTGATCTCGTTCTTCAAGTCTAGGGTGTGGGCTAATCTTGACACTTCACCACTTATGATTAGTGCTTGGATGGAACGAGCATTAAAAAGTGATCTTCAACTCCTTCTCACTATATAAACTCATATGATGTCTCTCCTACAATCATATCCAAACTTAATTACATGCTAAGTGAATATTTCAATAAACCAAAAATACATTTTTATAATCATAAAAACTTATTCCAAAATACCAAAATTGTGATATTCATTAGTTTAAATAAGCTTTCCCTCTCTTTCTTCTAAACTTTTTCGTTGTTTGTTTTGGATATGTAAATTTCGTATCATGATCTTCATTGACCCAAAGAACAAAATGAAGTGGTTCTTGGTTGTTTAATGTCAAATGAGCAAGAGTGGGGTGAGTTGATAGAGAAGTTGACTTACCTCCTCGGATTAAAATCTCAATTAGGTTTTGAACGGAATCTTTTGAAACCATGATGTTATGCATCCATTTAAATTAGGAAAAACGAGCACCATCTTTTCCTATTAAAATCGCAATTAGGTTTTCAATGGAATATCTCCATGATGCAATGCATCCATTCAAATTAGAAAAAAAACAAGCACCGTCTTTTCTAATAAAAGTAAATAGCAAGCACCGTTTTTTCTAATAAAAGTAATAAGCAAGCACCGTCTTTTCTGATAAAAGTAATATATATACCAGATGAAGCTATTTTATATTGGAACAAGGTAAAGTTGAAAATATAGAGTAGATCAATTATATTTTTATATAAATGGTTGAACATTTAGATATCTAACTCAGGTGGAGATTAGTAGTGATGCAAAAAAATTTTAATATGATTTATGGGATGGTATCAAAGTTGGTCTGAATGAACATTAATCATTATCATAATGTTAATGTTAATTGAATTGATATCTATTTATGTTGTAATTTAAATGCTATCATTTGCACCGAGAGGTGTAAAGGAACATCGAGACGGTAAAAATATTGAGTCTTTCCGCAACTGAACCTTTCTGACTTACCTTTGGAGACTGAAATTATATTTTATTAATACTTTTGTTGGTACTACTGACCCTTCTTACAACTAAGGTTTTTACTCTCTCTCTCTCTCTCTCTCTCTCTCTCTCTCTCTCTCTCGTTTTTGGAGTTTCGGAAATTGGAATTTTGCTTCAGGTAAAATTCAAGGTCTTGTTCTGGATTTCTGATATTTGATGTGTTGGTTTGTGTGTTTTCCCGATTTCTGATTTTTTATGTTAGAAATATCGGAAATGGGAAACACGACTATTTTTTAAACTAGTTTTTTTTTTTTGGTTTTGGATTGTCGATTAGGGATTCAACAAATCGAAAATTAGGAATAATTTATGTTTCTGATTTTCTTTTTTGATTGGCTTTTTTAAGATTCGAATTTTGGGTTTTACCATTGTTATTGATGTTTTTTTACTGTGGTGAGGGTTTTTTTACAGTGCATATCCTGTGCGTCACAGCGGTTGGAGTTGTAACTTTATGAGCGTTTCCACCTGTAAGTTTTCGCTATGTAATTGTTTTTTTCTGGTAAATTTGAACTTAGGTTGTTTTTAGACATGGTTGCTAAAATCCAATCAGATAAGCCATATGCCACCACCAAGAATACCAGATCTAAAACGACTCTTCAAGAGCAGAGAAACAAAGATCCTAATGCTGGTGTTTTCACTGACACCAATGGTTATGTGTCCGACAGCTTAAATATAGAGTGGTCCAGAATGTATACTATTTTTGACAATGATGACTTTTCCTGTGTTGATCATGACCAACCTGCATACCTTTAGATACACAATTCTTAGCTTCATCACGTTGCTTCCAGACCCCCATTTATGCCTTACACGGACCCAGTTAAGTGGGAATTGGACCACATAGACCCTAAGGAAGGAGTATTTTGTGATATCCATAATGTCGTTATTGCTTCGTTCCGTCCAGAATTTTTTGCTAAGGCTTATTCTTTGCCAACCCCCAAGCAGCTTCTCTCGTCAAAATTTGTCGACGAAAGTCATGCCAATTTGAAATACGAACAAGTGGTAAAATGTTGGCTGCGAGATCCAACACTTGAGATTCCTATTTCACTTCCAGCATATCCAGTATCTTGGTTCAGGGAACCCTTTTCCTTGTTGTGTGCTATGATTTGCAGGTTATAGTTTACCCAACTGTTCGTTACTCAAAGCGCAGTGGGTTCCTATGGCGAACCATATCTAGCTTATAGGTCATCTGTTCAACTGGGCGCAAATTCTGTCGTTTAATTTGCGTGAGGAAATTGAAAAATATGAGAAAACCCTAGAGAACAGTAAACCATATTTCTATCTGTCAAGGTTTGTAATGGATGCATTATGTGCGTCGACTGCTTTCCTGGATCTAAATTGGAATTGGACCAACCAATCTCCACTGGTTCATATATATTTCGTTGATATGTGGGACGACAATTTCATCCCTCGCGTTTATGACTCTGTGACCTATTTCTTGGGTCAATGTACTACAATATTTTAAAGCTGATGCTCATGCATTCTCTGAAAGTGCTAGGGAAATGATTTCAATGTTTGGCGACTGGTATGTAGGACAATATTTCTCTTACATAAGAATTTGGGGCAGTAATATAGTCCACTTACTTCCTAGAATAGTTCCAGACCGAATGGTGCTTCAAGAATTCACATATCAGACTTTTATTGATGGTGTTTTAACCAAGTTGACCAACCATAAGAAGAAGAGCTGGCCGAAATTTCTCGTGAATCTTAGCAACCTTACGCTACAGAGTCTTTCTCATGCATCTTCATTGGGAAAGGAGATTTATGTTTTGAACTTGGGGGAGGCATCCAAAAGAATGCATGACCCAGTGGGATATTTGGCTGATGATTTTGCTCATGAGCACTTGAAATTCCAATACGTTTATGAAAATGAACCCGATGATTCCATGTTTCAAGGAGCTACAAATTTTTAGGAGGAAATGGATAAAATTATTGATCCAGAGATGAAGTTGTTTCTATACAAGTGTCAAAAGGATCTTAAGACAAGAATCCTTGGAGAAAGAGGAGATAAACTAAAAATAAAAGAAGATGTTCAAAAGGAGAAGACAAAAGAAGAAGTGAGAGAGGATGGAGCAAGTTCTGTTGTTGCTTTTGTTTCTCATCCCAAGGACAAAGGAAAATTTGTCCTTCAAGGCTCATCCAGCTTCTGTGTTGACACAATGGAAAATACGCTGCAGAAAGGGCTAGAACGGGCTCTCATTGAAGCAAGTTCTAAACAGGATGAAATGGTAGAATCACCAATAAAAGAAAATCTCATGCCTTTGATCTTAATTGTTAAGAAAGAGCAGGCTCATGTCGAAGAATTTTCTGCATGGAAGGTAAGCTGTCTATCTTCAGGTCAAATTGAGATTGATGATATGAATGCGGAACAAGACCCTGAGGTTGTTATAACTATGTCGAATATGAAAACGTTTCCGAGTATATTAGGTTCATCATCTTCTGAGCCTAATTTTTTCGAGGTAAACTTGTCATCAATAATGGAAGGTACTATTAGCATGCCCATGTTTTTAGTTAATTCACTCATTGATACTTGTCCTACATCGCCAATTCCCTAGTTGTTTGAGGACGACATTCTTTCTGTCTTTGTGAGCATTTGTGAAAAGGAACATTTGCCTATGTCTAGTTCTTTTACATCACTCACCTTTACCTCTGTCTCAAGTCCTATGGATATTGCCCCACTCAGGATAGACATTCCTATAAACCAAATGCAAACTAATTTGTTGGTTACCATTGAGCACAAGATCAATTCATCATTAGAAGAGATAGAATATTTTGGAGAAGATGCAGTGGTATCCATGGGAAAATATAATTGGAGTAAAAAGGATAAAGTTGTGGTTAAAAGGGGAGCAAAGAAAGTGATACAAGGGTTAGGGAAACATGTTCCTACCCTTGGTCAAGTTATTTGTAAGGAAGATACAAGTGATCTTCCATGAGGAGAAGTGGACGCAGCAACTGCCATGGGAGTTTTCCCTAGAGTTAATTTTAACTCATTTTCACAATTAAGTTTGGCTTTTGTTGAAAAAAACAAGGAATTGAAGAAGTTGAAATGGGAATTAACAGAGGAAGAAAAGAGGCATGAACAAGAAATTGGCAAGTTGAAACGAGAACATGAAGACAGAGTGGAGCAATGGAAGATGAAAGCTGAAGAATTGAAGCATCAGCTTGAGAATGAAGAGGTTGTGAATCAACAACGAGTGAAGAAAATTGTTGTTGTCAATGAGCAGTTGAAATATGCTCAAGCAGCTTCGAAAGGCTTGTGTTTCTTAGATATGACACCTGAGGATTTCAAACAAGTACTCTGTAAATTGCAGGAAGAGTTATGACAGGTTGTGATAGATTTGTATACTTCTTTTGATGAGATCCAAGAGTTGTATAACAAGTTTAGCAAGCATTTTGAAATTTTTGAGGATCACCATGATCGGATAAGAAAAGAATTTGCTTCTTTGGAGCAAGTAACAAGTTGGAAAAACCATATTAAGGAAAGACCTAATGACTTGCCAATTTTAGACAAGTTACAGCTTAAAACAACTAAAGCTTCCATTCAGACATGGGAGGGTATCTGCAATTCAGTTGAAGGTTTAATCAGTTCAGGACAAATGGTTTGTGAACAAAGGTGGTTAGATTCAAAGAATTTGCGAACCTATTTGAGTTTTCCTGTTTTGGATCTTATCAATGAGGAACCTTCGAGCCAACTTCATTTGGAAGAATTTAAAAAGGAGTTTGATGATTTGAAAGAGTTGATCCAACAAATGAGTTAGCTGACAATGCAAGAAATTGAGAAATGGATGAAATATCCTCATGCTTCGATAGCTCGGATAAAGGTGTTCATTAAACAATGGAAGAAAATGAAACAAGAGGAGATTTCCTCTAAAATTTGTAAGGCCGAAATTCAGTTCAAGAATGCTCATTTTCAGGAAGTCTATGAGATTTTGGAGCTATTTGGAAAGTGGTGTTCTGTCCTTAAAGACAAATAGACTTAGTGTTATTGGGTACTCGCAATTTGTGTGTTTTTAACACTTTGGATATTGTTCTTTGCAATTTTATTTTGTTAAGTTGCTCTAAAGTAAGTTGGAAGAAATAATCTTGAGTTGCATGTGTGCACATTAAATGTTTTTTTCTTTATTTGTTATATCCTGCAGCACTTTACCTTGAAATCATTACTTAGTCTGTTTAAGTGTCATTATACAGTTATCAATATTATCAAACCAAATTTAGTGTACTATTAGTATTGAAATTGCTATTGCCAATTTTCGAGACTTTGGAATTCAGAAATCTATGTTGCGTATTTATTTTCATTTCGTCGTGATTATTTTCTCGACTCAAGCAAAGAAGAGAATCATCTTCCTATGTTTACAAATAGTCATAAAAAAGATGATAATTTCTATGGAATTTGTAAAAAAAAAGACTTTTCATACATAAATCCTCTATCCCAAAATGTGAATAATGCACTTTTATATGAATAAAATATCTATTTGTCTCTGAAAACTGCATTTTATTTAGTACTGTACATGAATGTGAAAAACCAAATCTTTCAAGTTATAGTAGTTATTGCTTTCAGTTTATTTTAAGCAAAAAGTGGGAGTTGTAAGAAAGAAATTAGTGTCCGATTTACGATTTTCAACATTTTGGATTTCGGAAATTGTATGTTCAATTTTTTGAGGCAAACCGATGAAAATTGACGCAGAGGTAGTTTAAAATAAGGATGTACTTAAAGGAGGAATAACTTCTATGAAAAAAATATGCACAGTGAAAATAAAACCTGAAAATCGATGTTTTTATGTTTCCCATACGCGAACGTTGATAATCAGAAATAAAAAGTTTGACATTTATTTATTTTTAACCAGAAATCCGTTATTCGGGAGTAAATGTGGTGTTCTTTATTGCAAAATTGGAAATGGGAACATTGGATGTTTCTTATTCGCAAATCCTAAAATCGGAAATCGGAAATAGGCAATATTTAAATAATATTTACATATAATTTAAATTTTAAAAACATGTTTATAAATTGAAATGACAAACNATAGATAGATAGATCAATTAAATAATTTACTTGGACTACCCATTAAATTAATTTATTAAATACGCGTATATATTACTATAATTTATTCTTATTCCATTGTTTTTTGTTCATTTAATCTTCTAAACATAATATGTTATTTTATATTTGTTGTTTAAATTTATTGTTCTCATCGATTTGATTTCAGTGTATTTTACATTGTTATTTATTGTTATTTCATAAATCGAAAATCTATGTTGTATGTTTTCCAATAAGAAACATGCTATTTTCCGATTTCCGATTTTGCAGCATAATGAAAAATTATGTGTTAAAATAGGAACATGTCGGTGTTCCTATTTACGACATTTTGGATTCTGAAATATTTATTTTTCACGTTTTATTTTCACTGTTCGTATTATTTTTACATAAGTTATTCTTAAACCTCTAAGGGTTTATTTTTAAATTTGGCTGAAATTTGGTCTCTAAACCTCTATAAGAGTCAATTGAAACACAGGAAGGGTGTTTCACCATCTCATAAGAAACATTTTCAATTAGGAAAAATAACGATACCTAATGTTTTATTGACAAGCATGACATAACCAATACATGCAACAAAGCAAGAGTCGCATTCAATTAAAACAAAGCAACAATGTTTCACCATGTAATAAGCATACTAAATGATGAACTAAGGAATACCAACAAATTTAGGAAGGTTCAAGATCTTCCGATTTTGCAACATATACATAAATCCTATGTGTTTAAATACAAACATGTCCATTCTCCCATTTCCAATGTGCGACAGTTCAGAAATCGAAAATCTACGTTGTATGTTTTCCAGTAAAAAACATTCTATCTTTCGAATTTCGATTTTCCAGCAAATCCAAAAATTATGTGTTAAAATAGGAACATGTCGGCCTTCCTATTTCTGACATTTCGGATTCTAAAATATTGATTTTCATGTTTATTTTCACTATTTGTATTATTTTCGCATAACTTATTCCTCCGCTAAGTTCATTTCTATTTTAAATTTGCTCTGTGTTATTTTTCATCGGTCTCCCTGTAAATTTGGCTGAAATTTGGTCTCTAAATGTGGTTTAAAACACAACAAGGGAGTTAGAGTCAATTGAAACACAGGAAGGGTGTTTCACCATCTCATAAGCAACATTTTCAATTAGGCAAAAAACTAATAATGTCGGGAATCGAAAATAGGAACATGGACATGTTCGTATTTCAACATAGGTTTTCTCGAATTCTGGATTTCCACACGTAGCATTTTCAGAATTTGAAATGTCGAAGATTATAACATACGGTGTTGCTTCTTGGAAAAGATAGTATTTCTAGATTTTGAAATGTTTAATATTGTAAATTAGAACATGGACATGAAAGAACCAAAATTTTCGAAACAATAGGATTTCCAAATTTTGAAATTGCTTCTAGGAAAATATAGCATTTCCGGGCTTGGAAATGTTGCAAATCGCAATTTGGGAAATCTGGTGTGGTGTTAAAAAGACATGAAAAGTCATGAAAATTTAATAATTTTAAAGAAAAATAATTTTTAATTTACACTAGATGCGAATGTTGAGAGTTATTAATAAATATGAATATTAACTCTAGATGCGGATGTTGAGAGTCAAATTGGCAATGATGGAATGGACGGCAACATCAATCTATTGATCTGTAGAGCATTTAAGGTGGCTGTAACAAGCTTGATGATTGTTGGATTTTGAGCTGGTTGAGATCCAATGGTGATCAAGCATGTTGCAGCAGTATTAAATGTTGTCCAACTCAATGGATAGTTGTTGGGGCTATTGTGGTAGAACCACACGTTGCTTGTTATCCGATCATATTGCCACTTATTCTGTAGTAATTATGCATTAATGAAGCGGGTCTTGTTGTGCTATTATATATTCATTAGGCATTAATGAAATGGGTCTTGCTGTTTAAACTGGCGAACTTGGTCATCAGTTGAGTTTTAATGCTTGGATTGCAGTTTATTTGGTAGTCACATCCATCATGAAGAGTGGTGCTTCCAGTGCTACAACAAGTTCGATTCGTGAGTTTAGGTACAACATAGTTATGATTTAATTAGTCCTTTTTCCATTTCATTCGATACAGCATTAATGAGTCCTTATCGAGGAAGTTTTGTTAGTAGTCAGCCAAGTCACGATTTGACTCAGTTGTCATTTCGTTATCTCATTACAGTACAATTTCGCTTGGTAAGGGATTTGAAGTGGTACAACAATATTTTGTCACCATTAATGATTGTCGTTCCTCATGTTGGTTTTAGCTTGGTTATGAGCATTTGTCCCTTATTTCGCTAAGGTATTTCTTGACTTGTTGCTCAGATTTTGTGGCACTTCTGTTTTTTCCATATTTTCTTGCAAAAACTTGCGTATCCATTTTTTGGGTTTTATTCTGCATCTGAAACATCATATTATGTTGAAACAGTGTGGATTGTCTCATCATTTTGCGAGTGGTGGCGATCGTTCGCAATGAGTGGTGCAGGTGACAAAGATAGATGGTTCTAACAATGAAATTTATCCACGGGTTCAGTCAATAATAGATGAGTGGGAAATCAAGCTTGTAAAGGAGAACCTTGCTCATGATACTGATGGTGGTAGCCCGAATCACTATTGGATCATCAAAAATATGATGGGCACACTCATGGATGAAATGCTATCAAGATGGAACCATACTAAGTTGGCTATTTCACAAGCTACATTGAAAATGGTGGTACTAGATAGAGTTATAACACAAAGAAATGTTATGGTCATTTGGAAAAAATTAACTGAGGGATTTTACTCCTTGGGTGATGGAGCTATTAGCAGTGTCTCTATGGATCGATATGATTCAATCAATGTTGAACCTACCATGCCTGCTGCATCTACAGTGCCTGTTCATATTCCTAGAAAGATTAGTTAGCTTTGCAAATGAGCTCGTGAATCTGATGCTTCTGTGGGGAAAACAGATGCTTTTGTCAAGAAAGCGGATGCTTCTGCGGGGAAAGAGGTTGTCGTGGCCATGAAGCCTATTCTATTATCTTTAGATGAGGAATTCTTTGGGACTTGAATCCTGGTCTATTATCTTCAAATGAGGTTGTTGAGGAAATGCAGGACACACAGGACCCTATTGTCACTATCAGTGGAGCTAATCCATGAACTTGTTTTTGTTTTTGTTTTTGTCTATTTGGCTTAGTTTTGTTTACATTTAAGTTTATGCTCATTTTTAGTTTTCCAGGTGTCTTGATAAACTTTTCTTCATAGTAATTTTGTACGTATCCCCCCATGTATCACATGGGTCATTCTGGCTCTTATGAATATCTCTGTAATTTTGTTTAAACTTTTCTTAGGCAGGAGATTCAATTTCCTGTATTTTTTTTAGGCTTTTTACACTAGTACTGTAGATTTGTTTGCTCTTAACAAATAAGGGTGGTTGTTAGACCACTATTTTCAGTTGCCCAGAATTGTTGATTTTTTGTAATTTTTTGTATAGTTTATTAATAGCAATGTAGGCTTAGAAATAATAATAATATGAGGTTTAAAGATCTAATATATATAAATATATTATTTATCTTAAATATGTTAAATCATAAAGCGATAGTTCAAAACGAATTACATTTTTATTACTGTTCGAATGTTTTAATAAGTGATTTTTTTAAGATGATGTTATAAACCTTTTAAAGAAAGATAAAAATAACAATATTGAAAATCATTCTTATATTATTGTGTATTGTCATCAATGTATTATCTCAACATTTCCGAGATAAATATTGTGTATTGTTGTTAATGTATTGAGGCAAAGAGAAAAGAATACGAACAGGAAAAATATAACTTGAAATCGGAAAAGTGTAAATTATTCAAATTAAAGCATCGTTTTATATGGATTACCTTATTGAAGTTTTTCCATTTGTGGTACGTGGAGGTCGAAAATTGCAAATAGGAATATTGACATATTTTTATTTGAAAAAATAAAATTTCCGATATTAGAAATGTTGTGACCTGGAAAATGAGGAATTCGAAATTGGAAAATCAACTATTCTTTAATGCAAAACATATGATTTGCGAAATGCGAAATGTCGAAAATCACAAATCAATGGATAAAATGCGGTGATTTTTATAATGGTTTTCCATTATAATCTTGACATATGAAATGTAAATTGAAAAGATGTGTTTGTTTAATTTACATACTATTTTATTACAACATATAAATGGTTATTGATTTCTAATAGTAATTTCTCATTTAGTATTAGCTTACAGAAATTAGTATTACCTCATGAATTAAACCAAGTGAACTTAGTCAACTCATCATGTATTTTGTTTCAAATCTCTATCTCGGATGGCTTTCACAAGTATGAGCTATTACTTGCAGTTATATATAGTGATCTTGTAGATAATTGACAACTAATAGAAGCAACTAAAATCAAAATTACCCAATGTTGATGCAACATTGTAGATAATGTAACATATGTTTAATTTCTTCGTTCTTTTTCTCTCAAAAAAAGTTTCATTGTTAATTCATCCAATGTTATAGCAAAATTTGGAAATTTGGAACATTCAGGGCCGCGTTTTTGCCAAGACAAACATACATTAATATGGTAAACAACGATGCTTTTGAAATAGATATATTTGCATTCAATGAATTTGTACTTTGTTTGTATGACCAAATACAAATAGGAGTAGTGTACATGTTATAAAATGGCACCTATTTAAACATAGTTATTTTAAAAAGTCATAACAAACTTGTTAAATTCTTTAGGGTAAACATATTTAAATGAGAAAATATAACTGTACTTAAATAAAGTATTCCAATGCATATGGAAATAACGAAAGAGATGTAAACAATTTAAAATATTTGCAGTGGTGTTGTTTGCTAAGTGGACAAAAATAAAATTGCAAAGAACAATACTAGCGAAAGTTGAATATGTTTTGCAATCGCAAATATCTGAAATGGGAAATAAAAAATTGGAAATAACAACAATGAGAGCAATGAAATATGTTAATGCGAATTATTTAGTTTTTTATATATGTTACATTCATTTATTTATAATTGAATCTATGAAAAATATTTATATATTTGATATATAAAAAATAACAAAATTAATATATAATAAAAACAAATATATAAATAAAGCTTTAAGATAAATGAAAATCCGATTTTTCTCTTTGATGTTAGACAAAATTTATTTATACACGATGACAACGTTTGAGAAGCTAAAAGGTGGAACAATTTTCATACATTTTGCTAGCTATATTTGCAATCATTGTAAAGGTGAAAATATTCCAAGTCTGAAGAATGCTTTAGCAAAATGTTGGAGATTATATTCTCCAATCTTGCATTTACAACCAAATTCAGTCTAAAAGACTTGATGTTGACCTCCTCTTCATCATGATCATCAGAAAAGATGGTCATTTGCTGAATTTGGGTGTAGAGAAATGTCCATATGGGAGAAAGAGAAAAGCATTTAATGTGTATAAAAAGATATAGCATAGTAGCATATCTGGAAGCCTGAATTTGGGTGTAGAGAAATATCCATATGTGAGAAAGATAAAATCATTTGATAGTGTGTTTAACAATTGATTGCTCATAATGGTGGAAAACAATTGAGAAGAAGGATAAACAAATAATGGTACCCCTTTATGTAACTTGCAGTGAGTAGAGAAATAGAAGGAAATGACTAATCTTCACCAATACTGTGTCTCTCCAGAGACTCTAGGCCTTTCGTTGCAAGTAGTACTGCCAATTTATCTTCCCATCTCTTCCCATTCCACGCTTTGATATCACCATGATGTGAATTTTTTCTTCGGCAGCCATGAGAGGGGAAATAATGAGGTTTACAAGTGCAATTTTTGTGCAAATAAAAAGCCATAAACGACGTCAAGATAATATTTTCATCAGTAGGTGGCTCTATTTATTGAGTAAATCTTCCAAAATGTTATTATGACTGAAATTTTTTGGATTTGAAATATTTGTTGTTTGCTCTTTCCTGGATGCATGATGTGACAAATGTGAACTTTAAACAGTGTGAGATTACTTGAGGGTCATGAAAAATGAGAGTGATAGTCACTTCTTGGATTAATATGATGACGTTCTGACAGAAATGGTTGTTGTTATGTTGACGTTATGATAACAATTGAGGGTGACAGTCATCTATGCAATTAATATAATCAAGTTATGGAAGCAAGGGGCAGTGTTATTATGATGTTACGATATTTTAGTACGTTTAAGTGATTTTTCTTTTTGTCCAAGAGATAAGGGAATTATATACAGTTGACATTGATCCTAAGATATAGATATATACTATATCGAAAATTAAGGGATTGAAAATAGTAAAATGCAATTTATGTGAGTTCATGAAATTTGTGCTTGGGAATATAAGTAGAATCATTATGGAGTGATAGATTGATTTCTAAATATATATTAGTTACTCTTATAGATCTGTTCGTTATTTTCGCATGTAAAAATTTTGGAATCCGAAATATCGGTTATTGAAAAATATATGACATAGGATTTCTGCAATCCGAAATATTCATACTTGTGAATGGTGTTCCTTATTCCTAAATGTCAGAAATCCAGATTCCTAAATAACAAATAGCAATTTTAAAATAGGAATGAACTTAGAAAAGGAATAACTTGTTTCAGATCTGAAATCTCAGAAATAGGAACACCGACATGTTCCTATTTGAACACACAAGATTTCTGCATATATTGTAAAATCACAAGTCGGAAGCTAGCATGTTCCTTACTAGAAAAACTTCGACACACAATTTTGAATTTCAAAGTGTTGGAAATTGGCAATAGGAACATGGACATATTCGTATTTGAACACATAGGATTTTTGTTTCGAAATCAGGTTATTTCATTGTGAATGTTCTTTACATAGGATTTCTAGATATGTTGTAAAATCGCAAGTCGAAATCTAGCATGTTCCTTACTGGAAAAAATTCGACATACATTTTCGAATTTCAAAGTGTTGAAAATTGGCAATAGGAACATGAAAATATTCATATTTGAACACATAGGATTTTTGTATAAGTCGTTGCCATTGCTGACAGACTACATGTGAACAGGTGAAAAAAATTATGTCTACATTCACTGTAAGAAGACATAGAAATGGGAGAGAATCAAATTAACAGAATCTAGATTTCCTCATATTTATTTGCTAAAATGTCATTATATATAAATCTATAAAGTACAACATTTATTTATCTAATCGTTGTTGCAAAAAAAGGTTTAACTTGAATGAAAATGGAATTTTTCTCACTGATGTTAGAGAAAAGTGTTTTATACACACTGAGAATGTTAAAGAAGTTTAAAAAGAACAGAAGGCATCAATAATAATTATTTTCATAATACAAATAAGGTAGTAAACACCAAATTGTAATGGTACAAAGCGATATGTTGGAAATAGGAAATCGGTACATGTGCACATATTTATTTTAACACTTAGCATTTCCGAAATGCGAAATGTCGAAAATTGAAAAGGAAGATCTTGCGGAATTTAAAATTGGACCTTATACTGTTTCTTAATGCAAAACATAGGACATAGGATTTTTAGAATCCCAAACATTAGATATTACAAGTCGGAACATGTGTAGTTTATGATTTGAACACGTACAATATTTGGAATCCTCATTGTTGGAAATCGAAAATGCGCAAATCCGAAATTGGAATATTGGTGTTCCTTATTCCAAATCATAGTATTTTCCAGAATCTTAATGTCAAATATCATAAACTTATATTTATAGTGATATATGTTAATCAATAAAAATAAGCTCATATCCTATGTGGCATGTTCAATGTGCACAAGAAGAAATCTGTACACCTCTATCCGATGATTCAAACTAGGAGGCTAATACCTTTCTGTTGTCCCATAGACTTCCAAATTCATAAATGTCCTATCATGATATTTATTGACTAAATCTTACAAAATGTTATTATGAGATCGGGATTTTCATGATGATGTATATATCTATAATGAATTTTCTTGATTAATATCATTTGTATATAATTCCCTTATCTCTTGGACAATTCCAAAGGTCACTTGAATGTACTAAAATATTATCACGTCATTATATTAATCGCAGAAGTGACTATTACCCTCACTTTTTGTCAGCCTTAAGTTATCCCATAGTGTGTAAACTTCACATTTGTCACTTGATCGATGCCTTGTTATGATGGTATAAATATATCCTTGTCATTTAATCATTAAATATATGAAAAATATTTCTTAATCATTAAATCATCGTCAATATCAAGTGCTCCAAAGAACAAATATTTCAAATCAAACATATTTCACATCTTGGATTTTGCTTCCACTCCGAGATTTCATATCACCGTTTAAGTGACCTTTCGTGTAGTCCAAGAGATAAGGGAATTATATATAGATCACATTAATACCAAGTTATAGATATATACTACATCATGAAAATACCGAACTCGTGATAACATTTGTAATATTTAGTGAATAAATAGACTCTCCTATTGAGGCAAATATCATTTGGACCTTATTTATGGTTTTTTTTTATGCACAAAAATTGTACTCCTGAGCGTCACTACTTCCCCTCTCATGGATGCAAAAGAAAAAAATGGCAACATGGTGATACCAAAGGCCAGAATGGGAAGAGATGGGAAGATAAGTTTCGAGTCCTACAGCCGATGAAGGGGCTATAGAACAAAGGAAGTGCAAAAACATATGGAAATGCTTGCACGTTAGCTAGTAAAACGTATTGAAATTTAGCTAGCAAAACGTGTGGAAATGGGTGAGGATTGTAGAGCAGATGAATGTCCAGCACATCACTTTGTACCATTACGACCTAGTGTTTACTACCTTATTTGTATTATGAAAATAATGATTATTGACACATTTTGTTCTGTTTAAGCTTCTTCAACATTGTCATTGTGTATAAAACACTTTTGTCTAACATAAATGAGCAAAATTCCATTTTCATTCATCTTAAACATTTTTTTCCAATAGTGTTGTATATATAATGGTGTTCTTCATAGATTTATATATAATGACAGTTTAGCACTGAAGTTTTTAAATGAAATAATCCAATGTGATATTATAATGTAATTGCAATATTAATCGAAAATAGGAAGTCATGAAAACGAAAATGAGAACATACGGTGTCAATAGGAAAAATTGAAGCATAACCATTGTCTTGAAGCAAGATCTTTACTGCACAAGATTTGATTGTGTCTCTCCATTGTAGGTTTCGGTGACCTTGCCTTAAATCCTTATTTTATAAGTTTTTCCACTCTTGAGTTGCATTTTTCTAATGATCTTGATGCAAAATTTAAGTAGAAAGATGATGTTCAGTTTTGCAAATAAAAATAACTGAATTCTAATGCTTATATGTAAAATTTTACCTATAATATCCAGTATTCCTTCCAAACCGTTAAATATGAAGCATTATGATCAAAATTTTGAGGCAGAGCTGCACTTTCAGAGCAATAAAGTCTAAATAGTATTTTCTTTCACCATATTAAGGATTTTATCAGTCGCAAGATTTGAGCTTTGCAAATAAAATTAAGTGGATACTGGTGCATATATTTAAAACAACGTCATTTCATAGTATCCAATATTACTTTCGTGCAGTTATTGATGGAAATCTATGTCATGTGTTTTCCAATTAGGAACATGCTATATTCCGATTTCCGATTTTGCAACATATCGAGATCTTTTGTGTTAAAATAGGAACATGTCGTTGTTCATATTTTCGATATTTTGGATTCCAAAATCTTGATTTTCATGTTTTATTTTCATTGTTCGTATTATTTTCGCATAAGTTATTCCTCTACTAAGTTCATGCCTATTTTAAATTCTCTTTTTGTGATTTTTCGTCGGTCTCCCTGTAAATTTGGGGGAAATTTGGTCTCTAAACTTGGTTTAAAACACAGCAAGGGAGTAAGAATCAATTGAAACACGGGAACATTGTTTCAATTGGTCTCATAAGCAACATTTTCAATTAGTCAACATAAGCAATGCATGCCACAATATTTTTGCAACAAAGCAAGAGTCACATTCAATAAGCAAACTATTTCCGAACATATAAGCAGACTAAATGAAGAACTAAGGAATACCTGCAAATTTACCAAGGTTCAAAATATTATGATGGAAAATTGAAGTGTAAAAAAAGTACAGCAAAATCAATATAAGAAAAACAAAGGAAAATAGTAAGAAATAGTGGTTACCTGAAGGCATGTTCATATATGTAAAGAAAAGGTGGTGTAGCAACGAATGGGAGATCATCATAAGATGAGCAAAATTTGAAGTTGAAAAGCAAATTTGGTTGCAAATCACCAAGGAAAGATTTAAAGTTAAAAAGCTCAATTCTGTTTATGATCGTTTTGAGATCTTTGAAAAGAAGTGTAAGCATTCTTTTTGTTTGAGCTTATCTCCAATGAATACAGTTGTATATGCAAAGAATTTTAAATGGTATGAACCTCCTTTGGACATAGACAAGGAGACTAATATGCAGATTCTAAGCAAGGCAGGATGTATGGAGATTGGAAAGGTGAGGAAGCTGTACCATCACCTACCTGCAGGGTGATCTAGGATTTTGGAGGTCCAAAAGCTCTCCAATGGGGAGGAATGATCCGGTGGATTATTCATCTTCAAAAATTACACTGATCCAATATGGTACAATGGTTATTAATCTATGGTTCAAAGAACATAACATATGTTTTCAAATCATATGCTAAACATAGTGTGCGACTAGCCTTAAGGGTCATGCAGTTAGTTGGCAATGTTCTGGCGGTCTTGCGCACCGTCAAGTGGAACATCGAATGGTTCGTGAAAATCCCACACAGTCACATATGTTGCGACATTTGTGCTGCGATATATATATATCGCACATGCTACGAAATTTGTGCTGCGATATATATATATATATATATATATATATCGTATGCTGCGACATTTGTGCTGTGATATATATATCACGTTTGAAGTGATAGCGGATTAGTTATATAGCGAAGTCCTTATATGTTGTGACATTTGTGGAGTTTAGTTATATGCTGCGACATTTGTTATAACAATGAATGTGACATTTTTTGGAACAGTTTGGCGGATATTCATATGATATGGATATAACGTATGTTCCATTATTGGCATTTGGTTCAGTTTTGGCATTTGTAATGGCTCTGAGTTGGCGGATAACATTTGACAGTTGCAATGATTTGGGATTGCAATACCAACTATAGTATAGTGGATAGCATGTATAGCCCTGTTGTAACGCTTTGGGGATATGGAATAGCTCTGTCACATGGATGAGTTGGCATTTAGCATGTGATGTGGAATAGTCTCGTTTGAAACGTTTTGGAAAGATTTAAAACAAGTAACATATGGTTATCATAACCATAATGTATACATTGTATCTACTAAAATGAGTGGGGAATCGGTGATCTATGCTCCCACTAAACGCTATTACAACATGATTCTAGCCACATTTCAGGGGTATGGAACGTCATGGTAACATAACGTTCATGCAGCGATTTGGTGGGATTGCATGGTTCAGTTTTGGTTGTAACAATAATAAGGAAGATAACATCTGTGATGATAAAATGAGCCGAACCTGTTACTTATCTGGGGATGAAACGCTTTAATAAAAGGGGGGGTTTCTGGAGGCAGTGAAGGGAGATTCAGATCCCCAAGAGTTCAGCTGTAATTTATCCAGATTGTTGTTTGTATTTAGAAGTCGACCACTCTCTATTATAATTGGGCTTATTTTCTTTTGAAGACCAGATTGTAATTTCCAGAGAGGAGTCTTGAGGAATTTCTGTCCAGCATTCTGTTTGTACAGCTACTGAATTTGATTTTGCAGAGGCAGAGGAGAAGAGAGTTTTGCTGTTAATTTTCAGATGTTGTTTGTATGCAAAGTTGACTATACTCTGTTATGATTTGGATTCTTTGCCTTTTGAACGCCATTTTGTAATTTTCAGAAGAGGTCTTGAAGGATTTGTATAGCATTCTGTTTACAGTTGTTGAAGTTGATGTTTCAAAGATTCCAGAACCATTTTGTACCATTTTAAAACCATTAATTGGATCGGTACCCATTGGAGAGGGACCCAGAGACGTAGCCCAGTGAAGGGGGTGAACTCCATTATCAACTTCTGTTTGTGACTCTCATCTTCATTTTTCTGTTTCTCTTTCTATTTCAGCTTGGTTTTATTATAGTTTGCATTTCACTTCTGTTTTAAGCATTTAATTTCTGTTAATGCTATTTTATGAAGTAAGCAAACTGATAAATGCATTCTATTTAAACTTTTAATGCACACAAGTTGAGGTCCGATGGATCATCAGGAAAGTCCCCGACTTGCGCCATGGGTGCTCTATGTGTCAACCGAAGAGATTTCATGTGAATTCTATGGAGCATCTGCTTCGCATCTGCACCCATGATCTCATAACCTCTTCCCCTCCATCAATGAAGAGGAAATTCATCTGGCCGTCGTGGTCCTACATCTGCATATACATGACAGAGTATCACTATGTGTCGTCACACCAAAAACATGTCTATTGATTTCATATATCAAAAAACACAAAAAAAATAAAAAGTGGGTTTGGGATTCATTACCTATGTCTCCATAAGCTGCTCCTAGTGGAAGGGGAATATCTGGATCTCCGCGGAAGTCTATCCTTGCATACGGGTAGTCGTCTATGGTGACGATCTATCTCTACCACCATCAAAATAACTTTGTTGGGTAGGGGTTATCCACCCTTCCACCTCCCAGTCTACACATGATAGTATCCCAGTGTAGTTGAGATGGATCCCGGACTCCATGTGAGGCAATGTCCACTCTAGGGCTTAGCCCTGGCACCTGCTCAAAAAGGAATGTGCCCAGTATGCTGCCAAACCCAAAGTTCTGCACCCTTCCCATCTTGTAGTCACTGAGCTACTGTTTCATGTTTCTCAGTAGCGTAGTACTCCAGTCATATATCATAGGCCGCAAGAACTCTACTACATAGAACATCATTGGCCGTGAATCCTGCTGGAGTGACGCCAAACTTGAAATCATGCCTAATGCCAATAGTGTGGATTTTAGTCCCAGAATATGAATCGCGTTTGTTGGGATTTGACTCCCAACCTTCTCTGTATTGGGAAGGCAGTACACATCTATGTAGTCATCTATAGTCATATTGCCTCCTATCCCATGAGATCGGAGGTTCACCACCTCCCCTCGTTGGGATAGACCTATGATGAAATATATGTCCTCAAACTCAATTCTTAGTGACATCCCATCTATTTGAAAGGTTTCAGACTCTGGATCCTAGCAATCTATTAGCAGCTAGAGTAGTCTTGGCTTTTCCCTCAAGCTGCCAAGATACCAAAGCTTGTATAGCCCGCATGCCCGTAATTCTTGTTGAGTCATGAGGTTAGCCTCAACAGCTTCCTCAACATCACCATGTTCGCTCTCTTTCCACTCTAGTACCATCTAGCACAAAAAACATAATTTTTGATCATTAGTTTCCCATAAAAACTTTGTTCGTGTCCCTATACATGATTTGTTAGCTGGAAATACAAACCTCTTACGGATAAGAGATGCTTCCCTAGATTTGAATGGTTCAAGTCTAGAACAAAACACAAACATGGAATTCTAGACTCTCCCTAGATCTGGTTAATCACTTGAATGGAATTCCATGATTCTTCTCTGAAAGGTTGTCCTCGCTATCCTCACAGAAGAACCTGTAAATAATGGAAAACAACAAGAGAAACATGATAGCATACAATATAATCAACTAGATCTATGCTTGTGACCAAGGAATCAAGAAATATAAACATATGCAACAGTAAATAAGGAAAGAAAATACATTCTTTATTAATAAATGATTAGAGAGACTACAACCTTCATGCCTTGGTGTTGAGAGTTCCTTCCAATGGCTCCTTGCCTCTAACTTCACCTTGCCTCCAAAGAATAAAGAATGATTTTGACAGAGTTTGGGTATGAAACACAATTCTTCCTCTCTTTTCCCATGGGGGGTGAGGCAGTATTTAAAGGCATGGGAGGATAGGTATGCTTGAGGATATAATGGGTGAGGTGGAGATTAGATCCTAAAAGGGAGGATATCTAGCTCCAGCTGGTCCTAAACCATAGGGATGAGGCTCCACAGAGGTTAGCTTCGAGAATCCTCTCGAAGCTTCTATTGTTTTCCTTCGAAACTTGAGCACTGCTCCTCCAATGAAGAAAACAGGCGGTGCTAAGGGGGCACCACTTCTTGTAGTAAGGGAAAGAGTGGTGCCACCTCTCTTTACTCATGTATCAGGAGAGGTACTAGCTCTTTGTTTCTTGGGTAATGATTTTTGTCAATGGGGAAAGAGTGTTACCAGCTTAAAAGAGGGAAAATTGCAAGGGGTTAATTTATTCCTTCATTTCTATAGGGAAAAATTTGAGGGATTGGAGCAGACAAGGGGATACCTATCTCATAACATGAGGGTGACAAGATTTTAGTATAACAAAGATTACCCCCAAAGTGTAATGGCTAGAGGGAAATGATAGGCATTATAATTTGAAAGAACAAGGTATAGTGTCAAGGCAAAGGTCCAAAGGTCGGAATTTCTCAAACATCACCAATTTTCTGCAGCATATTTTGATACATGTCCCAAATGACTCACAACATGGCTACCGACCAATACAACGTAGATCCATGCGAAGAAGACTCAAATTTGGACATAGCTACCAGACATACAATGTCGATCTATATCATACAAATGCAAATCTGAGCACAACCACGAACATACAAATGTGGATCCATGTTAAATTTTCATATGATTAGCTAAAAAATCAGTATTTCATTTCATTTTCATAACAAAAGCATATAAACAGGATCACTGAAAGAAACCGTATCACAAGAACAACACAGATTTATCCTGGGAAAACCCTAAAGGGAAAAAACCCAGCAAAAGCTTCCTCAATATAGATGCCCCAAAAAGGTAAAAGGTAAAACCAACAAGAAGATCAAAAGCCCGATCCTCCTCCTTCTCTAGCTACTTCTCTCCTTCACTAGTGCGCCACACAAGTGAGTTTGTGTGCTCCAAATGAGGAGCACTACACCTCTATTTATATTTATCCGTTCACTTTAATTAACTCATCTGACATGTAGGCTCGAGTTACACATGTAGGCTCAAGTAACCACACTGGGGTGCTAATGACCCACCTTTACAATTAGAGGGGACTAACTCATGACTCTTATTAGTTCTTTCGATTAGAAGCATCGGGGTACAAAGTAATACAAGTGGTTCTCTCGGTAGGAACATCGGGGACCACAAAAAGATACATAGAGAATATTATTCGAAGTTACAATATTTCAACACTCCCCCTTAATGAGAAGGGTATTCTACAACAACATCAACAACAACAATGATAGGAGAGAAATAGAGGACATCATCAACATCATTAGGGTAACGCATCTATAAATCATTGGAAGCTTTTCAACATCATGTAGTCTTCATCTTCAATCTTCAGTCTTCAGCATCATCAATACTTTGACTGCTTCGATCAGCAACAACTTTGACTGCTTTGATCAGCAACGTCTTCAGCACTTTGACCTCTCGATCAGTAACAACATCTTCAGCACTTTGGCCTTTCGATCAGCAACAACTTCAGCACTTTGACCTTTCGATCAGCAACAACTTCAGCACTTTGACCTTTCAATCAGCAACAACATCACCACTTTGACCTTTGGATCAGCAACAATATCTTCAACACTTTGACCTTTTGATCAGCAACAACTTCAGTAGAAACATCATCATCATCGTACTCTGATATTTTGATCAAAAAAACATCATCATCAAAACACTCTGATCTTTCGATTAGAAACATCATCATCAAAATACTTTGATATTTCCATCAGAAACATCATCATCAAAACATCATCATCAAAATATCCTTATCATCACACTCTGATCTTTCAATCAGAAACATCATCGTCATCATAAACAACATACAAACCACAGTACAAAGACAAAGAAGTCTTTGGATCTCTTTTGGACTTAAAGTCTAGGGATGATGCAATCCTACCACCTTCTCGATGACCGAAGTTCACCAGATCCATTATGAACCGAAGTCCAAGGATGATACAATCCTGCCACCTTCTCGATGACCGCAGTTCACCGGATCCATTTTGAACCGAAGTCCAAGGATGATACAATCTTGCCACCTTCTCGATGACCGAAGCTCACCAAATCTATTCTGAACTAAAGTTCAAGGATGATACAATCATGCCACCTTCTCGATGACCAAAGTTCATAAGATCCATTCTGAACCAAAGTTCAAGGATGATAAAATCTTGCCACCTTCTCGATGACCAAAGTTCACCAGATCTATTCTGAACCAAAGTTCAAGGATGATACAATCCTGCCACCTTCTCGATGACTGAAGTTCACTGGATTTGTTCAGAACCGAAGTTCAAGGATGATACAATCCTGCCACCTTCTCGATGACCGAAGTTCACTGGATCCGTTTTGAACCGAAGTTCAAGGATGATACAATCCTTCCACCTTCTCAATGACCGAAGTTCATCAGATCCATTCTGAACCAAAGTTCAAGGATGATACAATCCTGCCACATTCTCGATGACCGAAGTTCACTGGATCCATTCTGAACCAAAGTTCAAGGATGATACGATCCTTCTACATTCTCGATGACTGAGGTCGCTGGATCACTTCTGGACATATGTACCAGGATGATACAATTCCTCTTCATTCTTGAAGACCGATGTCTCCAGATCACTTCTGGACATATTTCCCAGGATGATACAATCCCTCTTCATTCTTGAAGACCGAGGTCTCTGGATCACTTTAGGGTAAGTGCCCAGGGATGATATAATCCCACTGCAACATCACTACTCCCCCTTTTGGGGAAGGTCTTTCTGAACCACACCAAGCTTGTCTCAGAAGTGTTCAAACTTTACTCGGGATAGAGGCTTTGTCAACACATTAGAAACTTGTTCATCAGTACTCACATACTGGAGCTTTATGGCTCCTTTCTGCATCATATCTCGAATGTAGAAATACCTGATTTCTATGTGCTTTGATCTGTCGTGGAATACAGGGTTCTTTGTCATCTTTATACAGCTTTGGTTGTCACATAGAATCACGATAGTGTCCAACTCTAGGTTGAGTAATCCTGACATCAACTTCTGAAGCCATATGGCTTCACAACTAGCAGAGTAGGCTGCTATATATTCTGCTTCGGCTGTGCTTAGAGCAACACTAGACTGCTTTCTGCTAAACCATGAAATCATAGCAGATCCCAGACTATAACATCCACTTGATGTGATTTTTTTGTTTGAGATACTTCCAGCCCAATCTGCATCTATGTAGCCATACAATCTATACTCATGGATACCATCATAGTATAGACCAAGGTCTATATTCCCTTTCAGATATCTCATCACATGTGTTGCAGCTACTAGGTGAACCCGTCTTGGTTGAACAAGATATTGACTTAAGGTATTCACATCAAAACAAATGTCTGGTCTGGTATTTGTTAAGTACATCAATGACCCAACGATTTGTCTGTAATGAGTTGCATCCATTAACTCTAATGAGTCATCATCTAACAGCTTTAGGTTGGAGTCCATGGGTGTGGCCATGGCTTTGCATTCCAACATATTGAATCTCTTCAATATCTCTACCACATACTTTCCCTAGTTGAGAAAGATTCCTTTTCATTAGAGGAAATTTGGGGTCTAAAATGGGCCTTATAAGAAAACGTGCCAAAATAAGTTTTTGTGATTTGGAATTCAAGAACCAATAGAATTTCAATAAAATAAGTCAACCATAATGGTTGAATTGACATATTTGTCATTAAAAGAAACTACTTTTTTTGTTCGTATTTTCGACATATCTCATTGTGTTTTTACTCAAATTTCGATTGGGAGAGCTTGTTGGATGTGGAATTTGATTCTGCATCCAACGAGTACCCATACTGCATACTTTTGATGGACCCCACTACCCCAAAAACAAGAAATACCTGAAAAAATGTGATGATGACATCATCATCACATTTTTTTAGGTATTTCTTGTTTTT